>NW_020769316.1:2760091-2779993 GCF_900518735.1 Pseudonaja textilis | reverse complement strand
GTCTTGGTGCAAATGCTCTCAGTGTACATAAAAGAAAAGATACATTCATCAAGAATCAAGAATCATATGGTCCAACACTTAATGATAGTCATAAGGTACAATAAGCAATCAAATCATACTAGAAAACAGTCAATATAAATCGTAAGATACAAGCGACAAAATTACAGTCATACAGTCACAAGTGGGAGGGGATGGGTGATAAGGAGTGATGGGAAGATTAATAGTAATAGTAGTGCAGACTTTGTTCATAGTTGGACAGTTACCAATAGAAGAGAATATCCAGTCGACACACTGTTTAAATGAAAGATGGATTTATTGTAAATATAAAATAAAAAACTTATGGAAAAAAAAGAGAATATCTGTAGTTCAGTGTCCAACGGTGGGGTCCTTGGTGCTCTCTGAACTTGGTTGTTTTCTTGTAGATGTTTCCCAACTATATAACTTCATAAGTGTTGGAAGTGGGGGTGTTTGCAGAGATAAGGAGAAAAAGAAGGAGGAGAAGAGGAGGAGAAGGACTGTGGTGTCTTTGGTGCTCTCTGAGCTTGGTTATTTGCTTGCAGACATTTCATTACCCAACTAGCTAAACTTTCAGTGCTTAGAAGATGCTTAGAAGGGATTGTAACAACCTCTATGTAGGACAGGCAAGAAAAACACTAACAACACATTGATGAACACCAACTAGCAGTCAGAAGACATGATGAAAGCTCCTTAATTGCACAACAATGGTCAGACTTGAGTGGGCAACCTAGATCAAATCGAGTTCAATGTGAATGAAATTCCTGATAGTCCTTACTTGCTGAACAGTTCAGTGCGTGTCGAATTGATGGCGAAATCCACACTGCTGATGGCTTCCTGGATGGAGGTGGCTACAAAGGTATCCCCGCTCCTTCTGATGTTCGTGGCTTTGTTTTCCCGGTGAGAAAAAGAAAAGAAAAAGACCGTAATTAGTTTAATGGCTTCATTAATATTAAGGAAGGGCTCGTTTGACTAGCATCTCAACAACTTCAACTCCCAGAATTCCTGAGTTAACATGACTGGAGGAGGAATTCTGGGAGCTGAAGTCAACAAGTCTTAAAGCTGTCAAGTCTGAAGATCCCTGTTGTAGGTAAAGCAGGTACGCCTTGCTTACTGAATGCTTCGTGCAATGGCTGTTCAACGTTGCAACCGTTGAATAAAAAGCAACTTGGCAACCAATTCTTGCATTTATAGCCAACCTAGCATCTCATGGTCACGTGATCTCCCTTTGCGACAAACAGTTAATGGAGAAGACCACGGCAAAATTGTAATTCTTGTTCACGTGATCTTAACGTGAAAGATAACCACAATCATACAATCAAAGCCCTGCCTCTTTTTGTGCACAATCACTTACTGAAGGTCAGGTCTTCAGTTACCTTGTTGGCCACGCTCTTAACATTTTTTCCCCCCAAGTTTTATTAGATTTTTATTATTTTTAAGTATACATCAATATCAATACATGGATGTAATTCATTCTGATACAAACATCAGTAAAGATAATCATAATAGATGTTATATTAATCAAACATATAATCCTAGTATTAATAATATACATGGGGTATATTTGGAGTCATTCAATATTTCAATGTTCCATTTTAATGCCAACAATATAAGCACACGTGGTAATACTGTCTTTCAACCTCTGATCTTTTCTATCAAATTATTACTTATATTCTGTTATACAAAAATTATAACTGCTAATATTCTCCCTGTTTCTTATTTCTACCTCTATTCTAGCTCCTAATCAGGTCCATTGCTAATCCTAGTATTAATACACATGTTTACATTAAGACATAGTCCTTCATTATTTGGTTGTTCAAAGTCACAATACGTCGTTCAAGTATCACTCTTCCTATTATTTAAACATACCTAATAATACAGTACCATCTTTCAACAGTGTTGAGGTAATTCCCCGTTAGGAGAATGAGTGCATGCAGAGAGACATAGTGAGAGAAGTGTCTGAATAATACACGCACAGCACACAGCTACACTGTGCAGTTAATGTAGGTTTTTACTTTCAATAAACGTTTAAGCAAAGTCAACACAGTCCAAGTCATTCACCGGTAAAGCAGTCAGTGTTCAGTCCAGGGATAATTCCAATATCAAAGTCCAGTATCAAAAACAGTTCAGTAACAGACTTACATCAAATCCAGGAATAACAGTCAATTGGGGAAAAATGGAGGAACGGCAAAACTCTCTCCAGCAGAAGGAAACAGAGACTCACTCACACTCTCTTCCCAGGTGTCTGGCTCCGTCTTGTGGCCATTTGCAGAACCACACCCGATTGCAGTTTTTGCAATCTCTTAAAGACATAGTACTAAAATGTCTATCCTGGTTTATATATTTCCAACCCAAATAGCTGTTAGGTGACTTATATTCCTAACGAACGTCCAATCTTTTCATCTAACTCTTGCTTCATATAAAGGTGCGCATTCCTATTTCTACCTCCATTTGCCATGCTCTTAACATTTTGATGCGCCCTCTCCTTGGCAGGATGTTACAAGGGCTCTAGAACTCTCCTTCCTACCTTCCCTTCTAGGCAAAAATGAAATAAAATCAGTTTTGAAGGAAGGAGGCTTACCGATGATGGTTAGCTGCATGGCCCTGGCAGTTAACCCAGAGCTACTCCTGGCTATACATTCGTATTGTCCTTGATCTGCCAGCCCCAAATCGCGGATGGATAAAGTACCTTCCTGGCTGATGTGGAACTTGCCACTCTCTGTGATCTGAATCCTGTCCTGGGGTAGAAAAAAGGAAAGAATCTGGAGCAAGAATAGAATTTGGTCTGGTGGGGAGACCATGATCTGGTTCACAGTCATCCACCAAGGTCAAAAAAGTCAAAATGGCACCCGCAAGTAGAGCCACAAGCTCAGTTTAATGCATTACATCAACCAAGTATAAATATAAGTAGCCCTCGACTTACAATCACAATTGAGCCCAAGATTTCTCTGGCTAAAGGAGATACTTGTTAAAGTGAGTTTTGTCCCATTTTATGACCTTCCTTGCCACAGTTGTTAAGTGAATCACTGCAGTGAATAGTAATCCAGTTGTTAAGCGAATCTGGCTTCTCCACTGACTTTGCTTGTGAGAAGGGGGATCACATGACCCTAGGACACAGCAATGGTCATAAGTATGAGTCACTTGCCAAGCATCTGAATATTGATCACAGGGGGTGGGCTGCTACAAAGTGTGAAAAATGGTCAAAAGCCACTTTTTTCAGTGCCGTTGTAACTTTGAACGGTCACTAAATGAACTGCTGTAAGTCAAGGACTACCTGTATAAAATGGGTGGCCATATAAATGTTTTGAAAATAAATCCACTATAATTATTTTGGGGACCCTCCTGGCTCCAATCTTGAGATAATATGGAGTCTTGAACTGATAACTCTGGCCAGACCTGTCTTCCTTTGAGCCAAACACAACTGACAGGGATACTTTTAAAATTTAATTATATAGATACTTTCATTTTCTTGCATATCAGTGCTCATCTTCCTCTTCCCTGTCTAAAAAGCAGCCGCAGGATTTCCTGTGGGTGTCCTATCCAGGTTTAATGTGCAATCCTGCCAGACTTTTGGCAAAATCAGTCCAGGATGGCAAGGGACTAGCCCACACTGAATTTCAGCTTGCATAAGTGTGTCCCAAGTCGTTAAACTGAAACAAGAGGTTGGGGATAGGGCACGGGTGGGATGCAAATATTTTTGATACTGGTTCCGTGGGTGTGGCTAGGTGGGCATGGCCACGGGACTGGGTGGGCGTGGCTTCTTTTTGTGTGTGTGTGCAGCACCCTTCCCCCAGTGGTCCATTTTTTTCTTTTGCTTCCTGGGCCACAGGAAGCTTCCTGGGGGAGCGTTTTTGCTCCCAAGAGCAACAACTGGACGTAGCAGTAAGACAGCAAGGGAGAATCCCGGCATATCTGATCATTGGAACAGCTGTGTGTCAGCAGGAAATAACAAAAAAGAAATACCGGTTTAGTCTAATCATAGATTAAACATGTTTCACTACCGGTTCATGCGAACCGGGCTGAACCAGTAGAATCCCACCCCTGGGTGAGGGCTAGGGGTTAACAGCAGCAACTTTAAAACACCCGGGTTGTGCAGCTCTGACACACCGGCAACTGTGTTTCCTGAACGTGACCAGTAGATGTCACTAAAGGTACTATATATTTAAGGAGCACAAAAAATACTATGCATTACAGATAGTCCTCGATTTACAACCGTTTGTTTAGTGGCCGTTCAAGGTTATAACGGCACTGGGAAAAAGTGACTTATGACCATTTGTCACATTTACGACCGTTGCAGCATCCCCGTGGTCACGTGATCAACATTCAGAGGTTGGCAACTGACCTGTTATTGATGACGATTGCATTGTCCCAGGCTCAAGTGATCCCCTTTTGCGTCCTTCTGACAAGCAAAGTCAATGGGGGAGCCGGATTCACTTAACAATGGTGTCACTAACTTAATAGCTATAGTGATTCACTTAACAACCATGGCAAGAAATGTCTTAACATAGAACAAAACTCACTTAACAAATGACCCGCTTAACAACAAAAAAGTTTGGGTCTTCCTCTGAGGCAAACTTAACTTACATGGACACTTTTAAATATTTAATTATATAGATGCTGTCATGCCCCTGGTGGAGACTGACTCTGAGGGAGAGGAGGAACAGGCAACAGGGAGTGGAAGTGTGGCTCTGGAGTTGGGGAGGAGGCTGGGGAAGGGCAGAGGCCGGCTGGGCAGTCAGAGGAGGACCCAGGCCCATCCCCTTTCCATCCTAGGGCATGCAGGGAGGAGAGGATAAAGGAGAGACATGGTCTATGGGGAAGGAAAGGGCCTTGATCCTCTACATGGGCTGCAGCTGTGACAACTGAATAAGAGAACGGACGTGCGTAGGGGCCAGTGCTGGAAACAAAGCATGGAAATATCTCTAGTTTATTGTTCCTCTCTAAGTTTGGCGTCTTTCCCAGTGTGTTCTGATATCTGTGGACATCTTCAAGCCTTTATCTTGCTTAGTTTGTATTGTTTTTTACTCTTTATAATTTAAACGGCATCTCTTCCTCCTTGTAACTGCTTGTGTGGGAATTTTTTTTGTCTCCAATCAAGGATATTTGGAGCTTGGAAGCAAAGTGAAGGAATAAAAGGGGCTTTACCTGTTTTTCATGACTGTTTATTTTGTATCCCACCCTGGGTCGTCACAGACGCTTTCATTTTCTTGACAAAAATGAAATAAACTATCTCCCACACCCTTCTTTCTCTTCCCTATCTAAAAAAACAGCCCCAGGATTTCCTGGTAGTGTCCTATCCAGATTTAACGTGCAATCCTGCCAGACTTTTTGCAATATCAGTCAAGGCAAGCACTGTCATAAAATGGCCCAAAATTTGCTTAACAATTGTCTGGTTTAGCTACAGAAATGTTGGCTCAACTGGGGTCGTAAGTCAAAGATTATCTCTATATCAGTATTTCTTAACCTCTATAGCTTTAAGATGGGTGGACTTCAACTCCCAGAATTCCCCAGCTAGCATTTCTGAAGGCACCAGGCTAGAAACCAGGAGAATGTGAGTTCTAGTCCCACCTTAGGCATGAAAGCTGATTGAGTGACTCTAAGCCAATCACAGAAGACTTGTGAGTTCTGGTCCTGCCTCAGGCACCAAAACTGGCTAGATGACTTTGGCTAGATGACTCTCAGCACAACCCACCTCACAGGATTGTTGTTGTGGCAACAATGGGACGAAGGAGGAGGATTAGATATATTTGCTGCCTTGAGTTGTTTATAAAAGCAATAAACGGTGGGATATAATTTAAATAAATAAAATAGAGAGGCAAACAGAATTTGCTCCTCCTTCAAAATAAGACATCCCCATTTAACCTCAGAAGCCCACACACTCGATGTCCCCCAGCCATCGAGGGGACGAAAGGCGATCCTGCTTGTGTTAAGTGATAAACCATCTGACCTTTGCCCATGTTATCGTTGGCTGTGGGTTCCCTTGGGCGGTACAAGGGATCTCAATGTCTTGGCCGACTTCTGCAACCGTATCTTGAGGCGGATGAAGAAATACGGGCATAACTGTTCAGGAAAGACAGAAGGGGGAGTGAAAGCACAGAGTCAGGTTTAACCGGTGGCATGACTGGTCTCCAGAAGTTGTGGGTGCTCCATCAATGGAGGCTTTTAAGAAGAGACTGGACAGCCATTTGTCTGGAATGGTGTAGGCAGGGTCTCCTGCTAGAGCAGGGGGGTGGACTAGAAGACCTCTGAGGTCCCTTCCAACTCTGTTATACTGTATTCTGCATTTAATTGGGGAATAGAAGTTAAGGGAAGACTTGTCTTCCAGATGGGTTGGCCATGACCGTTGTTGAACTGCAAACGTTCTGGAGAACGCTAGGTTGGGGAAGACCCATTTCAAGGCCAATTCAGATTCTATCAGTACCTGAAATTCTTCTTGCCGTTTGACGACAGGAACAGAAGCGAGAGGGTGGGATTCTCAGGGGACTTGGGAGGCACTGGGGGAATTCAAGTGAGCCTGGGAAAGTTCCTACACTTCAAGGTCACGTTCTGATAACTTTTCGAACGGTGTGGACTGTTTCTCAAAACACGAAGGACGTGTTGGATCGATGGACAATGGATAGTGGGTGGGTGGGAGAGCTAACGGGGAAAGGGGGAATTTACCTAGGCTTTTTTCCACGGGAACCTTTAGAACTGGCTTTGCTTCTTCTGTGCCTATATGGATCTATCAGTAAAGGGCAGAAGGAAACCAACTGGCTGGAGAAGATGAGATCAGGAAGACACTTACCACGTGGGGTGACCTTGAGGTTCGCCGAAAATCTCTGGGCTCCAACTGCATTGATAGCATGGCACTCATAGTGGCCTTGATCGTGAAGGGACACTTCGACCATCCGCAGGGTTCCCGTGGAGAGGACGCTGTATCTCCAACTGTTTGGTAATGGACCACCTACGAACAAGAGTGACCAACACGGTGTTGCTGAAGAAATCCTCCCATGAACTTTGACCTTCACAAAGGGATGGAGAAGTCGTAAAGGTGCTTTTTCGAAAGGCAACTGGACTTTGTTTATTTTCGTGAAGACGTTTCGCTTCTCATCCAAGAAGTCTCTTCGGTTCCGGCAGTCAGAACCGAAGAAGCTTCTTGGATGAGAAGCGAAACGTCTTCAAGGAAAAACAAAGTCCACTTGCCTTTTGAAAAAGCATCTTTAACCTGGGTGACTGAGAATCTCCATAAGATGGGCAAGCTTTCCTTGAAACCAGTTGGGTCCAGTTGATGAGAATGGATCGTTAATTTTAAGGTGTTCACCCTGGATTTCTTTCAATGTGAGGAACATCACACTGGGCCTTGATGCTGAGCCTCCAAGTCCAACTGTAACTCTCCTTTGATCTTCTTCTCCAAGAAGCAATGGTGCTCTTCCAAGGTTGCAAGCAGAGGTGGGTATTCAGCAGGTTCTGGCTAGTTCTGGAGAACCGGTAGCAGAAATTTTGAGTAGTCCGGAGAACCGGCAAATGCCACCTCTGACTGGAGATTTTACAGTATCCTTCCCCTGTCACACCTACCAAGCCACGCCCACAGAACCAGTAGTAAAAAAATTTGAATCCCACCACTGGTTGCAAAGTATTTTCTAGATAAATATGGATTAATTGGGGGGTGAAAAGGGAAAAAAATACTGCAAATGGTCTTCTGAACTTGAGACAGGGGAAAGAGAGAGAGCAGGAGTGGACTAATCAGTTATTGGAACTAGCTACTAGAAATGCCTACTTTAGTCTCTAAGCTTGGCAACTTTAAGACTTTGCGGGCTGAGAAATTCTGGGAATTGAAGTCCATATGTCTTAAAGCGCACAAGTCTTAAAGTTGCCAAGGTTGGAGACTCCTGCTTTAGATGATGCCCTTGTTTGAAAGTTAGGAGGATGGACAATATTCTTTGGAGATGCTGGTGGAAATTAAGAGGAGAGGTGAAAGACCTGGAAACCTGAAATCAAGTCCTATAAGGAATAGTTGAAAAGGTTATATTAAGTAAAAGGGTATATGCAACACTTATAGTAGGGTTTCTAAAGTGTATACTAGAAGCGTCTAACCTTAGCAAGTTTAAGACTTGTGGACTTCAAATTTAAGATTTGTGGACTACAACTTTAAGACTTAGAGACTTCAGCTCCCAGAATTCTTCAACTAGCATGGTTGACTGAGGGATTCTGAGAATTGAAGTCCAGAAGTCTTTAAAACGTCCAGGGTTGGACACCCTTGGTTATCTTACTTCACTGAGTGTGTAGATCTTTCTTTGAAGTATGCCTACTTGTTAATTTTGGACCCCCACCCATGTATGCTCAGAAAAGTTTGTCTTTTAAAAGATTTTCCTGGTTTGCTACTTATTTGTGTGGTTTAATTAGTTTAGCCTGGTTGCCAATTACCAGCTGAAAGAAGTTAAGTGATCTTTGCAAAATTGTATTTGTTTAGTTTGTAATGTAGGGTAGTTTCCCGGTTTTGGTTGCCTGGACTTCATGTTACTAATTAAAAGGAGAGTCAAAGGCAGTGCAGGCCTAAAATTAGTCTGGGATCTAATTTCTTCCCACACCTTTCCTTAGAACAGCATTTCTCATTCTCAGCATTCTTAACATGCTGACAAGGGAATTCTAGAAGCTGAAGTCCTTCGTGATATAAAAAAGATACGGAGACTCTAGAAAAAAATGCAGAGAAGAGCAACCAGGATGATTAGGGGACTGGAGGCTAAAACATTATTAAGAACGGTTGCAGGAACTGGGCTTGGCTAGTCTAGGGAAGAGAAGGACCAGGGGAGACAGGATAGCAGTCTTCCAATATCTGAGGGGCGGCCCCAGAGAGGAGGAAGAGGTCAAGCTATTTTCTAAAGCACCTGAAGGCCAGACAAGGAATGATGGATGGAAACTGAACAAGGAGAGATTCAACCTGGAAATAAGGAGAAACTTTCTGACAGTGAGAACAATCAACCCATGGAACAGAAGTTGCCTTCGGAAGTTGTGGGAGCACCATCACTTGGGACTTTCAAGAAGAGACTGGACTGCCATTTGTCAGAAATGGTGTAGGGTCTCCCACTTGGGTGGGTGGTTGGGCTAGATGACCTACAAGGTCCTTTTCAACTCTGATTATCTGTTAACTGTTACACAAAACAGGTGGGAAGGTTCGACATATTCTCCAAAACACCTGAAGGCAGGACAAGAAGCAATAGATGGTAACTAAGGAGGGAAGCAACCTAGAACAAAGGAGGAATTTCCTGACAGAACCATTAATCAGTACTCCATCACTGAAGGCTTTCAAGAAGAGATTGGACAACCACTTGTCTGGAATGGTATAAGGCCAGGAACCGGAAGAGCAGCTCCCCGGTGCGCACGCAGGAGCACTGGAAACTGGAACAGCAGCTCCCCGGTGCGCTTCCGGTTTCCAGCGCATGCATGCATGCTGACCACCTGGTCTTCCAGTTTCTGGCACGCAGAAGAGCAATGGGCAAGAGCTGGTGTGCCCAAAGAGATGGCTCTACATGCCACTTCCGGCACGCATGCCATAGGTTTGCCATTATGGGTATAGGGTCTCCTAGTTGAGCAGCGGGGTTGGACTAGAAGACATCCAAGGTCCCTTCCAACTCTGTTGTTCTGTTAAAGTTGCTGAAGTTGAGAAACACAGTTTCTAGCCCAGTCTTGGTGGTCTCTTTCAGCTCATGATTTGATGACTCTAAATCCTTACAGAAGACAGCAATGCCAAGAAAATACCTTCTTTTGTCCAAGATATGGCTGGGCGAGGATGTCCATCCGCAGAGCAGGGCAGGTCCACATTTTGACCCTCAGTCACGGTCTGATCATTGGGAGCTATCAAAAATCTGGGGGTATCTGCAGGAGGAAAAGAAGGAAAAGAGACATCTTCTACAAGATGCGTGGGAATGCGCAACCTCCTTTTCACCAAGCATCACATTAAAACCCCGGAGAAAAATTGAGAAGACCAGACTGGCTGGGGAATTCGGGGAGTTGAATGCCACACCTCTTCTCAGGGATGAGTCTGACAAACATTAAATTATATTTGAAAATTAGCAGGAGGGGTTTTCCTAGTTGAGGTAAGTATCAGTCTCAGGTTGTGGGTTGCATTCACACAATCAAGGGTCCATCTCTTTTATACTACACAGGGTGGGTGTTTATTGCCCTCATCCTGGCACCATCTTGATTTTTCTCGACTTCCTCTGGCATCACCCCTGTTCTCTGTGGCAATTTTGCCAGTTGTGTTGAAACGAGATGTGTCACGGATTGAATCTTTATATGAACAATCAGGTCATGGATGGGCAAGATTTGGAACTAATTCATTGCTGTTCTTTGTCCCCTATCAGCATTTGAATAGCAGTAGCCCTTAGACTTATATACCGCTTTATAGTGCTTTCTAGCCCTCTCTAAGCGGTTTACAGAGTCAGCCTCTTGTCTCCAGTAATCTGTGTCCTCATTTTACCCACCTTGAAAAGATGAAAGGCTGAGTCAATCTTGAGCAGGTCAGGATCAAACTGCTGGCAGTTGGCAGACTTAACCTGCAATGCTACATTGTAACCACTGTACCACCATGGCCCTTCCTTCCTTCCTTCCTTCCTTCCTTCCTTCCTTCCTTCCTTCCTTCCTTCCTTTCCACTTAGCAATAGCACTGAGACTTATATACCACTTATATACTTCTTATATACCTCTGAGGACTATATACCGCTTTATAGTGCTTTTACAGCCTTCTCTAAGCGGTTTAAAGAGTCAGCCTATGGCCCCCAACAATTTTGGGTCCTCATTTTACCCACCTTGGAAGGACGAAAGGCTGAGTCAACCTTGAGCCTAGTGAGATTTGAACTGCCAAATTGCAGGCAGCCGGCAGGCAGCAGAAGTAGCCTGCAGTAATGCACTGTACCACCAAATCGTCTTTTTTTGATAAGGACCCAAGGGGGGAGATTTTTAAAAAATTTTAAAATAATTTCAGGTACCCCTGGACTTACAACCATTCGTTTAGAAATCTTTCGAAGTTACATTGGCACTGAAAACCATGACTTACAACTGGTCCTCCCACTTTCATCCTGCAGAATTTCCACAGCATTTCAAACTCCTCTAGTCCATTGGCAAACAATGTATATTTACAATGGTCACAGTGTCCTGAGGTCATATAATCGCCGTTTGGGACCTTCCCAGCTGGCTTCCAACAAGCAAAATCAATGGGGGAGGGGAGCAGAGTTCACTTAACAACCGTATGATTCACTTAACAACTGCAGTGATTTGCTTAGCAACCCGTGAGAAAATAAGTTGTAGAAGCAGACATAATTTACTTAAGAAACATTGTGTTTAGCAATGGAAATTCTAGTCCCAATTATGTTCTAAATCAAGGATTACTTGCAGAATCTATAAATGAACAGAACTAGCTTACATTTAGGCGGTGCAACTTTCAAGTTAATCTTTTTTTTTCTTTTCACGCTCAATTACAGGTTGTCCTTGACCCACAACCACGATTGACCTCAAAATTTCTATTGCTAAGCAAGACAGTAGTGAAGTGAGCTTTGCCCAGGGCTGGGCTGCTGGGGGTTCGCAGGGGTTTGGGGGAACCCCTAGCTAAGATTCTGCGCAGTTTGGAGAACCCCCAAATCCCACTCCTGTCTGGCCCCACCCACTCTGCCCCTCCCCTCCCAGGAGTTCCCATGTAACCTGTTTTGGATGCAGGTAAGTGCAGGGCACGTGAGGAGACTCGGTGAGGGCGAAAAACGGGCCTCCCGGAAGTTCGGGAAGGCCGGAAATGGGCCTGTTTCTGGCCTCCAGAGAGCCTCCGGAGCCCGGGGGGCTGTTTTCGCCCTCCCAGAGTCTCAAGGAAAGCCTCTGGAGGCCAGGGAGGACGAAAACAGCCCCCTCCCTGCTGTGGTGCAGGAGGCCCGACTAGGCCACTCCCACCATGGCCACGTCCCCCCAGCAACCAGCCAGGGAACCCCTTGCTAATATTTTTGACGCGCACCCCTGGTTTTGCCCCATTTTACAACCTTTCTTGCTACCGGTGTTAAGTGAATCAATGCAGTTGTTCAGTTAGTAACCCGGTTGTTGAGCGATTCTGGCTTCCCCGTTGACTTTGCCATGACCCCAGGACACTGCGTCTGTCATAAATATGAGTCAGCGTCCAAGCGTCTGAATTTTGCTCACATGACCACGGGGACGCTACAACGGTCATGTGAAAAACGGTCGTGTCACTTTTTCTTCAAGGGCCTTTGCAGCTTTGAAACGGTCGCTTAAACGAGGACTAGGCTTTTGGTCTAATTTATCACCTAAATTTGGCCGATAATAGTCTCACAGCTACCTTGCACGATGATGTTTGCCGTTGCCGTAATGGATCCTTCCCTGTTGGAGGCTTTGCAGCTGTATTTGCCTTCATCCGACAAAGTGACATTTTGGATATAGAGGCCGCCCGAGCTGGTGATGTTGAAGCGCGGATTTTGGGGCAGGGCTGACCCTGAGCTCAGCATCCAGACAACGTGAGGCAGAGGGTGTCCAGACACCCCACACTCCAGAGTCACGCTTTCCCCCACCAGGACCTCTGTGTTTTGGGGACGGATGACAAAACTAGGTTTGGCTGAAAACATAAAGGACAGAAAAAGGCTCGGTTAATAAACAAACTCAAACCATTTCGCAATATTCCAACTGAGTATAGCAGAGGTCTTGAAACTTGGCCACTTTTAAGACTGGTGGACTTCAACTCCCAGAATTCTCCTGCCAGCATAGTGGGAGTTGAAGTCCGCCAGTCTTAAAAGTGGCCAAGTTTCAAGACCTCTGCAGTATAGAATGACAGAGTTAGAAGGGATCTTGGAGGTCTTCTAGTCCAACCCCCTCTGCTCAAGCAGGAGAACCTACACTAGTGATTCTCAATCTTTTCTTCAGCATTGACCCCCTCCCTTAAATATCTTTTGTGGCCATGGACCATAGCCATCCCCACTCCTCCAAAAAAATCTAACTCAAGATTCAAATCATAACATTTTTTAAAGTCTTGAAGGACCCTCGGTGACGACTTCATGGGCCCCCAGACCACATGTTGAGAACAACTGGCCTCTACCATTCCAGACCACCTCAAGGAATGGAGCACCCACAAATTCTGGAGGCAAGCTGATCCATGGATGAATTGTTCTCATCTCACGGTCGGGAAATTTCTCCTTAATTCTAGGTTGAATCTCCCTTTGATAAGTTTCCATCTATGACTTCTTGTCCTGCCTTCAGCAGGAGCTTTGGAGAAGAGGTTGATGTCCTCCTCTTTGTGACAGCCCGTCAAACATTGGAAGACTGCTATCATGCCAACCCAATCCTTCTCTTGGATAGGCTAGGCATACCTAGTTCCTTCCTAACCCTCAAAACGACACTATAGAGCCCTGCACACCAGAACAACTAGACACAAGGAGTTTTTTCCTGAATGCCATCACTCTGCTAAACAAATAATTCCCTCAGCACTGTCCAACTATTTACTAAGTCTGCACTACTATTACTATTAATCTTCCCATCACTCCTTATCATCCATCCTCTCCCACTTGTGACTGTATGACTGGAACTTTGTCGCTTGTATCCTTACGATTTATATTGACTGTTTCCTAGTATGATTTGATTGCTTATTGTACCCTGTGACTATCATTAAGTGTTGTACCTGATGAGTCTTGACTCTTGACGAATCTTTTCTTTTATGTACCCTGAGAGCATTTGCACCAAGACAAATTCCTTGTGTGTCCAATCACACTTGGCCAATAAAGAACTCATTCATTCATTCATTCAATCAATCAATCAATCAATCATTGTATGATTTAGCCTCCAGGCCCGATAATCTTTGTCGCTCTTCTCTGCACTCTTTCTCAACATCTTTTTTGTATCATGGTGACCACAAGTGGATGCAGTATTCCAAGTGTGGCCTTACCAAGGCATTATAAAGTGATATTAGCTCTTCACATGATCTTGATTCTGTCCCTGTATTAATGCAGGCTATAACTGTGTTGGCTTTTTGGGCAGCTGCAGCACACGGCTGGCTCATATTTAAGTGGCTGTTCACCAGGACTTCTAGACCCGTCTCACAAGTTGCTGCTATTGAACCAAGTGTCACCTATTCTATATCTGTGCTGTGCCTTTGGTTTTTCTTGCCTGAAAATGAAGCAAAAAGCACTGTATTAAAGTGTTTTATTAGAGCGCCAGTTTGGTGTGGGAGATGGTGAGTTCTAGTCCTTTTTGGGGCATGGAGTCAATTGGGTGACTTTGGGTCAGTTCTTCTCTCTCAGCCTTAGGAACAAGACGGCTATGGCAAACCGCTTTTGAAAATTTTGTTGAGAAAACTTGGATGGGATTATTTTGAGCTTGGTTATAACATGACATACAAATATCGCACCTGTGTTTTCTTAGTTCAAGTTTAGGATTTTGGCCTGTCTGTGTGAATCTAGCTTGACACCACCACTTGTAGCCTGAGTCAAAGCAGTGGTGGGATTCAATTTTTTTTACTATTGGCTCTGTGAGCGTGGTGGGTGTGGCCTGGCCTGGTGGGCGTGGCTTGGTGGGAGTGGCAGAGAAAGGATACTGCAAAATCCCCACTCCCTCTCCACCCCACTAACCTGCTTTCCAGCTCTGTTCTCCTGTGCAGGGCAACCAAAGGAGATCCAGCTGATCAGCTGGGACTCAATGGGAGGCAGAGAATAACCCTTTTTATTATTCTTATTATTCTTTGTCTTATTGACAAACCAAATAAAATAAATAAATAGAATAATTGGGGGCAGGGCTAGTCAGAGGTGGGATTTGCCAGTTCTCTGAACTATTCAAAATTTCTGCTACTGGTTCTCCAGAACTGGTCAGAACCTGCTGAATTCACCACCTCGGAATCAAAGGCCATGTTGGTTCTTTAAAATTATCCCGAAGGCCACAGTGAGTCTTTGGCAGAGAAGGATTGAACAGGGGTATCCAGAATGAGGGGGTCAAAATAGCCAAGGGGCCAATCACAATGTGTGCAATCAAACCCACACTCCTTTTCAAAAATTCGTCATTAATTGATTTGAGGGTGCCGTTGTGATTGCCCTCTTGGATTTCTTAAGCAGCCCCTCACGGATGAGCCCGAGACAAAGTTCTCCAGATGTTTCTCCTTCCCAAAGTTCTCCTTGCCACGTCATTCACTCACTCATTCACTCATTTGCATTTTATGGGATGGCAAAGCCCACTCACAACGTCGGTGAGTTTGCAAACTTTCCCAAATTGGTCCTGCTTCATCAGTCAGTACAGGTAAGACAGGTCAGACGCTACTACCTTTCATGGCCCCCTCCTAAAACCAGCACAAAAAGATTATCCATCTGATTCCTATAGGCCCTAGGGGGAAAAAGATCTTCGTTTATTTGGAGGACATTACAAGGAACGCCGAAGTAGCGCAGGGCAACCTCAGGGGTCTTCGCTTCGCCCACAATGTTCTTGGCCAGGCACTGATAGATTCCCCTGTCAGATTCTTTAGTGTCTTGGATCATCAATGTGCCATCCTGTAGCAGGTTCAGCCGCCCATCGTCCTTCATGTCAATCTCGTTGCTGTAATGCAAAAAAAGGGAAGATGGCAGCCAGCTTCATTCCTCCTTTGATCTAGGGAAGGATTGGACCACAACCAGTGTTGCTCCTAGATAACAAACAATCCAAACTATCTCTGCGTCATGCCCCCATGATTCTATGGGGGAAGAGGAGCTGGAACCTGAACCAACACAGATTGAGGGGGTGGCTTGGTTGGAAAATGGGGAAGGGCAGGGCCAGTCAGGCCAGGGGCTTTCAGGATTAGGACAGCTTTTAGACAGGGAGGAACGGGACAGGATGAACGTGAAAGACAGAGCTCAGGCAAGAAGCAAGGACCATCCCCTCCTGATCCGAGAGCACGGAGAGTGAAGAGAAGGAGAGAACAGTGCAGACTGAGCCGGCTACTCGGGAGAAGAGCGTCCCGCCCCTCTTCACAAGGCACACCTGGGAAATGAGGCTTAAGGAGATGCCGTGGGGGGAGGCATTTGTCAGGGACAAACTCTGAGTTCCTGAAGTGTTGCGTGCTGACATTTGAGCTTTCTTGGAATCCTTGCACCCTTTCTGGCTTTCTGGACTGATTACCTGGATCCTTTGCTTCCTGAATTCCTTGATTTACCCTGCTGGATTTATTACTGTGCAACCATGGTGTACCCAGTGCTGGGCTGGACTATTTGCAGCCAGAGGCTGTTTGAGAGGTTTGTGTGTGTGTGGGGGAAGTTGTCATCACTTTGCTCTGGGACTTGCCAGAAATGTGGGAGTGTTGGGGAAAATTTGGAGCAATAAAGGGGCGGTTTGAACTGCCAGCTGCTTGTGTTGTCTTTGTGTCATGCCTGGGTCATCACACTCTACCTGAGGTGGGGAAAAGGGTTGCTGTCAAATTATCCAACGGTGACCTATGGTCACCTTAATCAGCATGAGCCAAGACAATTTAAGACTGTCAAACAAGTGCACAAACTCCGGAGTATAAGTAGCCCTTGACTTACGACCACAATTAGCACGAGAAGTTCCACTGCCAAGCAAGGCAGGGGTTAAATGGATCGTGCCCGATTTTGCAACCTCTTTGTCGGCAGATCTTGAATAATGTCAGGTGAGGCTCCATTCAAAATCCAAGAAAGACACTCTAAGACTCCATTGTTATAGAGAAAAGGACTTTTACTGGGAATCAAGTGGTAGCATCAAAAGAATTCTAGATCTGATCTGTGAAAATCACATACACAAATTTATGGCGACCTTCCCACCCCCACTAGTTCAAACTGGCCATCCGATCTGTGATGTGTATGTCATGTGGGGCATCTTCAGGTAGTGTTTCAGACATCTGGCTGGCCAGGACGGTTGGCCTTGGCCCACTTAGATAAGAAGTTACAGTTGTGCAGTAAGCAAGTGTGAAAGTTTTAACATTCACCATCTCAAGCCTCCAGCACTCTTCCACTTTCCACGAAGCCCAATTAATTTTCCCTCCCCCCATTTCTATGGCAGCTGGAAAGACAACCAGAAGAAGGGTTCTCGAAGGCTGACGCAGTCATTAAATGAATCCCTGCGGTTGTCAAGTGTGGGTTGTTAAGTGAATCCAGCTTCCCCGATTGACTGTGCTTGTTGGAAGCCAGCTGGGAAGGACACGTCAATCGACTGTGTAAAGGTATGTGTGAGAAAGACCTTGAGGGAGTGAGCAAAGAGATGCTGCCAAGGGAATGATCAGATAAGAGACAGCACAGCTTGCAGCTGAATAATGGGCCAGGTTAGAAGCTCAGAAGAGACTTTCCCTAGTAACTCAGGCTGTAAAGGAGACCAAGAAGGAGGATTCCACTTTCACACAGGCAAGATTCTGTCAATGTAGCTTAACAATTCAGTAGAACAAATGCATCTGGTTGTGATTTCTATCTGCTTTACCCTGCGAAGTTGACACCAATCTTGTAACTCTGAAAGTATAATCCTCCCACCGCTTTACATCTCAAGAAACTAGGGAGGATCTCTATTGAGCCTCTTGCCCTATCATCTGTGGGCTATGCCAGGGGTCCCCAACCACCGGGCCGCGGACCGGTACCGGTCCGTGGAACATTTCCTACTGGGCTGCCAGTTTGCTGGGCGCCGCCATCTTGTTTGACGAGAAAGTGCTTCCGGGTGAGCTTTTCCAGTTGGAAAGCAGCGTTTGGGTGCTGAAAGAATCCTCGCGCCTTAGTTTCATCGAAGGGGGAGGGCTTGGAACGAAACTAAGGCGCGAGGATTCTTTCAGCACCCAAGGCAAGGCAAGCTGAGCGACCGTTCCGAAGCGAAGCCCATCAACAAAGGTACAAAGGAGGAGTTGAAGGTGGTGGGGAGAAGCGGGGGACGGCTGGCTGGCCGGTCGCTCGGCTCGCCTTGCCTTGTCATGCGTGCTGATGCCGGTACCGGGCCGCGGATCATTTTGTGATGCTGGTGCCGGGCCGTGGCACAAAAAAGGTTGGGGGCCACTGGGCTACGCTATCTCTTTTCTGACCTTTCCCTTGGTATTGTCTCTTGGCTCCATCTTCCAAGATCTTTCTGACACAGACTGGCACGCTGCTTCTGCCATCTTGCTTACTTACTTGTTGTGAAGCCAGATAATCTTAGGTTTCGGATTTCCCTCTGCCCGGCAGATGAAATAGACGGTGTTGCCCAGGGTAACATCGATATCTTGCGGTTTGGTTGTGATGCGAGGACTCTCTGAAACGGACAAACAAGAAGGTGGTTCTTCAAAGGCTGAAGGACCCCCTACATGACTCTGGTGTTTCAGTGAATGTTCCTAACTGCCTCTTCTTGAGCCAAAATTCAGATTGACTCCTTAAGGCCCTTAGGGTGGTACATTAAACTGAGCTTAAATTGAGCTCTGATCTGATCCAGATCGGATTTAATTCAGCTCCTATATTAATTTTCTGTAGCCAGCTTCTGCTCAGGAAGTATATCAGAATTGGAAGGGACCTTGGAGGTCTTCTAGTCCAACCCTCTGGCTCAAGCAGGAGACGCTATACCATTTCAGACAAATGTCTGTCCAAACTCTTCTTAAAAATCTCCACAACTTCTGGTGGCAAGCAGTTCCATAGATTAATTATTCTGTTGGGAAATTTCTCTTTAGTTCTAGGCTGGTTCTCTCCTTGACTGATTCCTGTCCTTTGCTTCTGGTCCTGCCTTCAGGTGCTTTGGAGAATAGCTTGACTCCCTCTTCTTTGGGGCAGCCCCTGAGATACTGGAAGGCTGCTATCATGTCTCATTCGACTAGACATACCCACTTCCTGCAACTGTTCTTCATATGTTTTCGCCTCCAGCCCCCTAATCATCTTTCTCGCTCTTCTCGGCACTCTTTCTAGAGTCTCAATATCTTTTATTATATCCTGGCAACCAACACTGGATGCAAATATTCCAAGTATGGTCTTACTAAGGCATTATAAAGAATAGCATTTCACAAGAATGAAAAGGGATTCAAAAGAATAAGAACTGAATTCTTAAAAGTTTGCTGTAAATTTTCTGTGACATTTATGAGTAAATAAAATTGATGCATGTGATTTGACAGGATGGCTCAAGAAAAAAATTGACAAGTCCACCAGGTCAGAGGTTTGGGCTGTATTCTGGATATGTGTTTGTATTACAGGTGGTCCTTGACTTACCATCATTTTTAGTGACTGTTTGAAGTTACAATAGCTTTGAAAAAAGTATTATTTTTTTTTGCTTGTAACAAGCCCAGTAAATGGGGAAGCCAGATTCTTTTAACAACCGTGTTACTAATTTTAACAACTGCAGTGATTCACTTAACAACTGTAGTAAGAAAGATCTTGCTTTAGGTTTGAACTTCTCAAGTTACAAGTCCTCGAGGCTGGGGTGAGCTGCAATTCTACTTGTCCTTTTCTTGAATTATCCTGGGTTGAATTGTCCTGTGGCAAGTTGGTTATGGTGAATTTTCCTGGGGTGAGTTGTCTGAGGTGATTTGGCCAGGGTGTGATGGCCAGGGTGAGTTGTCCCATTCCGTAGACCGACAGCCCCCTAACTCACTTATATAAATATCAGGAGGAGGGAGAGGGCAGGCATTTGTTCATTTCTGAAGGCAAGCCGTTCCATTGCCTAACAGTGAGAAGAATGAACCAGTGGAAGAGCTTGCTTTTAGAAGTTGTGGGTACTTCAAAGAGACTGGACTGCCAATTATCTAAAATGCTACAGGGTCTCCTGCTTGAGGAGGGGGGCTGGACTAGAAGACCTCTAGTTTTCCATATTCCTATTCTATTCTGTTCTGTTCTGTTCCGTTCCGTTCCATTCCATTATTCTGCTCTACTCCATTCCATTCCCATTCCATATTTTCTATTCTATTCTATTCTATTCTATTCTATTCTATTCTATTCTATTCTATTCTATTCTATTCTATTCTATTCT
>NW_020769316.1:2734118-2759897 GCF_900518735.1 Pseudonaja textilis | reverse complement strand
ATTCCATTCCATTCCTTTTCATTCCATTCCTTTCCTTTCCTTTCCATATTTTCTATTCTATTCCATTCCATTCCCTTAACTTGCAAGGTTCTGTTATTGCAGCCAATCTCAATAAAAGTTAGTTTTGGCTTCCTAGGCAATTGATTTCCCCAGTCTGATCCACCTGGCGTAGCTGACATCAGTCTTGTAAGAACCATAACTTTTCTCTAGATGGCGCTGTTTCCCAACAATTATTCTACTCTCACTTGTTCCAGAGTCAGCCATTCAATAAGAGGAGCCTATGTGGGCCCAGAAAGTGCTAATTAAGGGTCAGAGTCAGCCAAGTGTCTGAACCCAGCCCAGAAACCGAGGTCAATATCTTTGCTGATTCGCTTAACGGCTTCCAGAGATTGTTGAGACATGAATCGAGACAGATAGTCCTTGATTTATGACCACAATTAGGATCAGAATTCCTGTTACAAAGCAAGATGGTTGTTAAGTGAGTCACACCCTATTTTACATCCTTTTTTTGCCATGGTTAAGAGAAATACTGCAATTGTTAAGCAAATCACACAGTCGTTGTGTGAATCCAGCATCCCGCACGGACTTGGCCTGCCGGAAGCTGGCTGGGAAGGTCACATGACCCCAGGACGTTGCAATCGTTATAAATACATGCCAGTTGCCAAATGTCTGAATTTTGACCACGTGATCATGGGGATGCTGGGGTGGTTATTAAGTGTGAAGGTCAATCATAAGTCATATTTTTCAGGGCTATTGTCACTCTGAACTGTCACTAAGTGAATGTGTAAATCAATAATTATCTGTGGGGTCTTTGGTGCTCTCTGAACGTGCTTATTTTCTTGCAGACCTTTCATTACCCAAATAGGTAACATCATCAGTGCTAAAAGGGAAAGGAGGAGGAGGACTGTGGACTCTCTCTCTCTCTCTGAATGTGCTTGTTTTCTTGCAGACCTTTCATTACCAAACTAGGTAACAACATCAGTGCTTGTAAGGAGTGCAGTTATCTGTACAGTCAGAGGGATACAATCAAGATCAAGTGAGGTACTAATACCACTCTATAAAGCTTTAGTAAGACCACACCTAGAGTATTGCATCGAGTTTTGGTCACCACATTATAAAAAAGATGTTGAGACTCTAGAAAAAGAACAGAGAAGAGCAACCAGAATGATTAGGAGACTGGAGGCTCAAACATATGAAGAACAGTTACAGGAACTGGGCTCGGCTAGTCTAGGGAAGAGAAGGACCAGAGGAGACAGGATAGCAGTCTTCCAATACTTGAGGGGCTGCCACAGAGAGGAAGAAGGGGTCAAGCTATTTTCTAAAGCACCTAAAGGCCAGACAAGGAACAATGGATGGAAACTGAACAAGGAGAGATTTAACCTGGAAATAAAGAGAAACTTTCTGACAGTGAGAACAATCAACCAATGGAACAGAAGTTGCCCTCGGAAGTTGTGGGAGCTTCATCACTTGAGACTTTCAAGAAGAGATTGGACTGCCATTTGTCAGAAATGGTGTAGGGTCTCCCGCACGGACGTCGGGTTGGACTAGATGACCTACAAGATCCCTTCCAACTCTGCGTATCTGTTATCTTATCAGTCTGGAAAAATAAGTGAATAAAATAGATAATGGATCGGATGGTATCACTCACCACAGTTGAATTCTCGGGTGGTCAAGGTGATGACCGAACGACCGAACAACTCAGGTGGGCTCTCACAAGTGGCAGCCGCTTGCGTGTTGCCCTGTATGGTGTATTTCCTCAGCAGCTCTGCCAGCCACATCAGGTCACAGTCACAGAGCAAAGCATTGGAATCCAGCCGTCTGGGAGGAACCAGAAAGAAAAAAGAGAGAAAAAGAGTTGACTTTATGAGTTTAACAGTCCTTCCTGTTTAACCACAGATACAGGAATGTCGTCTGCCAGACAAGCTAAGAGTAAGCTACAGGCCAGTCAGGGAAACACCAAGGCCACTCCCACCAACACTGTTAGGGCAAGCCACTACTAGTACACTACTAGTAAAATGAGAGCAAACCCCACTTCCTACTAGCACTGATGAAGTTATGTAGTTGGGTTATGAAACATCTACAAGAAAACCCAGCTCAGAGAAGAGTTCCTTCCAACTCTGTTATTTTACGAATTCTCTTCACTAGACTAGCCATGCCCAGTTCCTGTAACGGTTCATCATTCATTTATTTCCCCAATATGTTCTTCTCCTTGGGGGGGAAAAAAGCATTCCAAATTTCCATATCTTTCTTCATGAAATCAAAACAAATAGCTGTGGGGGGGGGAAAGGACAAAATTGGCACAGCGCTAGTCGTCTGATCAATGGCTGGATCAGATTGTTTGAGATAGTCTATGTTTCTCTGCAATTAGTCTCTTAGGACGTTGCCTGCACAAATATTTATTTTTAAACAATCCTCTGAGGCAAACATGCCATTTTCTGCTCTTTTTATTAAAGCACAATTCTTTTCCAAATCCAAAAAGCGTTTCAAAGAGGATTTGGCTAAGCAGCCACACAGCTCAACCAGCAACGTGTTTCCACATCAGAGTTTATATAGATTGCTTCACGGATCAAGCTGGATCACGTAAACAAATGAGGAGGAATGTCCTTTTGAACAGCTGAAGGGTCTGACACAAGATCACGTTTTATATGCTTCCTAATCTGAGGCTTACTATCTGTCCTCGATTTATGACTGAAATAGAGCCCACAATGTCCATCCTAAGTCATGATGGTCATAAGCTGAGGCAGCCACATGTTTGACTTAGTTTTATGATTTTTTTGTGGTGGTTTTGAAGCAAACAGCACAGTCATAAAGCGAATATGGTGGTCATTAAATAAATCAGTGCATGCCAAGGGGTGGGGGGGGTAGGTGGAAAAAATGGCCAGTTTCCAGCAAAAAAACATCGCAAATCCTGTCATGCGACCGCAGAATGCTGCAACCGGCCATCAAGGTGAGCTGGTTGCCAAGCAACCAAAATATGGTCATGTGACCATGGGGACAGGTACTGTCATTGGAACTCCGGAATTGGGTGATATAAGTATCTTTTTTTGAGGGGTGGGGGAGTCCATTGTAACTTTGAACGGTCATTAATGACTGGTGAGGACCGAGTCAGGACTATTATAACTTAATCATTCATATTTCGTATTTGTTGGATAATCATTAGGGGCGTGTGAGTTCAGTTTCAGTCTGGGGAATTCTGGGAGTTGAAGTCCACACAGGTTCACGTGTGTGGACTTCATCGAAGACATGATAGCAGAATTCCAGTATTTTAGGGGCTGCCCCAAAGAAGAAGGGGTCAAACTTATCTTCCAAAGCACAAGAAGGCAAGAGTAGAAGCAATGGATGGGAATTAATTAAGGAGAGAAGCAACCTGGCATCGAGGTGAAACTTCCTAACAGTGAGGACAATTAACCGGTGGAACAGCTTGCCACCAGAAGTTGTAGGTGCTCTAACCCTGGAGGTTTTTAAGAAGAGACTGGACTGTCACTTGACTGAAATGATATAGGGTCTCCTGTTTGAGCAGCGGGCTGGACTAGAAGACCTCCAAGGCCCCTTCCAGCTCTATTCTGATTCTGATTAAAGTTGCCAAGATAGAGAAACAGATATTTTTTTCTTGCCTCTGTTATACATTGAGTAAAAAATATAGGGCTCATTGTGACCTTCTTATAACCTCAAGGAGCAAAATCCAGCAGCCTCAAACGGGCACTTCTCCTGAACAAAATAATGTTATTTTCCAACTGTCCAACTCAGATCAGGGGGTGAGAACACTTAAGAAAGGTTTGTTGGAAAAGGACAAGGAGATACCCAATGACCTGTTTTTTTGGGAGGTGGATGGCCAGTCATACTTATTGAGGACCAAACCACTGGATTGCTGAAGAAGGATTTGTCCTGGTCCTTAGATTAGAAAAACAAAACAGGATTTCCTGTACAGGCAGTCCTCAACTTACAGCCATTCATTTAGTGACTGTTTGAACTGCACTGGGAAAAAAACGTGACCCCGTTTCACACTTATGACTATTGCAACATCCCCAATGGTCACGTGCTCAAAATTCAGATGCTTGGTAACTGACTCGTATTTATGATGGTTACATTATCCCGGGACCACGCGATCACCTTTTGCGACTCTCTGACAATCAAAGTCAATAGGGAAGCCAGATTCACTTAACAACCATGTTACTAACTGAAGCATTCACCGTGGCCAAGAAAGGAAATGAAATGGGGTAAAACTTACTTCGCCCCTTCCTTGCCTGAGGATAGAAATTTTGCGAGTCGTAAGTGGAAGGCTGCCTATAAGGCGTGCTGTCTACTTACAGGCGTTTGAGAGATTCGAGTTGGGCCATAGCTCCTGGCTGGATCTGTGAAATTCGGTTGTTGTTCAAAAATCTGTGTTGGAGACAACAAAGAGAACGTGCTTGAGTGACCATCAAAGACTTGGGAATTGAAGGTAGGCCCACGTAGGTGAGTGTTTATCATTGGTCGGTCTTCTCAAGGGGTGGGATTCTACCAGTTCACACCTATTCACTAGAACTGGTTGTTAACATTCTAAGCAGTTCAGAGAACCGGTTGTTAGAAGAAATTACTGGCCTAATCCTGTAAGGAAGGCAGGAAGGAAACATTCTGGTGTTGCTTACAGAAACTGCCTCTCCATTAACCCTTATTACCTTCTTGGCAGGACTAGACTTCCTGTCTCAGGAACTTCTCTGGAGTTTTTTTCCCCTCCTTTGCTGGTACTTTACTTGTGTGGAGTGACCATTCAAAGTTACAATGGCACTGAAAAAAGTGACTTACGGCCATTTTTCACACTTATGACTATTGCAGCATCCCCTCAATCATGAGAGGCCAGGCGAGGAGATGCGTGCCTCAATGTGAATGATATTGAGTTGGCCACGCCCAGCCAGTCACATGACCACCAAGCCATGCCTACCAACTAAGCCACACTCACAGAACCGGTTGTTAAAAAAAATTGAATCCCACCCCTGGTCTTCTCTAACCACGATCTCAAACTATGTACGGAGCTCTGACATTAATGCTGCAAAACGTTCTCACAATAGTGGCTCCTACATACAAAAACAACAAATGAAGTGCAGAGGTTGTCTTGGGATTCCAAGCTTCTCCAAAAGAGAAGAAGGTCAAAGAACACCAGGCACACCCAGAAGAAGAGGGAAAGGCAACATCAAAGGACGCACCAAAGCAGCATCAATTAACAATGGTTGAGGTTGCCAGAAGATCACAAACCAGAATTCTGTATCTCCCTCAACAGGAGCGGGAGGGGTGGGGGAAGAAGAAGAGGAGGAGGAGAAGGAAGAAAAAACAGGAAGGAAGAAGGAACAGGAGGAAGAAAAGGAAGAGGAGGAGGAAGAAGAAGAGGAGGAAGAAAAGGAGAAAGAGGAAGAGAAGAAGGGAAAAGGAAGGTAGAAGGAAAGGAGGAGGAGGAGGGAGAAGAGACAAGGAGGAAGGAAGAAGGAAGAGGAAGAAGAAAAGAAACAGGAAGAGAAGAAGGAAAAAGAAAGATAGGAGGAGGACGGAGAAGAGGAGAAATAAGAGGAAGAAGAGGATGAGGAAAGAGAAAACTTGCTCCTGTTCCAAGCTGACCCCAAAATGGTCTCGGCTGCAGAAGGGCTATGAAAGATCCTGGGCTTATGGGCGATCCTGAAGTGGTACCACCACCATTAACAGAAAGTCCCTTACACCTATGGTTGTAAAATAAGAACCACACTGTGGTTTATTCCATTTTTGGCACTGTGGGCTGTATGAAACTAAAGCTTCCTGTTGTAAAATATTATTCCAATCCAGTTGGTTGGGCTTTACTGTATAAATCATTATTCATAATCTAGATTTCAGGGCACCTGGTGAACCCAGTGCCACCGGCTGCCTTGTTGAAAATCAGAATCCCTTTGGAGTCTACATGAAATACGGATGAGGAAAAGTTACTCCCAATTTGATGTCCATCACCTCACGACTTACAGTCTTTCCAGCTTGGGGAGGTCATTAAAAGTTCCCACTTCCAAACTTTCCAGGTTGTTAAAATGCAGGTAGCTGGTATGAAAAGGGATAAAAACAAGGAATCAAAAGAGGTAAGTCATTTCCAAAGTTAAATATATTAAACCGCAAGCTATTTATTTATTTACATTTCATCTTTCTTAACCACCCCTCTCCCTCGGTGTGGGGATCTGGAGTGGTGTATAATATATAGATAGTCCTCGAGTTACAACAGTTCATTTAGTGACCATTTGAAGTTGCAACGGCGCTGAAAATGTATGACCGTTTTCACACTTTTTAAAAATCGTTGCAGCATCCCCAAGAGTCCCGTGAACAAAATTCGGCCATTTGGCAACTGGCTCCTCTTTACAACGGTTGCAATATCCCAGGGTCAAGTGATCCCGTTTTGTGATCTTCCGATAAGCAAAGTCAATGGAGAAGCCAGATTCACTCAACAACGGTGCTGCTAACTGAATAATTCGCTTAACAACTGTGACAAGAAAGGTCGTAAAATGGGGCAAAATTCACTTAATAGTTGTCTCACTTAGCAACAGTAATTTTGGGCTCAGCTATGGTTGTAAGTCAAGGACTACTTGTATATGGTGGGTTGGAAACTTAGTTGGCAACAAGAGAGTCAGAAATTCAAAGTTTTCTCTATTGGCGTAAGAATTACTTCCTCAAAACAACTTCTCCCTCACGTTGCTACTACAGACCCTGGGAAAAAAAATACCAGTTGTTATCCAGCCTGCAATAACAAGTACAGACTTATTCTTTCTCTCCTTCCCTGTTGCCTGGTTATCCTGGACAGACGCTTCGATTCCAACCCAATTGTTTAGTTTGTCTAGCCAGGAATGTAACACATTCAGCACTCTGGAGTTTTCTCAACCCTCCCGATGCATTTTGACATGTGGTAAAGTATTTTAAATGGGATGAGACCGAGTAGAATGACTATTCATTGCACGTTGAGTTGGATATGTGCAGGGGTGGGATTTAAAATTTTTCAGCAGCCATTTCTCTGCCCGGTTGCTGGCTGGGTGTGGCTTAGTTGGCCTCCTGCACCATGGCGGCCGGGGGGAGGCGGCTTTGTTGCCTCTGGGAGAGCAAAAATGGCCTCCCCAGGCTCCAGAGGCCCCGTGGAAGCCTGAAATGGATCTACTTCTGGCCTTCACAAACTTCCGGGAGGCCCATTTCCCCACTCCTCAGGCTCTGGGGGCTCTCGGGAGGCCTGAAACAGGCCCGTTTCCGGCCTTCCAGAAGGCCCGTTTTTCACACTCCCCGAGCCTCTGCACAGGCCCTGCACTCTCCTGGGAAACAAAACAGGCCGCGTGGAATGGCGGGGCGGGGTCAGCGGGGCGAGCCAGTTGTTGTAACTACCCGTTCGGCGAACCAGATGTAAAATTAGCATCCGGTTCATGCGAACTGGTGTGAACCGGTTAGCAGCCCACCCCTGGATATGTGATAAGAGAGCTGCAGAGCCTGACTCACAAAAGGGTGGAGGGATTAAGGGAAAACAGCGAGATCGGTGCAAGCATTTTTCCAGAATCTGATCATAGTCCAAAAAGATATTTGAGGCTCCCATTCAGCGGCTCAGTTTTTACAAGATGGATTTAAGCAAAGGGAAGGAGAGGCTTTTTAAGATCCAAAAAAGAGCTTTTAGGAATCAAAAGCTGTTCCTACAACCGAAACCCCAAATAACAGAATAGAATAAGAGAGTTGGAAGGCACCTCAGTTGTTAAGGGAATCCGGCTTCCCCACTGACTCATTGAAGGTCGCAAAAGGGTCGCAAACATCACTCCAGGACACTGCAACCGTCATAAATACGAGCCGGTTGCCAAGCATCCAAATTTTGATCACATGACCACGGGGATGCTGCAACGGTCGTAAGTGGGAAAAAGGGTCCTAAGTCCCTTTTTTTCAGTGCGGCATAACTTTGAACGGTCGCTAAATGAATTTAACAGTCGCTAAATGGTTGTAAGATGAGAATTACCTGTAGATATTTATAAGTACATTTAAACCGGGGTGGGCTTCAAAAATTTTGGCAAAGGGTTCTCTGCTCGGTGGCTGGGTGGGCGTGGCCTAGTTAGCCTCCTGCACCATGGTGGGGGAGGGGCATCTTTGCCCTCCCCAGGCTCCGGAGGCTTTCCTTGCGCCTCCGGGAGGGTGAAAACGGCCTCCCCAGGCTCCGGAGGCGCTCTGGAACCTGGAAACGGGCCTATTTCCGGCCTTCCCAAACTTCCGGGAGGCCTGTTTTCCGCCCTCCCTGAGCCTCCGCCCGCATCCTGCACTTCTCTGCATCCAAAACGGGCTGTGTCCTGGGAGGGGCGGGGTGGGGTGGGTGGGGCCAGCCACGAGTGGGATTTGGAGGGTTCTCCAAACTGCACATAATGTTAGTTACAATGAACAGTTGCAGGAACTGGGCCTGGCTAGTCTAGGGAAGAGAAGAACCAGGGGAGACACGATAGCGGTCTTCCAATATTTGAGGGGCTGCTACAGAGAGGAGGAAGGGGTCAAGCTATTTTCTAAAGGCCAGACAAGGAACAATGGGTGGAAACTGAACAAGGAGAGATTTAACCTGGAAATAAGGAGAAACTTTCTGACAGTGAGAATAATCAACCCATGGAACAGAAGTTGCCTTCAGAAGTTGTGGGAGCGCCATCAGTTGAGACTTTCAAGAAGAGATTGGACTGCCATTTGTCAGAAATGGTGTAGGGTCTCCCGCTTGGCTGGGGGGGTTGGACTAAATGACCTACAAGGTCCCTTCCAACTCTGATTATCTGTAATCTGTTTTATCTTCTTGCAACTAACTCTTGCCAAGACCCACACGGTCATCTTGGCAAGCCAAATAGGGTTTTTTTTTTAAGAACAACTTGCATTTGTAATTTTTGGGAGGGAGGGAGGCAGGCAGGAGAGGTGGGGGTTTTGCATGGCTAAAATCCAGAGTGGAAATTCCACCGGTCTCTGTGCAATTTCTAACCAAAAGTTTGGCCCCAACTTACAGCTGTTCCAGAGAGTGCAGCCCCTTGAAAGCCTGACTCTGGATGCTTTGGATTTCATTCTTGTAAAGGTAACTTGGAAAAGAGAGAGAAAGAGAAAAAAATTAGGAAGAATTAGGATGGGGAAATCTTTGGCAGCGTAAACAACATTGTCTGGGTGTATGCAAGTCTTTTAATAACAAGCAAAATAACTCAAAGCTCATGCGCCATTATACATGTAATTCTCGACTTATGACCAATAGCTTAGCAAACGTTCGATGTTCCTACGGCCATTGGCAGTCACGTGGCTGTTTTACGACTGCCAAAAACTGGCATATACTTCCCGTGTTCAGCAAAACCACCAGCCTATAACAAACCACTGCAGTCTTTGCTTAAGGACCACTGAGAAAAAGGGGTCGGTCCTATATATGTGTGGTCCACTTTACTGCCGTCACAACTTACAACTGTGATGGCAGGCTCCATTAGAGTCTTAAGACAAGGACTACAACATCTGAGATAGCAATAGCACTTAGACTTATAATTTAATACCTATGGAGTATGCTTTTAATCATGCATTTGGGTGTGAAGGTTAGGTTGAACAAACACGCTATACTAGAATATATATTTTGAGCCTTTTGAGTTAGTCTTGACTCCTCCTGACTGCCTAGACCAGTTTGTTTATTTATTTTTATCCCAACTTTATAAATAACTCAGGGCAGCAAACAGGCTTAATACTCCTTCCTCCTTCTATTCCCCCCCCAACAACAACCCTGTGAGGTGGGTTGGGCTGAGTGAGAGTAACTGGCCCAAAGTCACTCAGCTCGCTTTCCTGCCTAAGGTGGAACTAATACTCACCATCACTTGGGGTTTGGCCCAAAGTCACCCAGCCAGCTTCCATGTCTAAGGTGGAACTAGAACTCACAGTCTCCTAGTGACTGGCTCAAAGTCATCCATGTGGTTTTCATGTCTAAGGTGGAACTAGAACTCACAGTCTCCTAGTGACTGGCTCAAGTCACCCATGTGGTTTTCATGTCTAAGGTAGAACTAGAACTCACAGTCTCCTAGTGACTGGCTCAAGTCACCCATGTGGTTTTCATGTCTAAGGCAGAACTAGAACTCACAGTCTCCTGATAATTGGCCCAGTTGGTTTGGGAATTCTGGGACTTGGTCCACTCATCTTAAAGCTACCACGTTTGAGAAACATTGGCTTAGAGAGTCTCAAAAGCTGTGGAAAGGTCAATACTCACAGGTATTTCAACTTCTTAAGCCCTTCAAAGGAGTTTTGCGCTATGTGCTTCAGTAAGTTGTTGTTCAAAAGCCTGGAAGCGGGCAAAAGAGACAGATTAAAGCAATGGATGAATCCATTATCTGGAGATTTCCAGCCGAGTTCTGATGTTTTCCTCGTGAACCGATTATCATCCATTGCTCATCCGAGGATTATTCGGAGACTTCAGAAGTAACACAATCAACTGTGAGAACCCAGCAGATTGGTGGATATTTAACACCCCCACGCACCCCCAATTTACTGGGAATAGAAGGAAAAAAAAATCAAGAGGTTTGTGAAAATCTCTTCACCTCCTGGAGGAAAAACAGGATTTAAATCTTAACAAAACCGCTGCAGTTAAGTCTGGAATTAACTCCACCCATCAGGCAGCATAGCTCTAGGCCACCTGGCAGGGATGTGGCCTGTGGAGTCCTTGGTGGCCTCTGAGCTTGGTTGCCTTCAGACATTCTATTACCCAACTAGGTAACGTCATCGGTGCTAGAAGGGAGTGGGGTTTGCTCTTTCGTAGTTTTACACATCCTTTCCGCCAGCCAACACCCAGATGAGCAGGGATTAACATCAGACGAAGAATCGGGCAGAAAACAATACCCTAGTCAAGGAACACCAAGGAGGAAGCCACAGCCTTAACCAAGAATGCCACGGCAAGTTGCTGCATGCAAACATTCCCTTCTAGCACTGATGCCGTTACCTAGGTTGGGTGATGAAATGTCTGCTCAAAAGACAACCAAGCTCAGAGAGCACCCCTTCCTCCTCCTCCTCCTCCCCACAATCCAGGGGTGGGATTCTACCAGTTCGGACCGGTTCCATAGAACCGGTGGTTATGATTCTGCGCAGTTTGGAGAACCGGCAAATCGTGGTCCCCTCCCCTCCCCGCCCAGTCAGAGCTGAAGTTTCCACAATCTGCAACTTTTAGAATAGAACGGAATTCTTTATTGGCCAAGTGTGACTTGACACACAAGGAATTTGTCTTGGTGCAAATGCTCTCAGTGTACATAAAAGAAAAGATACATTTGTCAAGAGTGAAGAATCATCAGGTACAACACTTAATGATAGTCATGGGGTACAAAAGAATAGAATAGAATGGAATGGAATGGAATAGAATAGAATAGAATTAGAATAGAATAGAATGGGATAGGATAGGATAGGATAGGATAGGATAGGATAGGATAGGATAGGATAGGATAGGACAGGACGGAAGAGAACAGAATTCTTTATTGGCCAAGTGTGATTGGGCACACGAGGAATTTGTCTTGGTGTAAATGCTCTCAGTGTACATAAAAGAGAAGATACATTCATCAAGAGTCAAGAATCATAAGGTCCAACACTTAATAATCATCATAGGGTATAATAAGCAATCAAATCATACTACGAAACAGTCAATATAAACCGTAAGGATACCAGCAACAAAGTCACAGTCATATAATCACAAGTGGGCGGGGATGGATGATAAGGAGTGGTGAGATTAATAGATTAGTAGTACACACTTTATGAATAGTTGGACAGTGTTGAGGGAATTATTTGTTTTGCAGAATAATGGCGTTCAGGGAAAAAAAATGTTCTTGTGTCTAGTTGTTCTGGTGTGCAGTGCTCTATAGTGTCGTCTTGAGGGTAGGAGTTGAAACACTTTATGTCCGGGATGTGAGGGGTTTGTAAATATTTTCACAGCCCTAAATATTTTCACAGTCTCATGCAGTATACAGGTCCTTGATGGAAGGCAGGTGGGTAGTAATGGTTTTTTTTTTTTTCTGCAGTCCTAATTACCCTCTGAAGTCTGTGTCTGTCCTGTTGGGTTGAAGAACCAAACCAGACCGTTATAGAGGTGCAGATAACAGACTCAATAATTCCTCTGTAGGACTGGATCAGCAGCTCCTTCATGAGAGTTTGTTTTAGGTCTCCACTTGAAACATCTGCTGATGGTTGCCATGGCCTCCATAAACAGCACCGGTCAAACACATCTGGACAAGCGGCCAAAAGATTTGGCTGTCTGTATTTTGGCTCTGGGGAGAACAAGCTGTGGTCTGTTTCCACGGAATGATTTGCGTCCAGCAGCATCTGTCGACATCGCCAAGGTTTGCAAAGCAGAGTTGGTGATAAGCTGCTTGGCTAAACGTTTTGGCCTGGATTTCCTTGAACCAATCCAGTTTTTTTTTTCCTTTTCTCACTTTCCTCAGTTCTAATCAGGCTTGGATCCTGGGGTTGGAATCTTCTCCTTTTTCCTTTTTGTAAAAAATAATTTGCTTGGCTGTATTTTGCTGCTTCAGAAAAAATCATGTCGGTGCATCGGTAGGAAAAGGAACCTGGAACTTCCATCCTATGTCGTGACGGCAATAAGCGAGGCGCCCTCAAAACAAACTTGTCTTTACAGCATTTTTGCAATGGTCATTAAGCGAGCATGGGACTTGTTAAGCAAATCCATTGGCTGGGTGGTTTTTTTTTTTGCTAGAAAACAGAAATCCACTTCTTTTGGCGCTGGCAGTGTAGCACATATTGCGCTGTTTCTTTGAGCTGTTCTATGTTTGGACTGATGTTAGCTTTGATAAGTGTCTATCCACCACGTTCTTTGTTGATGTGGTTTCCTTTGACTACTAACTCTTCCCAACACAAATTGCTTTCTCTGGTGGATTTGATACAGCCAAAGAAAGTGAGACACAGTTTCGTGATTTTGCCTTCTAGTGAGTATCGGGTGCTGTGTGCTCCGATGCTTACTTGTTAGTCATTTTTATTGTCCAAGGCTGAAGGCGACTAGTGTTTTTTGTTTCAATTTATATATGTATGTGTTGTGACTGGAAGGATCCATCCTGCTGGGAGTTTTGACTCTGATGACTCTGACGATGGAAGGTTGGAGCCTGCTGTGAATGTGGAGTCTGAATTATCAGAGGACACAGACGTGAGCCAGGAGGATGAGAGATTGTCGCAGAGACAATCCTCCCCAGAACCTTCGACTTCGTTCATGCCAGCATATGATCAACAAAATGAGACAGAAGTTTCCAGCGAGGAAACTGACAGATCGTGGATTGACGCCAGAACTAGAAGAACCAGGAAATGTCAATCTGAAGGGAGGCGTCAGGACAAACATTGATTGGAGAGACTGACACGCCTATCCAGGTGATTTAAAGAGGCGTGCTGACTCTCAAGCTTTGCTTGGAAGCAAAGTGTTTGATGAGTCGGAAGAATACATTTGAAGTGGCCTTGTGAGTTATGGACAATTCTGATTAGCCTGACAGGTTCCGGGAAGTCTGCCAAGGACTGGAAAACTGTGCTAATTTAACCCTTTTGAATCCGGTTTTGTTTCTGCTTGAATATTTTGAATTCTGAAACCTTGTCTTCTCATCTATGAATATAGGTGAGACATAACATGTATGTATGTGCACCTTCATAGCCCTATCGGTTCTAATACAGGGAAATATTTGTAGCTCAGGACTGAGATGACGGATCCTTTTGTTAGCACTGATGACGTTATTTAGTTTGAGTAATGAAACGTCTGCAAGAAAACAACTAAGTTCAGAGAGCACCAAGGACCCCCACGGTCCTCTTCCTCCTCCTCCTCTCTGAAAATCCCACTCTATTCTACCATTGATGATGTTCCTAGTTGGGTAATAAAACGTCTGTAAGAAAACAGCCAAGCTCAGGGGGCACCAAGGGCCTTTCTTGATTTGGCCCTCTGGAACAGTCCTCTGTCCTACATAAAACAAGCCTTCCTAGAAACCCATGTTTTAGAATAGAAAGTTGGAAGGCGCCTCTGAGCTCCCGAAGCGCAACTCATGAGCTATGACCTCCTGGAATGCAGTAAAATGCAGGTCTTTCCAAACAAAACAGAGCAGGTAGTTCTGCTCGCTCATCCTGAGCCAACAAATCAAGCTACCTTGAAACTCATCCAGCAGACCGTGACTTAACTTAAGCATCGTGCCCCAGCCAAGAAAATCAAAACGGTTCATAGCTCAGTGGGGTGATTTCTGTGAGGTTAGGCCAAAAAAACAAACCAACCCACAGCTTGTGGCTTTCCACCAGTCCATTTTAGGTAAGGTGGGGAGAAATGAGAAGGGAGCGCACGAGAACTTACAGCGTGTCAAGATTCTTCAGATTCCTGAAGACACCTGGCTCGATGCTTTTGATGCGGTTGAAACGCAAATCCCTGGAAAGAATGAGAAAAGAGGTTAGTCCATCCCCCCCGTGCGTGCTTGGCTCCCCGCCCCGCCCCAAATCATCATGATAATTGACTTTTTCGTAGGTCTGTAGGTCTAAGAAGCTCAGCTAACAATTGCACGCCTCTGTCTTATTCCCCTAAGGCCATGATGGCAAACCTATGGCCACAGGTGGGACGCAGAGCCATTTGTGTGGGCATGCGAGTCCCAGCCAAACTTAACGGCATTGCGCAGGCGCACGCCATTTGATTTTCGGCCTGTTTGAGGCCGTTTTCGCCCTCCCAGAGACTCAAGGAAGCCTCTGCAGCCTCAGAAGGCTGAAAAATGGGCATTCTAGAAATACCAGAAGTACCGAAACAGGCCCGTTTTTCGGCCTCCCGAGGCTGCAAAGGCTTCCCTTGAGCCTCCAGGAAGATGAGAACGGCCTCCCTCCGGGCTCCAGAGGCCCTCTGGAGGCTAAAAACAGGCACTTCTGGTATTTCCGGAAGGCCTGTTTTTTGGTCTCCCGAGGATGCAGAGGTTTCCCTCAAGCCTCCAGGAGGGTGAAAACAGCCTCATACAGGCTGAAAATCAGCTGGGAGGCACGTGCATGCACAGTGCAGGTAAGGAGTCGGGGCGGGGGTGTTGCGCACGCATGTGCAGGGGGTTGGGGCACATTGCCTTGTGGGTGTTGGCACGTGTGCATGCGCTTTCGGCACACCACAACAAAAAGGTTCGCCGTCACTGCCTAAGGCACCCACTTTCATAGATTACACACAGCTCTGGTGCTATATAATATCTAGAGCTTTTCCAGGTGTTCTTGACGGATGAGCAAATTTCAATCCATGCAATATGATTGTGCAGGCCATCCTACAATCTGGGTGTCTATTTTAACTTGGCATTCCAAGCGCCTCTGAGTTAGAGCCTAAAGCGTTTATAAAAATTCTTGATGGAAATAAAAGTCAGCACCACCGCGACGTCTTAAATGGAAGCAGGAATCGCCTGCAGGTAAATGCAAAACCACCTATTAGAAAGAGAAGAATTCCTTCTGCATTTCCTCAAGCAACAACATGAGATTGCAAAGCTCTGGAAGCGTGTTTTTTTAAAAAAAAAAAAATAAGTAGGGAATTTCAGGACTAGGCATTTTTTAAAACACATACTTTTCTGTCAAACTGGAGGAGAACTTGTAAAAGGGGGAAAGAACAGGATGACAGCACTAGGATAGTGTTTGTCTATTGGCAACTTGAAAACTTTTGGACTTCAGCTCCCAGAATTCTCCATGCTGCCTGGGGAATTCTGGGGGCTGAAGTCCACAGATTTTAAATTTGCGAAGGTTAAGAAACACTGCAGTAGATTCCATACTGAGCAGGGAGAAAACTTCCAAATCTATAAAGCCATGGATTTGTCTGGCAGGCCTGAAATGGATTTTTGCATCCAAGGTTCTTATTTCAGAACAAGGAAAATGTGAGCTGAAAACTCATCTGTATCCAGCTGTATTTCTTCCCAAAATTAATGAGTCATGGACAATTCGATCTCTTTTCTTTCTGGAGGCATACAGTATATGGCAAAACAGAAGTGAAGTGGAATCCTAATGCAATCCTTGGCTGCATAAACAGAGGGATAGCATCGAGATCATACGAAGAATTAGCATTGCTTTATAACAAACTTAGTAAGATCACATTGGAAATACTGCATCCAGTTTTGGTCACCACATTATAAAAAAGATGTTGAGACTCTGGAAAGAGTGCAGACAAGACCAACTAAGATGGCAAAGGGCAGAGGTGGTATTCAGCAGGTTCTGACCACTTCTGGAGAACCGGTAGCAGAAATTTTGTGTAGTTCGGAGAACCGGCAAATACCACCTGACTGAAGATTTTATAGCATCCTTCCAGGGGTGGGATGCTATCGGTTCTGCCCGGCTCTGTAGAACCTGTAGCTCTGAAGAACAGCAGACACAGAACCGGTTCTGTGTCTGCTGCTCTTTGGCCCACCCACCCACCTGGGCTCTTACTTGACCTTTATTTCCTGCTTTTTCAACTTCAGCTGCTTTGTGTGGCACAGCTGAGGCTGAAAAATCAGTAAAAAAGGCTTTTTTCAAAAGCTGTGCACCAGCGCAGTGCTTATCAGCTGCCCAGAAAGCATCTAAGTATGGTATATAAAATCATACATTGCAACGTCCTGCCTGTCAATGAATACTTCAGCTTCAACCATAACAACACAAGAGCAAACAACAGATACAAACTCAAGGTTAACCGCACCAAACTTGATTGCAGGAAATGCGACTTCAGCAACAGAGTGGTCGACATCTGGAATACTCCACCTGACTCTGTGGTTTCTTCCCCAAACCCCAAAAACTTTAACCTTAGACTGTCTACTATTGACCTCACCCCTTTCCTAAGAGGTCTGTAGGAGGCGTACATAAGCGCACCAACGTGCCTACCGTCCCTGTCCTATAGTTTCTTTTTTTTATTCGTATCCATTTCATGTATTCATAACTATGTATATACTTATACCTATTATCTTGTAAGGTGATTGACAAATCTAAATAAATGAATAAAAATAAAAAAACTTTCTTTTTATTTCATGCACGCACAGCGTAAGTACTGAACCGGTAGTAACACCGATTGAATCCCGTATCCTTCTCCTGCCACACCCACTGAGCCACGCCCACAGAACCGGTAGTAAAAACAAATTGAATCCCACCACTGGCTAAGGGTCTGGAGACTAAAACATAGGAAGAACGGTTGCAAGATTTGGGAATGATTAGTCCAGACTCTAAAGAAATGAAGGCCTAGGGAATGACAAGACAGCAGTCTTCCAGTATTTGAGGGGCTGCCACAAAGAAGTGGAGAGTCAACCTATTCTTTGAAACACTAAAAGGAAAAACAAGTAACAATGGGTGGAAACTAATGAAGGAGAGAAGCAATCTAGAACTAAGGAGAAATTTCCTGACACTTAGAACAATTGACCAGTGGAACAACTTGCCTCCAGAAGTTGTGAATGCTCCAACACTGGAAGTTTTTAAGGAGAGACTGGACAACCATTTCTCTGAAATAGCACATAAGGTCTCCTGCTTGGACAGGGGTTGGACTAGGAGACCTTCAAGGTCCCTTCCAACTCTATTATCATGTGTTCTGTTTTCTAAAGTGAGATCCTGAAAACATTTCAGAGGAAGCACAAAGAACAGTAAGCTGGTAGGATAAAGATAGTGTAGGAAGTCCTTATTTAGTGACCACACTTGGGACCAGCAATTTGGTCATTAAACAAAGCACCTGATAAGTAAAATGAATTTCTGATCTTTTTTTTTCCAGCTTTCCATTCTTTTACAGACCTGCAAAGGTCGTGAAAGAGTAGACTGGTTGCAAAGTTGCTTTTTCATCGCTAGCTGCGAACTGTCGCTAAACGAGACAGTCACTAAATGACTACAGTGTAGTCCTTGGGTTATAAAGGCAATTTCTGATATCCCAATCTTCGTCACTAAGTGATTGTGGTCCTATCACGTGACCACATCGTTTAGTGACAGCAATCCCACACAGTTCCAGTTGCTGTCGTAACTCCAGGGCCACACAAGTCATTAAACAGGAAAAGGTTGGTGGGAGCAGGGGTGGGATTTGACTGGTTCAGACCAGTGCTATAGAACTGGTTGTTATGATTCTGTGCAGTTCAGAGAACCGGGAAATCGTGGCCCTGGCTGGGCCTGCCCCTCTCCGCCCAGTTGACTGCATTCTTCCCTGCCCAATCGCTCCTTAAATTATTTCTTTCCCCCTCCCCTCCCAATGATCAGCTGTTCTGACAATCAGCTGTGCCGGGATCCCCCTCACTGTTGTTGAAAGGCTGGAAGAATGCCTTTCTTCTGAGGATTCGGTTTTCCTGCTGGGAGAGCTCTGGTGCAAGGATACGGACAACTGCTTGAAAGCTGGATCTTTTTATTTTTCAGGAAGGCGAGAGATAGCAAGAAGTCTGCGTTCCTGGGGCTAGCTAGCTTTGTATAATAAACCCCTGATTTTTATACTTTTTTTCTCCTTTTGTGTGTGTGTGCGCTTGTGTTTGTATTTCTTAATGTTTTAAACCCTGTCAGGGGTTGTCTTCATTTCCGCCGGAGGGTAAACTCCGCGGGGTGCAGAAGGCAAACTTTGCGGGTTGCTTTGATTGGATTATCGGTTTCGTCCTAATCTTTTTTAGCTTAATGTTTTCTTATATTTGTTTTGTGGCAATCTCCTGTCTGTCTCCTTTGCAATATATTTTTGTGTTTTTTGTCTGTTTGTTTTGCTGATTTGGCATGTCTTGTGTTTGTAAGGGTTTTCTTTTCTTGTTTCCTTAGTTTTCTTAATTATTTGGGCTTTTGTCTAAGGGGGTCTTTAATACCTTTTATTTGATTTCTTTTCCTACGCAAGTTTGTTTTATGGCTGGCTTGATGTTCCCTTTGGGCTCTTCCTCCTTGGGTGACACCACTGTCCTCGTGAACTTGCCTTTCCACACTGTCGTACTGCTTTGCCCAAGAGGCTCTCCTGAGGCCCAGGAAGGCGAAAAATGGAGGGGGGGCACACACCCCCTCCATTTTTTGCCTTCCTGGGCCCCATGGAAGCTTCCTGGGAGCAAAAACACCTCCCCAGAAGGCCCCAAAATGGAGCATAGGGGAGGTTCCTGCATGCCCCCCCCAAGGCTCCATTTTTTTTTCATTCCTAGGCCTCAGAGAAGCCTTCTGGGAGCAAAAACGCCCCCCCCCAGGAGGCTCCCCTGAGGCCCAGAAGGCCCCACAATGGGGGAGGAGAAGGGGGTTGCTGCAAAAAAGAAGCCATGCCCCCCCAGTCACATGGCCACGCCCACCTAGCCACACCCACAGAACTGTCTGTTACAAAATTTGAATCCCACTCCTGGGTGGGAGCCCCCAGGCAAGCTCACTGATTGGTGCACAGGTGCCATAGGCAGGTGGCTTTAGAGCATGGACAGGCGAACAGGTTCCACACTGGAGTAAGGGGATTCTGACAGCAAGTCGGTTTGGAGCACTACTGGGTGAAAAAATGTTGATTAGGAGTAACTTCTGACTTCCTACTGGCTTTCCCGTTGATTTTGCTTGTGGAAGCCTGCAGGAAACATTGGAAATTGTGACCGCGTGAATGCAAATTGTGGAAAAATTGTAATAATTAAGCAGGCACCAAGTCCCCGGATCACGATTATCTGACCAGTGAGACCATTGTAAAAGCTGGTTGTAAATTCCACTCGTTCCATACCATTGTAACTTTGAACTGTCACTGAATGAGTGATCATAACTCAAGGACTCTCTGTGCCTGTATTAAAATAGGATTAATGGACACCATCACCCAAATACAGAAGTTGCGCTACATCCGGGTAGATTTGCCAAGTGAAACATTGATGACTGGAAATAAATATTCCCAGGGCCCAGTTGGATTATATACGGTACATCCTAAGCTGCATTCTTGTTAATGCAATTAACCTGATTATCGAATAAACTCATTTTCTAGGTTTGGACAAGCCACTCTCCTTAAATTGAATTAGCAGGCTAGATATGCATGACTCTGTCTGCTTCAGATGTCAATCCAGGTTAATCCTAGGACCTAGCCAAACTCAATCCTGTGAAAATATAACTGTGAGAAGTGAATCATGCTGTTGGAACACAACTGTAAGACTGAGATTTAAATAATAATAAAAAACCTTCCACTTTGATCCTTTTTTGTCCCACTGCCAACCATAAAATCTCATGGCTAGGCAGATTTTTTGCCTGACACAACAGGTGCTGCAAAGTTTTTATTTATCAACAATTCTGTGACATGAATACCACACAAGTATAAACCTGTAAAAAGTACTCGAAGGGATTGTTGGGAGAAATATCCTTCTGGGTTCAGTTCCAGGTGTGGGGAAAAGACACTGGAATCATGGAAGTTGCTTGGAAAGGTTTTAATGGTGATTCGGACTTCATGACTTGGAGATCCTGGGTGAAACGGGCGATCGCATGCTTCAAAGACATTGGGTGAAGGAAAAAAGGGCCGAGATGCAGAGAGTGCCTGAGTTTCATAACCTCTCCTGGGCCCCACCATAGTGTTTCCTGTTCTTCTGTAAGAAATCCAGATGGATCTTGACAGTCTAGAACACTGGGCTAACAAAATGAAATTCAACGTAGAGAAAAGTAAAGTCCTACACTTAGGCAAGAAAAACCAAAAGTACACATATAGACTGGGTGAAACCAGGCTCAATAGCAGTAACTGTGAGAGGGATCTTGGAGCCTTAGTGGACAACCAGCTAAATATGAGCCACCAGTGTGCAGCTGCTGCCAAAAAAGCTAATGCAATCCTAAGTTGCATTAACAGAGGGATACCATCTATCACTCTATAAAGCCTATCACTCTATAAAGCCTTAGTAAGACCACACCTGGAGTACTGCATCCTGTTTTGGTCACCACATGTTTCTCTTAATATAGTATGTTTATTTTAATATTATTCATTGGGTGGTATCCAAGTCTGTGCATAAGGAACCTCAAGAAAGTATTGGACAAAGAGTTACGTCCAGGTTTCTTTATGAATTTCCCTCATGCAATTTCCATGTGTTTTATTTTTGCAAGTTTTTGACATTCCAATCATTTATTCTTCACAATGGATCGAGCAGAAATTGGCAACCATACCCTTCTGGTACTTTTGCCGTTTTTTTTTCTTTAAATGCCCCTCCCTCCTTGAGTAGTTCCGATCCATCAAAATTCACTCATCCCCACAACATCCCATTTTTCTTGCTAGTCATTTGTGTTTGGATAATTCTTGAAGTAGAAGTTCAAGAGAGCCCATCCATGGAGGCTGGCTGGCTGGCTGGCCTTTGGATGACGTTGCCCCGAGGCCCTTTGTAAAGGACCTGTTTCATAATTTGATAAAAGCAAATGGGGGCCTGTGATTTTCCATGAAATGGGCACCGCTCAGTGCTGAGAAAAGAACATTTAGGCAAGGAAAACCAAGTGCAGGGGTCCAGAATTAGGTGGTAATTAGCTGGCTCAACCGCAGCAACTGTGAGTGGGATTTAACAGGAGAAGCACTTTATGAGCCAGCCGTGTGCTGCAGCTGCCAAGAAAGCCAATGCGCTCTCAGGCTGCATCAACAGATGATCCCATGAAGCGCTTGTACCACGTTATAATGCCTCAGGAGGACCATACTTGGAATACTGCATCCATGGTTGCCATGATGTAAAAAGGATTAATGTAGTAATTAGAGAGCAATTAGGACTGCAGAAAAAACAATTACTACCCACCTGCCTTCCATCGAGGACCTTTATACTGCACGAGTCAAAAAGAGGGCTGTGAAAATATTTACAGACCCCTCACATCCCGGACATAAACTGTTTCAACTCCTTCCCTCAAAACGACACTATAGAGCACTGCACACCAGAACAACTAACTAGACACAAGGAGAGTTTTTTTTCTGGAACACCATCACTCTGCTAAACAAATAATTCCCTCAACACTGTTCAACTATTTACAAAGTCTGCACTACTATTACTGTTAATCTTCCCATCACTCCTTATCACCCGTCCCCTCCCACTTGTGACTGTATGACTAACTTTGTCGCTTGTATCCTTACAATTTTTATTGATTAGGATTAGGAAACCCTAATCCTAGTATGATTTGATTGCTTATTTGTACCCTATGATTATCATTAAGTGTTGTACATTATGATTCTTGATGAAGACATAATTGGAATAAAAATGAAACGGGAAGATATGAAAGTACTATGAAAATTGTTATAAAAACTAAATTAAATTAACAAAAGAATTCGGTTCTATGATGTTGACACTCTAGTGCGGAGAAGAGCAAGAAAGATTAGAGAGTCTGCAGGATAAATTGTATGATGAATGGTTAAAAGAGGTTATGTCTAGCCTAACAAATATTTTTTTTATCATGGCTTGTGGGTGCACATTATGATAAAAAAAAATATTTGCACCCATTAAGAAACGTGGAAGCACTGCATAAAAAAGGAAAGTTTACAGCCCATTCAGAAAAACGATTCCTTTATTTTTAGAAACAGGTAAAAGTAGCCCTACTGAAGCAGGGCCTCAAAAATAGGAAAACCCACTGAGAAATAGTTAACTGCCAAAAGAAAACATTCTTCCTCTGCCATCCAGATTAACAGATCAACAGATTAACAGAGGTGGAAGGGACCTTGAAGGTCACCTAGGCAAACCTCCCTTCCCCCCCCAAGCAGGAGACCCTACACCATTTCTGACAGATGGTAGTCCGGTCTCTTCTTGAAAGCCTCAAGTGATGAAGCTCCCACAACTTCTGTTCCATGGGTTGCTTGTTCTCCCTGTCAGAAAATTTCTCCTCCTTGTTCAATTTCCATCCATTATTCCTTGTCTGCCTACAGGTCCCTTGGAAACTAGCTTGACCCCTTACTCTCTGTGGCAGCCCCTCAAATATTGGGGCACTGCTATCCTGTCTCCCCTGGTCCTTCTCTTCCCTAGACTAGCCATGCCCAGTTCCCGTAACCGTTCTTCATACGTTGTAGTCTCCAACCTTGGCAACTTTAAGGCTTGTGGACTTCAACTCCCAGAATTCCTCAGACATTTTTGCTGTCTTTCCCTCGTTTAACTTTGCTGTCTGAGGAATTCTGGAAGTTGAAGTCCACAAACCTTAAAGTTGCCAAGGTTGGAGACCCCTGCAATCATCCTGGTCGCTCTTCTCTGTACTTTCTCGAGACCCTCAACTTCATTTACATACTCACGCATGACATTGACACGAAACTTTAGATCCCGTTTATTAACTTCTTTCTCTCTTTTTTTGGAACCAGGTAAAGGTAGCCCTACCGAAGCAGGGCCTCAAAAAATTAATCGAAACTCATAAATGTTCCTCTCCACGGAAATCTTTAGTAAAAGGCGAAAGATTTATACGATCTGAAGAGAAACCAGAGTATACCATTAAACACTATCGGCAACAAGGCCCTACCGTAGCAATAGACACTGAGGTTACGGCGCCAAAGGCGCGACCATGCAAATACACGTGTACCCTGGGTGAACAGGAACCCTTTTTCGAATATTCCCGCCGGTTCCAGAACTGAGTCTTTCGCACGAGCGAAATGTTGCTTCCACCATAGGAGAGTCGCGGGTCCTTTCTCCTCGCAAAGCATCACGGTTGAAGCCAATGCAAATGAAGCTACTCCTTTCCCCGCCTCCCCGCCCAGTTCTTTTTCCGTTGGCTGCGATGCTACCGATGAGAACCTGGACGCTCCAATCGGAGCCACGCCTAAAGTTACAATCGGGATGCCAAACGGATGTCAGCTACATGAGGTCTTTTTCTTTTTTCAGAAGTGGGTGTAATTTTCCCTCCGTATCGTTATCAAAGGTTTCGACGCCTCGTTTAGCTGACGGTCAGTTTTTGCACCCTTTAGGCGGGACGCCGATCAGAGCGCCGATTTTTCTGCGGGAACAAAGCGTTAAACCTAATCCAAATTGAGCGGGGAGGCGGCGAAAGGAATAGCCTCATTTGCATTGGCTTCAACCGTGATGCTTTGCGAGGAGAAAGGATCAGCGATTCTCCCATTGGTGGATGCAATGTTTCGCATAGTGCGAAAGTCTAACTTCTGGAACTGGCGAAAATGTTCGAGAAAGCCTGCCTGGTCACCCACGAACACGTGTTTGTGCGCGATGGCGCGCGGGACGCCGTAACCTCAGTGTCCATGGCCGCCGTAGGGCTCGGTGTCTGTGAGAAACAAGGTTATACGCGCTTTTCTCTTTACGTCGATTGGAGAATCCAGGAATGGGTTAATTTAATTTTTGGAGGCCCTGACATGAGAGGGCTGTTTTCGGTTGGTTCAAAAAACAACAACAACAACAACAACAACAACAAACAACAACCGGGCATGTGAATGGATTGCTGAGTTTTCCTTTTTCTGCGTGTTATTGCTCACTTTCCTTTTAATATTTGGGTGGTTGGGGAAGGTGAACGTGCGTTTATTCTTATGGCTTGTCTCGGTTTATCGGGCGACGCCGCGTCGTGCCCAGAAGGTTGAGGGGCCGCTGCTTAGGGCAAGAGTTTCGAACCATTCCCACTTTAACGTTGGAGGACTTCAACTCCCAGAATTCCCCAAAAAAGGAAAGCAGGCTGGAGAATTCTGGGGGTTGAAGTCTGTCAGACTTAAAAGAGGTTGGAGACCCCCTGATCTACGGGACAATCTATGGATTGTCCTGCATCTTTGCATTTGGCTGGATCCAAAATGGGGTGGGGGCTATGTTTCTCAATGGTTCAATACCTCTCAGTTCGTTTTCCTATTGGTTCAAGAAATATTTGTTGGTATATAGCAGGGGTCTCCAACCATGGTCACTTTTTAAAACTTGACTTCAACTCCCAGAATCTCTCAGCCAGCTTTGCTAGCTGAGGAATTCTGGGAGTTGAAGTCCACAAGTCTTTTAAGTTGCCAAGGTTGAAGAGCCCTGCTATATAGGACCATAGGGCTGCAAGGGACCTTGAAGATCTTCCAGTCCAGAGGTCTCCAACCCTTTCTAGCTCTGTCGACTAGTGGGGGGAGGTGGGGAGGGTAGGAGAAGGGATGGTTGAGGGCACAAACCTGCTGCTTACACAAATGGAGCTTCACGGGTTTGCCTGCAGCTTGTAAAGTCTGGTTCCCAAGGGGCCCGGGGGTTGGGGGACCCCTGTTCTAGTCCCAAGGCAGGAGGGGCCATGCCATCCCAGACATATGGATGCCTAATCTTTTCTTGAAAATCTGCAGCAATGGAGCACCCCAACTTCTGAAGACAAGAGGTGCCACTGGTTAATTGTTCTCATTGGCAGCAAATTTCTCCTTAATTCCAGGTTGCTTCTCTCCTTGATCAGTTCCCATCCGTTGCTTCTTGTCCTGCCCTCAGGTTCTTTGGGAAATAGGCTGACCCACCCTTCTTTGTGGCATCCCTTCCAATACTGGAAAACAGCATGTCATTCCTGATCCTTTTCTTTATTAGGCTGGAGTCATAGCAAAGTCCTGCAATTTATCCTGCAGATCCCTTCATGGTCTTTCTTGCGCTTCTCTACACTCTTTCGGTGTCCCCAATTCGGGTCTGAGCCTGGTGCCCAGGCCAATGGGGGATGCCAGACAGGAGGTGCAGGATTTTCAAATTGCTTCTTATTGGAGTATTCCCAAGGAAAAGGGCTCCGGGCCAAAATGCCAAGAACAAAGGTTTAACCTTTATAAAGGGGAAGGTGGGATAATAAGAAATATCATCTAATATCCAAAACTGGAGACAATATTCTCTATTTGCTCCAGGCCATCTCTATTCCTAACTTGTATCTGAGGTTTGCAAATTGCCTAACTCTTTACTACCCAATGGGAAATTCAGATTCACTTCACAACTGTGTTAACTAATTTAAGAACTGCAGTGATTCACTTAATAACTGTGGCCAGAAAGGTTGTAAAATGGGGCAAAACTCGCTTAATTGACT
>NW_020769316.1:2614969-2668437 GCF_900518735.1 Pseudonaja textilis | reverse complement strand
CCCATGCCTATGGAAGGACTAGAACTCACAGTCTCCTGGTGATTGGCTCAAAGTCACCCAGCTGGTTCCCATGCCTATGGAAGGACTAGAACTCACAGTCTCCTGGTTTCTGGTCTGATGCCTTAGCCAGTATATCAAACTGGTTAAATTTGTAATATACACGGGGTTAGAGTAAAAAGAAAAAAAATAAACATATTACATTAAACATAACCCTGAGAACATAGCAGATCTTAACCTCTCAGAACCCCAAAGACAGTGGGGCGTGGTTTTTTTTTTTTTTTTTTTGCTTAGTTGGGTTGCTCAACAAGAGTCTGCTGAATGAGGACAACTTGGACCTGTTTTGGGTTCACTTCCTTCTGAAACTAGGAATTACTATCGGAAGGGCAGGACTTTTTCTGAAAATCTGCTTTAATGCAACCTAGGTGACGCCCCTCATCTTACTTGTCAAAGCTGTCACTTGTTCTGATGAAGAATTCCAGTTTCTGCTTTGCATATTCTATAACGTCAGCGTGAAGCTCTATGCCATGATTTATTCCAAAAGGACCTGCAGGTTTAAGGAAGGCAAAGAGACAGTTACAAAAGGCAAGAAAAACACAGACCGAGTTCAACCAGCTTGAAAAACAAACTAAGGCAAAACGATTGCAATTGCATTGGCCTATAATGGGCAGGTACTCATTTAAATAAGCCTAAATTCTTTAGTTTTATTTACTAGTAGAACTGAATTATGTAGTGGATAAAAAGAGTACCTGGGAAGATCCTGGAAAAGTAATTTAAAAAAAAACAGACCTGCAAACAACTAGAAGCAAACAAAGTTATATCTAGTAGCCAGCATGGGTTTGTTAAAAGCAGATCATGCCAAACCAATCTTATTTCATTCTTTGATAAAGTCACTAAATTAGTAGACCGGGAAATGCTGTGGACATAGTATAACTTAGATCTCAGTAAGGCATTGGACAAAGTAGACTACAATCTGCTTCTGGGTAAGCTTAAAAAAATGTGGAATAGGCAACATCAACACCAGATGGATTTGTAGCTGGCTGACAAACTGTACTCAACGAGTAGCCCTTAAGGGTACTACATTCACATGGGGAGAAGTAAGCCGTGGGGTACCACAAGGCTGCCTCTTAGGCCCAGTTACTCTTCAAGATCTTTATAAGTGACTTAGATGAGGAAATGGAAGGGGAACTGATGATCCAAAAAGAAGCTTCTTGGATGAGAAGAGAAACGTTTTCAAAGGAAAAAAAAAAAAAAAAAAGCAAGAAAGTCCAGTTGCCTTTTGGAAAAGCATCTTTGGGGATAGTACAGGTAGCCCTCAACTTATAACCAAGATGTCCACTGCAAAGCCAGGTGGTGGTGAATTGAGGTGCCTCCGATTTTAGCAGTTTAGCAGTTGCTAAGCAAATGACATGGTTGTTAGGAGACACAATGGTCACAAGTTAAGGACTACCCATATGGAATAATTAACGAGGACATGGAAAAATTCTTTGCATTTCACTGGAAAAACCAGTGAGGAAAGGAAAGAAGATGAGGGGGGGGGGGAAGACAGGTGCAGAAAATGTAATTTTGATATTTTTCCTCTCATTTTTTAATAGTTTCACATTTTATTAGTTTCTCAAAATATAAAATACCAAAGAAAATAAAATCAATGAGAAAAGTGGCTTTGAACTGTTAGCTTTTCTTTACTTTTCTCTCTCTCTTTGCTAATCCTAAACAGAGAAACTGAAACTTGTTGGCTCTTTTCGTACAGCACAGACAACATTCTTTGAACTTGGCTGTTATTCTGTTTGTAATAATCTCTGCAGATGTTTGTGTGCAGGGAGGATCCACACAGGTCACCCAGACCTGTTTTGCTCTGCTGTGCTGACGTATAAAGTAGGGGAAAACAACAATTAATGACTCAGACTAGGAATGGCTGCAGTTTTTCTCCGCTTTTCAGAACCTAACTGGGATAAGCACCTTGAATCTACAGAATGAACACCTGTTAAGAGGGAAATTAAACGAGACATCCAGGGGCATCTAGCTAACACAAGGCCTGGGATCCCCTCATTTCTGCAATAAGCGAAGAAAACGATGCATTTCGGCAAGACGGAGAAACTCCCTTTAGCCTAGCCTGTGAAAGGAACTTAAAAGCCATAAAAAGCCTGCATGCATATACTCACTTGTTAGATTAATCTCAGGAACGCTGTAGGGTTTATTCTTTATTTGCCTTCCTATTAATAAACTGATTCTGGCTTCCAATGCAGCTGATCAAATGATTTTTCAGTAAAATCTCCCAGCCGGGAAATTTGAATCCACAAAGGAAAGAATTTTGCCTTTTTCCTTAAAGGGCAAGGCCTTTCTTTTTCTTTCCTCACATATACATTTATATTCACAGGAGAAAATATTTGTAGCTCGGGGGTTGAAGTGTGGGGTCCTTGGTGCTCTCTGAGTTTGGCTGTTTTCTGGCAGACAAACAAGCTAACCATAAGCAACAGCCCAATTAAGGAACCACCAAGAAAAACTCTCATCATCCTCGATAGGGATGCCTGCTATTTGCCTTTTCAGACCGCTGTTTTCACCTTTATGTCGATGGAGATTCTCAGCCCTCCAGGTCATGGTAGTCCCAAAGGTGCTTTTTAACAGAGGCAACTGGACTTTCTGGTTTTTCTTTGAAGTCGTTTCGCTTCTCATCCAAGGAGCTTCTTCAGCTCTGACTGAAGAAGCTTCTTGGATGAGAAGCGAAACGTCTTAAAAAAAAAACCCTAGAAAGTCCAGTTGCCTCTTTTAAAAAGCACCTTTAGGTTTCGCCTTTAGCAACTTTTAAGAGGTCAAAGGCTGGAGAGATTACAAATAGTAATTTTAAAGTTGCTAAGGTCGGGAAACATGGTTGTAGACGAAGGCTTATTTTTCAGTGCCACCAGTTTGCCATTTGGCGAAACAAGCGGTGTTTGGTTTGTAATCATGTCCACAGAAGCCGTCATTTTACGAGAGTACCAGCAACTTCCAAATGGAGTCACCTGTCTGAATCAATAGGGCTGTGAAGGTGGGTACGAATGCACACACAGATGCAGAGGTGGTGAATTCAGCAGGTTCTGACCAGTTCTGGAGAACCAGTAGCAGAAATTTTGAGTAGTCCAGAGAACTAGCGAATGTCACCTCTGACTGGAGATTTTACGGTCTCCTTCCCCTGCCACGCCCACCTAGCCAGGCCCACAGAACCCGTAGTAAAAAAAATTTGAATCCCACCACTGCACAGACGTAAACTGAAACAGAAAAAACAGCCGCTGCCTTCAAAATAAAAGCAACCCATGCAGGCAAACAGGGACAGCCAAAAGGCTGGATGTGGCCGGAGAGCCATAAAATGCCCAGGTCTGCATTAGGGGCTGTTATTAAAACGTTCCCGCTTATTCCTGAGTAGGAAAGCGTATGTTCTATTTTCTTGTGTATCTGCAGGGTGTGTGTGTGTGTGTGTGTGTGTGTGTGTGTGTGTGTGTGTGTGTGGAGAGGAGAACAGGATTTTCTCCTTTTCCAGAACTAAGCCTTAGAAATAAACGTTCAGGTCCCCCTCTTTAACCAGGTCGGAGAGGTTTTGGGATTAACGGTGTCCACGCAAACCCAACGCTTGCATTAAGAAGGAGTAACGTTTTAAGAGGTGTGACACAGCGGGGGCAGCTGAACCAGGTTGCGAGAGGCCTAGACCCTAGCTTAGATTAAACCAGGAAATCAACCAACAAACCCTTTAGGAGCAGAATATGGGGAAAGGGGCAAAGGACCCCCCCATCGAAGCGAACTAGGAAATATTCCCGAGTAGTTATTTTCAGGACCTAAAAGCCCATTCAAACTGGGTGGCGGGAAACCAACGTCTTGCACAGCCTTTCCTAGCTCCTCAAAGGACAAGGGCTTTTGAGAGCTGTAAAATACTTTCACGGTGAATGGAGAGCGCTATAAAATACAGCGGGGCTTAACAGCTCACCCGCAGGATGCTAATCCAGCATAGTGCTGAGTACTCATTTTGTTCCGAAGTGGGTGGAAGGTCACACCGAGACGCTGGTTCGTGCTAGAAACGTCCCTGGTTTCAACGGGCAACTGAAGCGAGGCAGGGAGGACGAGATTTCCCCCTCCCTCCCTCCCTCTGCAGATACGCCACAAAAGCGTATTTGGCAGAAAAGCTCTCTGGGTGGGGGGAAAAAAACCCCCGTTTCGTGGAAACTTTGCATCCTGGCGGTGCCCGCTCTATTCCAGGAAGTCCTCGACTTACCACTGAGCCCCAAATTTGCTGTTGCTAAGGGACACAGTTCCGTGAATTTTGCCCCAGCCGTTAAACGAATCACTACAATTATTAAATTCGTAACAAGGTCGTTAAGTGAATCTGGCTGTTTGTCAGAGGGTCACAAAAGGGGATCAGGTGACACCCCCCGAACACGGCAACCGTCATAAATATGAGTCAGTTGCCAAGCATCCGAATTTCGATCCCATGGCCACGGGGATGCTGCAATGGTCGTAAGTAGGATAAGCGGTGGTGATACCTCACTTTTTTCAGTGCCATTGTGACTTCAGTGCCAACAGTCACTAAATGAACTGTTGTAAGTCGAGGTCTATCTGCATTAACGTTCAGAAGCAAAGAGTATTTTGCTTTCATGAGGCAAGAAGCAGGATTTACAGGGGAAATTTGGCAGAATACAGGTAGTCCTCGACTTACAGCGGTTCACTTAGCGACCATTCGAAGTTACGATGACACTAAAAAAAAAGTGACTTACGACTGTTTTTTCATGCTTATGACCAAATAAGTTAAATAGCCTTTTGGTCAAGTAGTCCAAATTCAGAAGTTTGGCAACTGACTCGTATTTATGACAGGCGCAGCGTCCCTGGGTCAAGGGATCCCCTTTTGCGACCTTCTGACAAGCACTCAACAGGGAAGCCGGATTCACTTAACGACCGTGTTACTAACTTCATAACTGCAGCGATTCATTTAACAGCTCTGGGCAAGAAAACGGGACAAAATTCACTTAGCAACTCTTTCACGGTGTCACATGATCCCCTTCTGTGACCTTTGTATGAGCCAAGTCGATGGGGGGGAGAGCCAGACTCATTTAACAACTGTGTTACTAACCTAACAGCTGCCTGGATTCACTTAACAACGGTGGCAAGGAAGGAGGTAAAACGGAGCAAGTCTCGTGTCAACTCATAACACATTCCTATGCCTGTTTTAGTAGTTGCCATAAAAAAGAGGGTGGGGATAGGAGGAAGGAAATCTGGAAAAGTAGTTGAAAGCGAAAGTACATTCCAACTCTTATCTTTAAAAGATTGTAACTAAAATACCGGCGCTTTTGCCCACAAATATATTTCATTGGAGAACGTGATTGATGACATCCAGAATCTGGTTTAGGAGACACCCAGGGGGGAAAACAGGGCCACAGGAGACTGTAAATGACGTATGCCAGAGTTGGCTTCACACAGGGCAGGGCCAGTATGTCGCCTCTAATGAGACCTTGGAAGTTTTTTGAAGTTTGGCTCAAGAATCATGATTTGATTAGACCGATTGCTGGAATCCTGACAACTCGCTTAACAAAGGCCTCACACAGCGACATATATTTGGGGCTCCGTTGCTGTCACAGGTCGAGGACTACCTGCACAAGACAGTCAAAAACAAGAAGAGATTCAGCTTGGAAATAAGGAGAAATTTCCTGACAGTGAGAACAATCAACCCATGGAACGGAAGTTGCCCTCGGAAGTTGTGGGAGCGCCATCACTTGAGGCCTTCAAGAAGAGACTGGACTGGCATCTGTCAGAAATGGGGTAGGGTCTCCTGCTTGGGCCGGGGGTTGGACCAGGTGACCTACAAGGCCCCTTCCAACTCTGTTAATCTGTATCTGTGTCTAAGACAACTCACCCAAGATGAGCCCGACCATGGAGCTCAGGTATCCAGTGCCGCTTCCTAGGTTTAAGAAAGAAAGTCCAGGCTGCAGATCCAGGGCTTCCATGACTTCGGAGTAAATGCAAGGAGCAGAGAGATGGATGTTTCCATGTTTCCAGGCCAAATCTTTATAGGCGTTCTCCTTGAATTCCTCCAGGTAGTAGTCAGCCCGGTCGACCGCCCTGAAGGCCTGTTCTACCAGCTCCGAACGAATGTACTGAGCCTCCTTCAGGTTGTCGATCAACTCGTCGTTGTCTTCTCCCGCGCTCACTGCGCCTCCCATCGTCCACGCCGGTGGCAAAAAAAATAATAATCAAGCCTGGATTACAGAAGAAGCAGAAAAAGTATTCTAAGCGATCAGTCTGCAGAGCAGAGGTCCCCAAAGTTGAAATTCTGGGAATTGAAGTCCACAAGTCTTAAAGTCTTGCCAAGTTTGGGGACCCCTACTGTAGAGATTCTCAAATCATCCAGGTCAGGGTTGTCCTAAAGGTCCTTTTTTTCAAGACCGCAACTGGACTTTCTGGTTTTCGTCTTTTGAAGATGTTTCGCTTCTCATCCAAGAAGCTTCTTCCACTCTGACAGGACAGTGAGGAGGATGAGAAGTGAAACGTCTTCAAAAGAAAAAAAAAAATCCTTCGGTTCCCACCCATCCAGTCAGAGTGGAAGAAGCTTCTTGCATGTGAAGTGAAATGTCTTCAAAAGAAAAAAACCAGAAAAGTCCAGTTGCCTCCTGAAAAAAGCACCTTTGGGACCAGGGGTGGGATTCAATTTTATTTTACTAGCGGTTCTGTGGGCGTGGCTTGGTGGGCGTGGCAGGGGAAGGAGACCGTAAAATCTCCAGTCAGAGGTAGGATTGGACGGTTCTCTGAACTACTCAAAATTTCCGCTACCGGTTCTCCAGAACTGGTCAGGACCTGCTGAATACCACCTCTGTTTGAGACATATTATTAGCAACCATCTGGAGGAAGAGTTAAGTAGATACCAGGGGCATATACAGGGAGTTCTCGACTTACAACATTTCAGTTAGTGACCATCGGTTATTGGATCGGTATGAAGTAGTTTCATTTCATTTAGTGACCATCGGTTATTGGATCGGTATGAAGTAGTTTCTCTGAATGTAGCCAAATTCTGCTATGCTGCATGTAAAATTAGGCAAACTTTAATTACCCCACTGTTAAACCACCACTGCATTATTCTTTATGATTCTTATATATTTTTTTACAATTATTGTTGTTTTTAGTGCTTTTATGTGCTGATCTGTGACTGTAATCAAAATTGATTGACCAACGGCATCAAAAAAAGAGACTTGTGACTGTTTGTCACACTTACGACCGTTGCAGCATCCCTGTGATCAAAATTAGGACGCTTGGCAACTGACTCACATTTACGACAGTTGCAGCGTCCGGGGGTGTGTGTCACGTGATCCCCTTTTACGACCTTCTGATAAGCAAAGTCACTGGGTGAAGCTGTGTTACGAACTTAACAACTGCAGTGACTCACTTAGCAACGGTGGCAAGAAAGGTCCTAAAATGGGATAAAACAACTGCAATGATTCACTTAACAACATTTCACTTAGCAACACAAAATTTGGGGCTCAATTGTGGTCGTTAAGTCGAGGACTCCCTGTATGTACAAAACACACACCCAAACCTTGTCAATTAGAGGTAGTCCTTGACTTATAGTAGTTCATTTAATGACTGTTCAAAGTTACAACGGCGCTAAAAGAAGTGACTTATGACCGTTTTTCACACTTCCGACCTTTGTAGCAGCTCCATGATTGGGTGATCACAACTCAAGATGATTGGCAACTGTTTCATACTTATGACCGCAGCTGTGTCCCAAGGTCACGTGGGACACAGCCAAGTCAATGGAGAAGCCCGATTCACTTAACAGCCATGTTACGAACCTAACAACTGCAGTGAGTCGCTTAACAACGGCACCAAGAAAGGTCGTAAAATGGGGCAAAAATCACTTAACAAAAGACTTGTTTAGCAACAGAAATTTGGGGCTCAATTTTGGTCTTAAGCCGAGGACTCCCTGTACGTACAACACACACACACACACACACATATACACACACACAAATCTTGTCAGTTACAGCCCTCTTCTTCTCACCAGAGATTTCCTTGTAAAAATCTCACAAATATGGAAAAATGAATTCCGGTCGACTTTTGGTCTTGCATTTTTCTCACACGAGAGCCTGGGCTTTTGTGGGGATCGTACGTAGTCCTCGACTTACAAGCACAATCAAGCCCAACATTTCTGTTGCTACACGAGACATTTGTTAAGTGAGCCTTGCCCCGTTTTATACGCTTTCTTGCCACTGTTGTTAAGTGAATTGCCACAGTTGCTAAGTTAGTAATGCGGTTGTTAAGCGAATCAGAAGGTCGCCAAAGGGGAATCACATAATCCCCAGGACACTGCAACCGTCATAAATAGGAGTCTGTTGTCAACTGTGTGAATGTTGATTGTGTGACCAAGGGGATGGCTTCAAGGGTCGTCGGTCTGAAAAATGCTCATGTCCCCCCCTTTTTTTTTCCAGTGATGTTGTGATTTTGAATGGTCACTAAATGAACCGTTGTAAGCTGAGGACTACCTGTAACAAGTTGTGCTCTGAAGCCTGGTTCTTTCCTAAATGCAGCCGCTCTGTTGGCTCAAGTACGGTACGTTGGAGATGAAGCTGACTGAGGAATGACTCACCAGGGTCCTGCCTAATTCTGCACTCGATGAACTCTTGAGCAAAACAATACTGATCCATACTGGGACTGTACTGGGAGGTAGAAAATCACCATTCCTTGTTTCTGTGGTTACCTAAACAAACAAACAACCCCCTACAGTGCAGAATTCTCCACTACACTACCTCGACTTACGACCGTAATTGAGCCTGGAATTGATCAGTCTGAAAATAGTAATTGGGCAACAGAGGTCAAAGAGGGGTACACAATTCTACTGTCATGCCCCTGTCGTCGGAATCCGATTTGGAGGGGAGGCCAAGCATCTGACAGGGAGTGGGAGTGGGGCTCCATTGGCTGGGGAAGAAACTGGGGAAGGGCAAAGTCCGGTTGGGCAGAGCAGGGGAGAGGTAGAGCAAGGGAAAGGGAATTTGGAGGAAGATCCAGGCCCACCCCCTCTCCATCCTAGGGCACGCAGGGAGGAACGGAGAAGGGAGCAACGTGAGTGGTGTGGCTTACGGGGGAGAAAAGGGCCCTGACTCCTTTCATTAGCTGCAGCTGGGAACACAGTGTTTAAAAAGGGAAGATGCGCGCAGCAAACTGTTGGGAGCAAATCGGGAATTATCTGGTATCGTCAGGCTTATCTGTGTTCCTGGCGTCTTCCCAACGGTGTGTGTTTTGCTGGCCTTTCAAGTCTGCAATTCCTTCTCCTGCCCTATCAAATTAATTACTGCAGCGTGGTTTATTTGGATTTTTAGTTACAGTTTGTATGTACTTTGTTTTCGGACTGAATGTCCTCCACTTAAAGACTGTTCTCCTGGGAGAGTTTTTCTCCAGCCGAAGGTAACCTGGACATTGGAGGCAAAGTTGGAGATAATAAAGGGACTCTTCTTGCTTATTTGACTTCGTTGTCTTTGTGCCACGCCCCTTTGGGTCATCACATCTTCTATACAAAACCTGGTATGTGTTCATTGTTGCTTAGATCCTGGCCTTAAAACAAAGGCAACCTGAAATGCAATATTTCAACCAGAAATCCTCCTAAACAAAACATTCTTAAATAGTTATCTTAACTGGGGTCATTGTAAGTATCACAAAAATCTTACATCCTTTTTTTCATGCCAGTTCTACTGAGCGAGCACTTTGTTAATAACCAAGTGACATTTAGATAGATGGTTAATAATACATTTATGAAAAAAAGAGCAGAGGAATTTTAATTACAGTATTTTGCTCTTCTAATAAGACTTGGAGAAGCAGGCAACCTGGTCTTTAGTTCCCTGTTTAACATGTTTTACTTTGGCACCTGTTTACGAAAACTGATAATCCATTTGTATATAGCAAAACTGTTATCAATAAAATAAAACACACCGCAAAATCTAAATGGGAAATTACCCCTTCAGCAGAGTTCTTACTGAACACTTACAAATAATAAGTGTTAGAAGGAACAGATCAGACATCCAGCCCTTGCTTATCAATGGAGACCGAGTGGAGCAAGTGGCCAGTTTTAAGTTTCTGGGTGAGGACCTGACCTGGGGGTGCTCACATTGCAGCCCTGGTCAAAAGGGCCCAGCAGAGATTATACTACCTGAGACTTCTCAGAAAACAACCACTAAATGGAAAACTGCTGGTGACCTTCTACCGCTGTACCAGAGAGGGTTTCTTAACTTACTCCACTTTTGTATGGTTTGCCAATTGCAGAGTGGCAGATAGGACAGCGCTCCAGAGGGTGAACGTCATTGCCCAGAGGATCTTTGGTTGCCCTCTCCCCTCTTTGGAAGAGCTTAATAATAACTCCCATTGCCTTAAGAAAGTTCAAAACATTCTCTAAGATCCGTCTCATTCTGGGCACCCCTTTTTTGGATTATTACCATCTGGCAAACGGTACAGGATAATAAAAACAAGGACAAACAGGCTGAAAAACAGCTTCTATCCCAGGGCTCTGTTGAATTCTACTGTACAGTACACTGAAGATGGTATTTAATTTCGTTGTGCAATGTGCAATGACAATAAACTAAACTAATGGTATTGTATTTAGGTGGATTTGGGATAATCTGCAAAACAGCAACAACTACAAAACAACAACAACCATGCACCAAGATACCCATTTGTTTAGATTTATACACCAACCTTTCTGCAGGAGATCAGATTTAACTGTTTCTTATCATAACAACAACCTTAAGAGGTAGGATAAACTGAAAGTGTAGGATTGGTCCAAAGTCACCAAGAGAGTTTCTACAGATGGGAGTTGAATCTGAACTATAGGTGGTCCTTGACCTACAACCGTAACGGAGTCTTGCCCATCACGGTTGTAAGTCATGACGGTCATAAAACCTGACCGCATATCACATGGCTGGCCTGATTTTATGACCTTTTTTACAGAGGTAGTTAAGCAAACCCATAGCCCACCCCAGTCATTAAGCAAATCCTCAGCCGTTAAGTTAAGCCTTGGCTGTTAAGTGAACGAAGGTTCGCTCTGTAAAGTGCCAGTTTTCAGCAAAACCATCATAAAACATGGTCACGTGACCGCAGGGCACTGTACATGGCCCTAAAGGCAGCCATGTTGCCAAGCATGTGCCATTTGGTGGAGGGGTGACTGTTGGATCTTTGAATCGGGGGCAAGCAGCCCTGAGGTAGCTTTGTCATAACTTCGAGTATAGGCAGTCCTCAACTTACGACACCAATTGGGCCCAAAATGTATGCTGTTAAGTGAGAAATTTGTTAGAGTGAGCTTTGCCCCATTTTATGCCACATGTATCAAGCGAATCACTGTAATTCTTAAATTAAGTGACACGGTTGTTAAGCGAATCTGGCTTCCCCACCGACTTTGCTTGTCAGAAGGTCGCCAAAGAGGATCACGTGACCCCCCTGGACACTGCAACCCGTCATAAATGTGAGTCAGTTTTCAAGCATCTGAATATAAAGCACGAGACCACAGTGTGTGCATGTGTGTGTGCGTGTGTGCTGACAGTCATAAGTGTGAAAAACAGCCATAAGTCACTTGTTTCGGTGCTGTTGAAACTTCGAACGGCCACTCAATGGACTGTTGTAAGTCGAGGACTACCTGTAGTTGCTAAACAACTGGTTGTAAGTGGAAGAGCACCGGTACTGGTGGCAGACTTAAAAGGCAGGCAGTAGGCTTGGTTTGTAACAGAAGACAGTAACAGAGCTGGAAGGGACCCGGTTTCTAAGCCGTGAGATAAACCTGCATTTTTGGGACCTGACCTCCCCGCCTGACCATGAGCAGATGCAGAGCTCAGACAAGGGATAATCATGGCTTGAAATGCGGAGGCTGTGAAGGATTTGTGGCCTCTGACAGAACCTGCCCCAGGAGGTCTACCTGCCCCAGAGATAATCATATAAGCAGATCATCACCTACACGCTTCTGATAATAGCTAAATTCAACATTCAGGCCCGGAAAAGTATCTCGGACCGTTTTTACAGATAGGTCTGCCCAGGCCAGAAAGGCTCTGCTTCTCCAGCTTTTCACGAGAAAAATCTTGCCCTCTTCCCTACACAATAGAATTCCTTACGCTACTTAGCTCGAAATTCTCGGTTTGGGTCATTTAGAACCGGGTCGCTTGTGGTCAGACGTAGATATTGCATACAAAATTATACGCAGTCATGTTTTACCTGTAAATGGCTTTTTCTGCTTTAATTGCATTAACACACACACGAACAAACCGCTTTAAACTCAATGTAAATCGTTCTAAACTTGACAGTAAAAAAATAGTTTCTGTAATAGAGTTGTCAAAATCTGAATCGGTTGTCTCAGCGACAAATTTTCAGTTTCAGTCACAAATTGACTTCCGTAGTTCTTACTTCATACTTAATTGGTCAGTAGAGGGGGCATAAGTGCACTAATGTGCCTATCATCCCTGTCATTGTATTTTTATCCTTTTATTCTTGTTCTTGTTTTTGTTTGACAAATTCCAATAAATAAATTAAATAAAATCTGCTCCTTGATTTGATTTGATTTTATTATCCAACTGAATAGGGCTGGAAGGGTGCCGGCTACAAGCCTCCCTTGATGGATCAATTCAGCAGTCTGTCTGGCTTAAATATTGTTTTTGTCACCGATGCCAGTTGGATGCCCTGGAACACTGGCCAGATACGCAAAAAGGGTGATTTATTTATTATTCCATCTTTATTTCTATAAACAACTCAAGGCAGTGAACACCTCCAAGGCTCCTTCCTTCTCCTATTTTCTCCAGAACATCAACTCTGTGAGGTGGCTTGGGATGAGAAAGAGCAATTGGCTCAAGGTCACCCAGCTGGCTTTCATGGCAAAGGCGGGACTAGAACTCACCATCTCCTGGTGATTGGCTCAAAGCTGATTTCATGGCTAAGGCGGGACTAGAACTCACCATCTCCTGGTGATAGGCTCAAAGTCACTCAGCTGATTTCATGGCTAAGGCGGGACTAGAACTCACCATCTCCTGGTGATTGGCTCAAAGTCACTCAGCTGATTTCATGGCTAAGGCGGGACTAGAACTCACCATCTCCTGGTGATTGGCTCAAAGTCACTCAGCTGATTTCATGGTTAAGGCGGGACTAGAACTCACCATCTCCTGGTGATTGGCTCAAAGTCACCCAGCTGATTTTGAGACTAAAACTCACTCTCACTTTCAAGCTTGGTGACCTAACCACTAGACCAAGAGTCTTCAGACTTGACAGCTTTAAGACTTGTGGACTTGAACTCCCAGAATTCCTGAGCTAACATGACTGGAGGAGGAATTCTGGGAGTTGAAGTCCACAAGTCTTAAAGCTGTCAAGTTTGAAGACCCCTGCACTAGACCAAACTGATAATTGCTCTTTCCTTCCCTCATGAACTATTATCTATTATAATATACCTTCAAGTCTACCTTTCCCCACCAAGACTCGATTCTGATCGCGGATTGAAAAGATCCTGAATTGAAAAGGTCACCTTTCCCCTCCCTTCCATCTGTCTCTACTCTCTTTCTTCGAATAACAGAATAACATCATTGGATGGGACCTTGTGGGTCATCCAGCCCAAACCTCCCCCCACCGCTTTGTTATCAAACGATGGTTTCTAGGAGTGAAAATAAAAAGGATCGCTTTCAAAGATCAAACAAAGAATGGATATCGATAAAGGAGAATATTTATAGCTCGAGGAACGGGTGTTCCCAGTATTTCTACTCAGCCTCTGATGGATCCTAGAAAACTCGGACAAAAACCAAGAATCCGAAATGGGATTTAAGTAGAAATGCACCTCTTTCTAGCATTCAACTGCTGGTGCTTCCTATGGCTTAATGCTTACTGTCAGCACATATATTTGGAATAGTCGAGTGCCTTCATTTTTAATTTACTGTCCGTTCTTCCCTGAACAACTTATTCAAAGTCACAAAGATCCCCCATGCAAAAGGACACGTGCTCTCTGACCTGGCTGGTTCTCTTGTTACAGGGGCTGTTAGCATGCTTCTATATGCTTTGTTCAGCCACAACAAGAGATAATGCTGCCAACCCAAGGCACACTTAGTGAAAACAAGGACTCCTGCCTACGTTGCCCTATCGCTGAAGGACTGTGTATCCCAGGGGAAGGAGGGTGTGGAGGGATAATGAATAGCTTTCTTCTGACAACAACACACTCATGTTGCAGCCCAGGCCTGCAGCAAACAGCCTGGTTTCCAAATGCAAAAAAAAAGATAACCTTTTTTTTAAAAGTGTGTGTTGTGTTTCTTTTCCTGCTATATGACCATCACAACCCTGGCATTTGCTCCACACAGACCGACAAGAGTGTCAAAACTTTATTCCTTGGATTGGAAGCCTAGATGTTCCTTCTATTTACAGCAATAAAGTTTGTGGGCAGAACTTCATGTATACTCGCAGGACGCAACCTGAAACAACGGAAGTGATTTTCGCCTGAAAGGAAACGCTCAGTTTTCAAAGCGAACAGCAGCAGAGAAATCAAAGAAATCCTTTCAAAAGGAAATTCCTAGCACAAACACTCAAAAGATACCACATAGCCATTCTGAACAGGTCTGTGGGCATACAGGTTTTCTTAACTTGACAACAGTTCACTCAGTGACCAAAGTTATGACACTACTGAGAAAAAAACAACTTATGACCATTTTTTTTACACTTAATGACCACTGCAAACACCCCCATGGTCAGACCTGGGATGGTGTGATGACTTTTTGTGACCTCCTGACAAGCAATGTCAATGGAGAAACCAGATTCACTTAACAAAAGTGTTACTAACTTAACAACTGCAGTCATTCACATCAGTGGAAACCTTAAGAAAGGTCGGAAAACGAGGCAAAATTCAGTTAACAACTGTCTCACTTAGCCAGATAAATTTTGGGCTCAGTTGGGATTGTAAGTCAAGGATTACTTGTACAGGAATGCACCTTATCGGGCATTGTGAGAAAACGTATAATCTTCAAATGCCCTGTAAAACTGCAGGGTTTTTTTTTTAGAAATGGCAGAGAAACACAGCACCACAAGACAAAATCTGCAAAAGTTGCAAGACTGTACAACAGCAGCTTCCACCGGGACAAACAGCCAGAAGGACTTTTAAGGATTAAAAACCAGGATAAATATTTACCTATCTCCAGTATGCGAGTTGGGGTGATGGTGGTATTATGAATACAGGGGCAGAAAGCCAATCCTTTCTCCATAAGGCAAGCAACACATAAGGCAAGAAACTAAGGCCAAGGCCTACTTACGAAGAGCCTCTGTGGCGCAGTGGGTAGAGTGCAGTACTGCAAACTACTTCTGCAGCCAGCTGCCTACAATTTGGCAGTTCAAATCCCACCAGGCTCAAGGTTGAACATCCATCCTTCCGGGGTGGGTAAAATGAGGACCCAGATTGTTGGGGGCGATATGCTGACTCTGTAAACTGCTTAGAGAGGGCTGTAAAGCACTATAAAGCGGTATATAAGTCTAAGTGCTATTGCTACTTCAAGAAAGATAAATGGGGCAATAATTTTGGTATGTGTGCTTGATGTTGCTCTACACTACCGAAATGGGTGTTAGCCAGACTTCCCCAGTCTCCAACTATGTGGGAACAGCCCCCAGACTCCTCAGCAAAGGCTGGTGGCCAAATTCCACACATCTGGAGAGGCTCTCAGGTTGATAAACATCTGTTTATCAACATTTTTATTTTTTTTTTGACATTTATTTTGGCAAAGAAATGCCAAAGTCCCATTCACTGCCAGCCATTTTATTAGCCCAATAAAAGAAGCTTGCCTTGATGGAAGATGTTACACAGAAAAACAACCCAACCAGCCGTCAAACTTTATACCAAGCCACAAAAAAACAACAACCTAGCAGGGCTATTATTTCCAGATGAACCTTTTCAAGTGCCCTTTGAAGGGTGTTCACCAGGGTGAGGGGAGATTTCCAAATATGGGGGCTACTCCCCCCACAGTCAGTATGGCAAGCTAGTCACTTTGGGAATCCCTAGTAGGGAATCCACTCCTCCCATGATGCACAGCCAGAATAGCAAGCTGGGCTCTATGGGAATCCTTGGCAGGGAATCCCCCCCCTCCCATGATGCACAGTCAGAATGGGAAGCTGGGCACTGTGGGAATCCCTAGCAGGGAATCCCTTCCCCATAATGCACAGCCAATATGGGAGTCTGGGGCACTAAAGGAATCCCTAGCAGGGAATCCTTCCACCCATGGTGCGCAGCCAGTGTGGCACGCAGGACAACATGGGACTCCCCAGCAGACGAGAGGCTCTTCTGCTTCCTGGCCTTGGGGCCCAGCACCCCTCTGGAGTGCGTCTCCCTTCCTTAGCGTGCCCACCGACCCTGGCCATGGATGATGGGTCCTGTGGTCCAATCAAGCGCCAGAGCGGTTCTACCCGCTCCCCACCCGGAGGAAAAGGGAAGAGGGGGCTCACCTCGCAGAAGCTGGGGCAGGAGGGGGGGGAGGCTGTTGCTCGGGGGGGGGTAGAAAGGGGCGGGGGAGGCTGTTGCTAGGGGGGGCAGAAAGGGGAGGGGCTTGGCTGCCAGGAGCGAGGGGGGCTCTCCCCCCCTCACCCCCGGCCTGCCATCACTTGAGGACGGAGGGAGCCCCGAGGAACAACAGCCGGCGCAGCTCTACCTGTTCCTCCAGCGCCACAGCCACCTCCGCCGGCCCTCCGAGCCGCCGACTCTCCCCCCCCCAGCCCAGCCACACGCCGCGTCCCACGGCTGTAAACAGAAGCCCAGCTGGCCAACAGCCCCCCCTCAGGGCAAGCGCTACTGCGCAGGCGCCGCCGCTAGAGCGCTTCTGACGTCACACGCTGGACGAGGCAGGAGGGAGGGAGGGAGAGAGAGAAAGAGGCAGCGAGGGAACATACCATGCGGGCCGAAAGGGAAGGGGGGGGAAGAGAAGGGTCCACCGTGGTCTTCCGCGGGGGTGTCTGTGCGACCACGTTTTGAGCAGAGAAGCGTCTGGATGCCAAGTGGGAAGAAGGCTGTGGCTAGGATTGATGAATAAATAAGAACAATTACTCTCAGTCTTCCAATACTTGAGGGGCTGCCACAGAGAGGAGAGAGGAGGGGGGGTCAAGCCATTTTCCAAAGCACTTGAAGGCCAGACGAGGAACAATGGATGGAAACTGATCAAGGAGAGAAGCAACCTGGAATTAAGGAGAAATTTCTTGACAGTGACGACAATTATTCGGTGGGACAACTTGCCTCCAGAGGTTGTGGATGCTCCAACACTGGAAGTTTTTAAGAAGAGATTGGATAACCATGTGTCTGAAATAATAGTTTCCTGCCTAAGCAGGGGGTTGGACTAGAAGACCTCTCAAGATCCCTTCCAGCTCTGTTATTCTATTCTAAACACTGTATTATTCTATCTCTCCTCTGCTCCCTTTCATTGTTCAGTCCCTGGAGATCTGCAATACTTCACACCTCTTTTCTAAAGATTAGAGATGAATGAACAGCTCCACAAACGTCATTGCCTTGGCAGGTGTTCTGACAAACAAAGATCAATTATAAAGTTCCCATTTCTTGGTGTTTGCTTTAAAAACAATGGATTATTGAGGATTTGAAGAGGCTGGAAGGATGTTTATGATAACCTGGCAGCATGGCGTGTATTTGAAGCATGAGGGCTTCGGGCTTTTATTCCTGAGTTCACTACAGGTAGTCCTCAACTTACGACCACAGACGGGAGCAGAAGTTCTGTTGTTAACCAAGGCAGCTGCAGGTAACCCTCAATTTACAATAGTTTGTTTAGCGACCGTTCAAAGTTACAACAGCACTGAAAAAGTGACACGACTTTTTCACACAACCATTGCAGCATCTTCAGGCACACGTGATCAAAATTCAGACGCTTGGCAACTGACTCATATTTATGACAGTGGCAGTGTCCTGGGGTCCTGTGATCACATTCTGTGACCTTCTGATAAGCAAACTCAATGGGGAAGCCAGAATCACTTAACAACCATGTTACTAATTAAACCACTGCAGTGATTCACTGAACAAGCGTGGCAAGAAGGCTCATAAAGCGAGGCAAAACTCACTCAGCAAATATTCTCACTTCACAACAGACATTTTGGGCTCGGGGTCGTACGTTGAGAACTCCCTGTAGTAAGTCACACACACTTTGGAGAGCTGCACGCAATGAAATTTCATTTTAATGTCTGTGAATTAGTGTACGTTCAAAGTGACGGTAAAGTTATTCTAAGTCATGTGCGAGTAGGCGACAAGATAAATTTTCTAAAATAAATAAAGAGCTACTGCTCTCTAGGCAAACACAAGGTGGAGCTCGTGGAAAGGATAAAGATATTTAAAATTCATAGGGAGCCTGCTGGGTACCCTAAAAACTTTTTTGTTGTGTGAGAGAGATAACATTCCAAAGAGAAGGCTTGACATCTTTTCAAATAGGGATCCCACATTTCTTCTGGTTGCGCTTGTTTGTTTTTCTGCATATCGGTCTTGGAGAGCAGTTGATGGAAAGAAGGACCAGGGGTGACATGATAACAGTGTTCCAATATCTCAGAAGCTGCCACAGAGAAGGGGGAGTCAAGCTATTCTCCAAAGCACTTGAAGCAGAGGTGGCATTCAGCAGGTTCTGACCAGTTCTGGAGAACCGGTAGTGGAAATTTTGAGTAGTTTGGAGAACTGGCAAATACCATCTCTGACTGGTCCCACCCCCATCTATTCTCTGCCTCCCATTGAGTCCCAGCTGATTGGCTGGGTCTTCTTTGGTTGCCCTGCACAGGAGAACGGAGCTGGAAAGCAGGTTAGTGGGGTGGGGAGGGAATGGAGATTTTACAGAAACCTTCCCCCAGGAGTGGGAGGGAATGGGATTTGCTGTATATCCTTTCCTTGGAGTGGGGAGGGAATGGAGGCCTTGCAGTATCCTTCCCCTGCCATGCCACCAAGCCACACCCACCAAGCCACACCACACCTACCAAACTGGTAGTAAAATTTTTTGAATCCCACCACTGACTTGAAGGCAGGACAAGAAGCAACTGATGGAAATGAATCAAGGAGAGAACTAACCTAGAACTAAGGAGGAATTTCCTCACAGAACAATTAATCAGTGGAACAATTTGCCTCCTGGAGTTGTGAATGCTCCAACACTGGAGGTTTTTAAGAAGAGATTGGATAACCATTTGTCTGAAGTGGTGTAGGGTTTCCTGCCTAAGCAGGGGGTTGGACTAGAAGACCCCCAAGGTCCCTTCTACCTCTGTTATTCTATTATCCCTGACATTCTATCCCTTATGAGGCTAAAAGACTGAGCAGATTGCAAAACAACAACAGTATCTGTAACACCACCCAGATCTGCCTATCCCAGGTCCTTGGTAAGGACTCGATAGGTAGACAAAAATGCCAAACCCAACCTGAACATCTGGCTGACTGCGATGAATAACAAATAAAGTTATTTAGAACGCTTGGGAAGGCTGCTGCTGAAGACAGCTCAGAGTAATAAGGCTACCTTGACGTGAACACCAAAGCTACTGGAAATCAGAAACAGCATTTGAAGAAATACAGATAGTCCTCGACTTACAACCATTCGCTTAGTGACCATTCGAAGTTACAACAACAGTGCTAAAAAAAGGGACGTGAGACCAGTTTTCACACTGAACGACCATTGCAGCACGCCCACGGTCATGTGATCACAATTCGAGTGCTTGTCAATTGGCTCATATTTATGACCTTTGCTGTGTCCCGGGGTCACGTAATCCCTTTTTGCGCCCCTCTGGCAAGCAAAATCAACGGGGAAGCCGGATTCACGTGACAGCTGTGTAACTATGTTAAGAACGGCAGTGTTTCACTTAACAAATGTGTTGAGAAAAGTCATAAAATGACAAACTCATTTAACAACTATCTTGCCTAGCAACCGAAATTTTGAGCTTAATTGTGGTTATAAGTCAAGGTCTATCTACATTCCTGTGCCTGAATGTTCCCCAGGATTGCCCTTATCATAAGCAAGCTTGTGCAGTGAATCTAGGATTTGTAATGCAAGCAACCAGAAATCCATTGTGGGTCATTTTGTCCTCTTAGTAATCAGAGAATGACTTACCTGGCTGTTCTTGTGAACTGATGTATAAGTTATCTGAGCCTGAAGAAAGGATCTTCTGAGAGGTAGGATTTGTAGCGGAAGTAATTGGTTGGTTTTGGTTAATTAGCCAGCCAAAGGCATGTTCAAAGAGGATTAGAAAAATTTAGATGAGACAGATTAACAGAGTTGGAAGGGATCTTGTAGGTCATCTAGTCCAACCCCCACCCAAGCAGGAGACCTACACCATTTCTTGAAAGCCTTCAGAGATGAAGCTCCCACAACTTCCGAAGGCGACTTCTGTTCCATCGGTGGATTGTTCTCACTGTCAGAAAATTTCTCCTGATTTTCAGGTTGAATCTCTTATTGATCAGTCCTTATCATTTAAGTTGGGCAGCCATATATAAGTGCATAAGTAAATAAATAAAACCAGAACTTTACCAAACCACTCACATTTGTGTTGGACATCAAATACAAACAAATTCCTAATGGAGCGCTATCTGCCCACTACCCAAACCTACCTTTAATAAGCATACTATTTTGTGTGTTTCAGTAATCTCTAGATCTTTAATTGATCTGGTTAAATGTAATGTATGGACACACAGCCAACGTTCAAAGTTCAAAGACCAGTTTGGTTTAGTGGTTAAGACATCAGGCTACCAAGTGGGAGACGGCAAGTTCAAGTTCTACTTAAGCTATGAACACCCACTGGATGACTTTGGACCAATCACCAGGAGACAGTGAGTTCTAGTCCTGCCTTAGGCATGAAAGCCAATACGGTGACTTTGGGCCAATCACCAGGAGATGGGAGTTCAACTTGGACCAGTCACTCTCTCTCAGCCCAATCCACCTCACAGGGCTGTTTGTCCTGGAGGAAATAGGAGGAGGAAGTTACGTTGGGTATGTTCACTACCTTAAGGTATTGGTGTTTGCATTTTTAAAAAATAATAAAGGGATAGAAATAATTATCAATAATTAACAAAGTATAACACTGGAATTATACTTATCTCCATAACAGAATAACAGAGTTGGAAGGGACCTTGGAGGTCTTCTAGTCCAACCCATGGCTCAAACAGGAGAGCCATTTCTTAAACTCAAACTTTGAAAATCAAAGGACAAGAACTACAAGGAATAAAGGAAGTGGAATTCTATGTCCCATCTCATCCATCAAGAAGTCCATCTGACAATATACACAAGGGAACCTTCATACAACAGCTTTTATCTGCCTTATAAACCCACTTTCAGGATTTGTGAAGCAGGCTGAGTGCAAACTCATCCAACCTGCTGAGTTTGCACATTTTGTTAGGATTTTAAGATGTAATCAACCTTAACAAGATTTACTGTACTGTGCAGGAAGCTACTGTATTAGGCTTTTAATTGAGCAGGTGGAGTATATTAACATGGTGATGTATTGCATCCATGCATTTTTGCAATAACAGGTGAGCCTTGAGTTACAACCATTTCTTTAGTCATAGTACAGTTACAACAGCACTGAAAAAAGGTACGTGACACTTACGCGCAACTCATCATACTTACAACCATTGCAGCATCCTCGGGGTCATGTGAAAAAAATTTGCGTGCCTGGCGACTGGCATGCATTTATGACAATTGCAGTATCACATGACCACTCTTGCAAACTCCTGACAAGCAAAATCAATGGGGAAGCCAGGCTCACTTAACAACTGCAGTGATTTACTTAACAATGGTGGGGAGAAAGGTCATAAAATGGGGCAAAATTCACTCATCACTTAACAACTGTCTTGCTTGGCAGTGGAAATTTTAATCTCAATAAGTCGAGGACTGCCTGTAGTTCATGCAACTCTGATTTAGGGTAACCAAAGATCAATGAGTCAACACATTATCATCAACGATGAAATATGCAATATATGAAATTTGGTGCATAAGCGCACCAACTTGCCTGCCGTCCCTGTCCTATTGTTTCTTTTTATTTTTCTTATATGTATCCATTTCATGTATTCATAACTATGTTTATATTTATACCTGTTATCTTATAATCGCTTGACAAAATAAAATTAAATAAATGCTGGTGGAAAAAGTGTCTTTTTAGCATCTCAGAAGATTTTGTCCTCATCCAGGGGGGTGGGATTCCACAGTTTGGACCAATTCAGGTGAACCAGATGTTAAAGTTACATCTGGTTCGCCAAACTGGTATTTCAACCAACCAACTGGCCCTGCCCAACCCTTCCCACCCCTCTCCTCCACGCAGCTCATTTTCAATGGAGGTTAAATGTAGGGTCTGCATGGAGGCTCTGGGAGGGAGAAAAACGGGCCTTCCGGAAGTCCGGAAATGGGCCTGTTTCTGGCTTCTGGAGATCCTCCGGAGCCCGGGGAAGACGTTTTTGCCCTCCCAGAGGCCCGAAGAAGGCCTCCAGGCCCTGGGAAGGGCGAAAACAGCCTCGAACCCACCCCTGGGTTCTGGAGGCCCAAAGGAAGCCGGAAACAGGAAGTTCCTGTAGGCCATGGCCACCATGGCCATGCCTACCCAGCAACCGGACAGCAAACCGGTTTCTGAGATTTTTGAATCCCAGCCCCGCCCTCATCCCATTCCTGATTTTTCTCTTTCTTTTTTCCCAAGGAGGAATCGGAAGTTGATGGTCATGAATTTCTGGATATTTGCAACGTGTTTATTTTCTGAAAAAACCTGGAAATGGGTGACCATAGGGAAGAATCCAAAAACTCAAAATGGTGGAATGGCTGCCATTTTGACTGTTTTGATCCCTCAAGAGACATCTCTGATTACTACCTCCGTGTTTCATGTACAGGTGGTTCTTGATATACAACCATAATGGAACCTGTCCATCACAGTTGTATGTTGTGACAGTCCTAAATGGGGTCAGTCATGTGACTGACCCGATTTTATGGCCTTTTTTTGCAGTGCTAGTTGCAGAGCAGCATGCCTGAGAAATAAACATGTTGGTTGTTAAACAAGCACCATGGTTGTTAAAGGAGCACTGTGGTCATTAAACAAATGCTGTGTTTGCTAAGCGAACTCATTGTTATGGCAGCATTTTGCTGAAAACTGGAAAAAACTTTCAGTTTTTGGGCCAAACTGTCGTAAAATAAAATGTGGTCACGTGACCACAGGACACTGCAAATCGCAGCCATGTTGACACGTGTCTGGAATACGGTCACATGACCAGTGTGGGGTGGGCGCGATCATCAGAACTTGGATACTGGTTCATAACTCCATATTTTCCAGGTAGTTCATAATTTTGAACAGTTGCTGATGATAAATCGAGGCCTACGACATTCACAAGCTATGACATTCACACTTAACTCTCAATAATAAATGGGGATTGTTTCATACAATGCATCCTATGTTTCTTTTTTTAAAAAAAATAATAAAATCCATAGAAGAACATACAGTCTCTGGTTCATTTCCAATGTGATTCTTTATTATTTAAATAGGAAGAGTATTCCTTCACATAAACAAGTACTCAGCCATCACATAACCAACACACAAACATGACAAAATAAATATACAAGAGCACAGATCAATTTTTTGTTTAATTTAAATATTAAATAAATAAGAAATGACAGGGTTTTAATTTTTTTTTATCCTTTTCAGTGCCTGAAACAATAGGAACGCCGAGACAAAATAAAAAATATAAAAGAACACAAAACAAACAACGAAAAGGAGTTAATTTTTTTTCTTTCTCTCTCTCTCTCTCTCTCTCTCTGCATTTTGTCCCCACGCAAAAAAAAAAATCAAAACAAAAAATCTTTTTTTCTTAAAAAAGCACTTCAGTTATAAAATATCTTTAAAAAAATTCCCCATTGGTAAAAGAATAAATAACAAAAATATATAAAAAAACTTGGTTGCATCAAAATTACACGCAAAAGTTAGACTTTTTTTTTCTTACTTAGAGGGAATATTGTTTTATTGATCAAAAAGTTGTATTTTCTTCCAGGAATTATTATCTGCCTTTTTTTTCCCCTTTCCTGTTGATGTGATGTCCAGCTTTAAAAGAAGTATAAATTTAATAAATAAACATTTCAATAAATAGCAGAAAAAACCCCTTCAACATAAGGTGTTGCAAATATATTATCTCCTCCCAAATTAGGATTACAGGGTGCCTATGGGAAAAATAAACAAAAAAGATACTGGGTTTTCTCCCCAAATCTTTTCTGCAGAATGAAACAAGTTTCCTACTTTTTTTTTTGCAGACGCAGTTATTGATGAATTAAATACTCAAATGAGCTGTCTGCCTTAAAAGCGCCATTTGCAATGGAATCAGATTTAATGTTTGATTAGTACTGTTTGAAAAGTAGAGTAAAAGGGCGCGGAGAATGGAATCCACATCGCAGATTCTTGACCATCCCTCCTGAATCCACCGAGCCCTCGTAGCACATGGGTAGGAAAACTGCAGGTAGTCCTCGCCTTACAACCACAATTGAGCACAACATTTATGTTGCTAAGGGAGGAAATATATGTGAAGTGGATTTCAGCCCTGTTTTCCGACTTTTCTTGCCACATTTGTTAAGTGGATCGCTGCAGTTGTTAAATAAGTAATCCCGTTACTAAGTGAACCGTCATAAATATGAACCAGTTGTCAAGCATTGCAGTGAGGATGGGCGTATGTGTGGAAAATGGGGATAAGTCACTTTTTTCAGCTCCGTTGTAATTTCGGTCACTAAATGAGCTGTTTTAAGTCCAGGACGACTTAACAGGTAATTCTCGACTTACAGGTAATTCTCGACTTACAACCATTCGTTTAGTGACTGTACAATGTTACAATGGCACTGGCAAGTGACTTACAACTGGTCCTCATACTTACAACCAACACAGCGTTCTCATGGTCACATGGTCAAAATTTGGGTGCTTGGCAACTGATATGTAAAGCGTCCCCGGGTCATGAAATCCGGATTTACAACCTTCCCAGCTGGCTTCAGGCAAGCAAAGTCAATGGGGGAAGCCAGATTCGCTTAATGACCGCATGATTTACGGCAGTGATTTGCTTCACAACCATGGCAAAAAAAAAAAAGGTCTTAAAATTGGGCAAGACTCACTTAACAAAACTGGCTTGCTTAATAAGAGAAATTCTGCTCTCGGTTGCGGTTGTAAGTCGAGGACTACCTGTACGTAGCTTGTATGTATGAACCAAACACAATGAACGAACCTCAGGACTGTTCACCGCTTTGAGTATGGGCAATGAGTGCACTCTTTAAATAATTTACAGTATTATTCAACTATTTTTTCCCTCAAAAAAAAAAAAAAAACAACCTTCGAAGTGCAATTTCTCTATTTTTAAGTACTAAATGATCTGCCAGTTACCATCCCATTAGACTTTATTTACACACTGAATACCACATTAATACTTCGTCTCCATCACGTTTCCCTTATTTTATTTGCTTTTCGCTCTTGCTACAGGTTGTAAGCCAAGGCTAAATGTTAATTATCCTATTTGGCGCCACCAGCCAGTTTACCTCAGGTGGGCCACTTCAGGAGTCTGCTACAACCGTTGGGCCTTTGGTAAAGTCGCCCACCTGTGCATTTGTGTGTGTTCGCTTTCTGTCTCCATCTTCGTAATGGCATCGAAATATTTTAGCTTATATGGCCCAAGTGGGTTGAGGACTACGGCTTTTAAGGCATTCTCACACCGAAGCTTGAAGATTTGCAACGTGAATACAGACCCCACCTGGCAATCTAAATTGTGATTTATGCATTATGAATGCACTTCCTCCACTGGGCCTCTGTGAGAGCGAAGATCGGACCCTCAGAGGAACGGGAAAGGAAACTATTTTGCACGTGCACTTCATTTACTGATGATGTTGCCTAGTTTGGTAATTAAACATCTGCAAGAAAACAACCAAACTCAGAGACCACCAAGGACCCACAGCCCTTCTCTTCTTTCTCCTTCCTCCTCTCTGCGCTCCCTTCTAGCCCTGATGATGTTACCTAGTTGGGTAATGAAAGGTCTGGAGCAGCCTTCTGATATGGTGTGAAGGGCCATATCTGAAAGAAAAATAATCACACCTGCACACACACCAACAACCTGAGACCAGAATGACGGCACAATCCTGTACATGACTGATTTTGGAGTGGACTTCCCTGATTTCAAAAATGCTAAAGGCCCTGTGTGAATTGAGAACTAGCGACTTAGAAGCTTTTAATGTTGGAGGAAAAGGGTAGAATTACAGGTAGTCCTTGACTTACAAACATTTGTTTAGTGACTAAGGAAAGTGGCTTTTGCCCTTTTCCCCCACAGTTACGACTGTTGCAACATCCCCATGGTCACATGATCAAAATTCAGACTCCTGGCAACTTTAAAAAGACCATAGAAATAAATCCTAATAAACCTTCTTTAAGTTTTGGAAGTTCGGCTTGAGACTCGTGATTTAAATGGGGGTAACTGCCGGAGCCCTGACAGCGGCTCCTATTTATGACGGTTGCAGTGTCCTGGGGACACGTGATCTCTCTTTTGTGACCTTCTGACAAGCAAAGTCCGTGGGGAAGCCAGATGCACTTTTACAACCGTGTCACTAACTGAACGACTGCCGTGATTCGCAGAACAACCGGTGACAAGAAAAGTGGTAAAATGGGGCAATAAACAGCACCTACCTGGAAGTGAATTGAGGACTGCAACTTAGAAGCTTGGAAGCGAGGGGAGAATTCGCTTTGAAAACCACACGATTGCCAGGAAAAAGGGAGGTTTAAGCGCAGCGAAAAGAATCTCACAAGTACCTAGTGCCTTATTCCAGGGGTGGGTTGCTGGGGGTTCGCAGGGGTTTGGGAGAACCCCTAGCTAAGATTATGCACAGTTCGGACAACCCCCCCACCCCACTCCTGATTGGCCCCACCCATCCCACCCCTCCCCTCCCAGGAGCCCCCACGTGGTCCATTTGGGATGCAGGTAAGTGCAGGGCGTGCGTGGAGGCTCCAGGAGGGCAAAAAATGGACCCCCCTGGAAGTTTGGGAAGGCCGGAAATGGGCCCATTTCCAGCTTCCGGAGCGCCTCCGGAGCCTGGGGAGGCTGTTTTCACTCTCCCGGAGGCGCTAGGAAAGCCTCTGGGGCCCCGGGAGGGCAAAAATGCCTTCCTTCCCACAGTGGTGCAGGAGATCGACTGGGCCACACCCACCATGGCCACACCCGTCCAGCAACAGGGCAGAGAACCTTTTGCTAACATTTTTGAAGTCCACCCCTGCCTTATTCTTCGAATTGTCTCTAACTCAAAAGCCAGAAGGGTCTGCATTTTGGATTTGCTGAGACCCACAATTCATCGAGTGCGAGAAGCATCTATCTCAGGAGAGAACTGCGAGTTCTAGAGAAGATTCCCCTGCCTTCTTCTCTTAGTTCACGCTTTAGGTATCTCAAAATGGTAGCGATTTCCCTCGAGCCAATTACAGGTAGTCCTCGACTTACAGCCATTCATTTAGTGACCATTCAAAGTTACAACGGCACTGGGGAAAAAAAAAAAAAAGACTTGTGACCAGTGGTAGGTTTCGAAACTTTTTCCTACCGATTCGGTGTGAGTGCGTGCTTTGCGTGCACACGCAGCATTTACAACTTACCTTCTGCTGCGTGTAAAACAGCTGATGCGCGGCCATCGGCTGTGCTGTGTGAAGCAGCTGAGATTGCAAAGCAGGAAATGTCCGCTTTGGAAACCATGTTAGTACCAGAAGCTTCCATGCTGCCACATTCCTGTGCCTGGGAAAGTAGGAGTGCGTGTGGTGTGGGGCGCATTTTTAGAGTGTTGGGAGTTAAGACTTAATAGCATTCTTTTCTTCGGTCAAGGTCATGTTATTTCTGCACCTGGAGGAGGAGTGGTGGAAGGGCTGTCTCAAGTTGGGACGGTTGATGTTTGGACTGTGTGATGGACTGATGGGTGCAGGGCTTGGGTTTTGACTTTGGAATTACTAAGGGAAAACCTGGAACTCTGAGATTTGGGTTTTTCCAGATGTGCCAGTATAACTACTCTAATAAAAGGAAACTTTGTGAAGATGCCTGTCTCGGACTTTTTAATTGGAGGTGAGGTTTTCTGGAAGGCTGACATGAAATACAGAGCCGGGGTGGTGGGAGGGCCCAGCAGCTGATCATCGGAGCAAAACGGTTGGCTGACAGATGATTGTCAGAGCTATTGGTTTGGCCGAACCAGACTGAACCAAGTCTAACCAGTAGAATACCGGGGCTGAACTGGTAGAATACCACCACTGCTTATGACTGGTTTTAAAACTTGCGCCCAGTACAGACAAATGATCAGAATTTGGGAACTGGACAACCGGCGTGTATTTATGATGATTGCATTGTCCTGGTGTTGCGTGATCCTCATTTGTAATCTTCCCCACCGGTGTCTGACAAGCAGCATCCACTGGGGAAGCCAGATTCACTTCAACAACTGCAGCACTTTAACTGGCAAAAAAACCACCCCTCCTTAAAAAGGACAAAACTCCCTTAACAACTGCTTTGCTTAGCCAAAGAAATTTTGGGCTCATTTGTGGTCACAGGTCGAGGACTACGGTACTTGGTAAGGCCTGTCAAATTTTTCAACTTTCGATTTGCAAACATTAGGGATGCTCAAAAGTTGTGGCGTGCCTTGGGGATTGTAAAGATATTTTGGTTACTTAATATAATTTAGACATGCTTGGTAAGTAACTACATAAATATTATAACTTTTTGACATTTTGTTTGTTTCAGTTGCCCCATCCAGATCTTTCTCGGTAGCATGGCTGGGTTCAAACTAAGGATTCTTTCTCTTGATAAGGGGTGGAACAAACCACTGATTCTGTCCTATTTTCATCTCGCCCCCAGCACCCTTATCTCCCTCTGAGAACATCTAACCATATCTCCTTGAATTTAAGGGGTGCTGAATCAATTTGCTTTACAAGAGACATTCACTTCCTTGGAATTCTTTTAAGTGCACAGTGGACTTACGTATACTGGAGGGTGAACCCCAAAACCAAATGAAATTGGTTCTTTGGAAGAGCTTTACCCAACACTTCTTGAAGGACAATCCCTTTGTTTTTGTGAAACACGGGGGGGGGGCGATGGAGGGAAATGTAGAAAACAAAGCTGAGAACCAATAAGCATTGCCACGAAATGTTTCAGCCAAAGTCCAGTGGGAAGAGTAACTAGTAGGTTAGCCCTTTGTTCCTAGTTACGGCTGAAATATGTCTCTGGCATTGATGTCTGCAGTGCTACTGAAGGATGATGACCATAACGATGTACAAAAACCAGAACAGTCAGCAAAAAATGACTTTCCAAAACTGATGGACCCTTGGACCATGATAACACACTTAAGAATTCTCCCCTATAAAATGTCCCCTAGATTGGTCTGTCCGTTAATCTCTTTTTCTTTAAAAAAAAAAAAAAAAAAGACAGACAAAGGAATACTGTAGTTGCAAACTCCAAAAAACTTCCCTGAGAACCTTTGTTTTGTTTTGTTTTCATTTCCTGTTGCGTTTTCCGCTGGAGATCCGGAGCTGCTTTATTTTTGGAAAGTAAAAAATAACGTGACTCTGTAATACTTTTGTGAGTTCTCATGTCCAGCGGCTTTGGACTCCTTCGTTGAGTCAGAATCCTGGCCCAGTGTCTATGGAGATTCTCAGTCATCCAGGTCATGGTTGGTTCTCAAAAGTGCTTTTTTTCAAGAGCAACTGGACTTTCTCAGAGCTGAAGAAGCTCCTTGGATGAGAAGCAAAACGTCTTCGAAAAAAAAAAAAAAAACCAAAGTCCAGTTGCCTGTTAGAAAAAAAAACACCCTTGGGACAATCCAGGCCCAGATTTCAACAGAGGGGCCGCAGTTCCAGATTCTCCTGAACAACAGATGATACAGAATTGATCTTGAGACGTGACCAAAAGCAACACATGATTGTGGAACCTCCTGTGATGGATGTAGAGAAAAATCCCTGTTCCTTGAATGATCTAAATCTTGGAATAACTCCGTTATGAAGTGTAGGAAGATCCAACATCTCTACCGACTTCCAAGCCCAGCTTTGAATCTACTGCCAAAAATAAAACAGATTCCCTGCTGTTTGCTGAAGTGATGGAGTCAAGTCAACAAAACAAAACAAAACGGAAAAAAAAAATTTGAGTTCATTTCTTCCTTTGTGAATGGCCTCTTGGTTAAATTTTGGTCCTTTGATTCATTCATTCAACAAATAAACCTGAGTGAAGGTCTTCTAAAGTCTTCCAGATATCCTAACGTCTTCTTTCTTTCTTTCTTTCTCTCTCTCTCTCTCTCTTTCTCTCTCTCACTCTCTTTCTTTCTTTTCCTGGTCCTACCTATTAGACCTGAATTCCTTTAATGGCCTGTTTGATGCTTTCCAGCAGATCCTTGTTTTCAGGATTCTGGTAGCATTCTTGATTGGTATACATGTCGGTAAGAGTGTTCACGTAGGCATCAAAGTTCTGCTCACTGATTGGCTCCTGGATTCCAAAACAGACAAACAGAAAAAAGCATTATTACCATCACCGTACATCCTAACTGGGAAAAAGGGAAGTCATAAACATAAAAGACTCATAAAGGCATCTAAAATCAGAAAGAGTAAGAGAATAACAGGGTTGGAAGGGACTGCCTGCCCAAGCAGGAGACCCCATACTGTTCCATGCCACCAGGAGGCATGGTGGCACAGTGGTTGGAATGCGGTATTGCAGGCTAGCTCTGCTCACTGCCAGGAGTTTGGTCCTGACCAGCTCAAGGTTGACTTCAGCCCTCCATCCTTCCAAGGTGGTTAAAATGAGGACCCAGATTGTTGCGGGAAAGAGGCTGACTCTGTAAACCGCTTAGAGGGGACTGTTATTTCATTGAGGGCTGCATCAGGGCTGTGGTTGAACTGGTGTGGGGCAATTGGTTGGGCGTGGCCAGCTTGATGCTATTCAATGGGCACGACTGACTGGTTGGGTATGGCCAGCTTGACGCCACTCCCCAAACAGCTGGCTTGATGTGTCATGACCCTATTAGAATTGACTCCAAGGGAGAGGAGGAACAGTCGACTGACAGGGAGTGGGAGTGTAGCTCTGGAGGTTGTGGAGGAAACTGGGGAAGGACACAGGCCAGCTGGGCATTCAGAGGAAGACCTAGGCCCATCCCCTCTTCATCCTAGGGCACACAGGAAGGAGCGGATATGGGAGAAACGTGAATGGTGTGGTCTATGGGGGAGGAAAGGGCCTTGATCCCCTTCATGGGCTGCAGCTGTAAGGACTCTTTAAAAGGACAAACTGCACATGGGCCAGTGCTGGAAGCAAAGTGTGAAATAATTCTAGTCTTTCAGTTCTTATCTGAGTTTTGGTATCCTTCCCAGTGTGTGTTATTTCGATATCTGTAGACATCTTCAAGCCCTTATCCTGCCTTGTCTCATTAATTGCTTCAGTGTGGTTTGTGTTGTTTTTTTCTGTTTATAATTTATATGTATTTTGAGTTTGAACGGAAGTTCTTCCTTTTGCGCAACTGTTTGTGGGGGAGTTTTTTTTCTCCACCCAATGATAATTGGACCTTTGAAGCCAAGTTGAAGGAATTAAATGGACTTCACCTGTTTTTGTGACTTTGTTGCTTTTGTATCCCACCCTGGGTCATCACATGATGTTTCCTCTTCACACTGGGTAGACCAGGCTGAAGGGATGCAAGCCAGCCCCTTACATTTTCCAGGACGGCTCCACAGGCCGGATTGGACCACATCGTGGGCCACATCCGGTCTGCAGGTCTTATGGTTTTGATACCCCTGTCCTAGTGCTATCGCTGTTCCAGACTAATGGCCGCCCAATCTCTTCATGCTCTTGTCAGACTTGCCACCACTTAAACCTCCAAATAGAAACGATCCTTGGCTTTTTTTTTTTTGTTGAGACAGATATCATTGTTTTAGAAGTCAAGGGTATTGCGGCAATGCATAGCCAGAACAGAGCATTGCACACCAAAATCCCTAAGGCCAACTTTTCCCCTCCTTTAATTGCCTCCCATTGCTGACCCCCACCCACCCCATGTGACCAATCAGGTTCAAGCAAGATTGCACATTGTTATCGTGTCACGCCTGGTCTTTCTCTTCATTAAACTAGACGTGCCCAATTCCAGCAACGGTTCCTTTATATGTTTTAGCCTCCAGTCCCCCAGCCCGCAAAGATGATTAGGGGACTGGAGGTTAGACTAGAAGTCCTCCGAGGTCCCTTCCAATGCTGCTATTCTATGTTTTGGGTTAACCTTTGCCTGTTTGGGCCTGGTTTCAAACCAGGGACTTTTTAGGTGTATTAACTGCTACGTTACAGAAACCCAACTCAAAGCCCTGATAAATGGTTGTCCCAAAGGTGCTTTTTCAGGAGGAAACTGGACTTTCTTGTTTTTTTCTTTGAAGATGTTTCCCTTCTCATCCAAGATGAGAAGGAATATAATTTCTTCCATTCCCGCCACATCCAGTAAGAGCTGGAGAAGCTTCTTGGATGAGAAGGGAAACCTCTTCAAAGAAGAAAAAACAAGGAAGTCCAGTTGCCTCCTGAAAAAGCACCTTTGGGACAACCATGTCCTGGAGGACTGAGAATCTTTACAAACTTTTAGCTACACAATTTGGGATGAACCTCCCTTGGAATGGTGTGGGAGTAAGAATGGATTTTCAGAAGAAAAAATTTCAGACTACCGGACCCATTTGCACCACTCAGGTAACCCTGAGGATACAGATAAACCTCCGTGCTCCAAAGACCCTCCAAAAGCATGCAAATGACCAGCTGTCTGCAAGGAGTATAAAACCTTCCATTCCTCTCCATTCAGTCAGAGCTGAAGAAGCTTCTTGGATGAGAAGCGAAACGTCTTCAAAAGAAAAACCAAGAAGTCCAGTTGCCTCTTGAAAAAAAGCACCTTTGGGACAACCTGTCATGCCCCTGGTGGAGAATGACTCTGAGGGAGAGGAGGAACAGCCGACAGGACTCCGGAGGTTGTGGAGGAGGCTGGGGAAGGGCAGAGGCCGGCTGAGCAGTCAGAGGAGGACCCAGGCCCATCTCCTCTCCATCCCAAGGCATGCAGGGAGGAGAGGATAAGGGAGAGATGTAGTCTACTTGGAAGGAGAGGGCCTTGATCCTCTTCATGGGCTGCAGCTGTGACAACTGAATAAGAGGTTGGACATGCATACGGGCGAGTGCTGGAAACAAAGCCTGGAAATATCTCTAGTTTATGGTTCCTCTCTAAGTCTGGCGTCCTTCCCAGTGTGTATTCTGTTATCTGTGTACGTCTTCCAGCCCTTATCTTGCCTGGTTTGTGTTGTTACTCTTTATAATTTGTGTTGTTTCTCTGTATAATTTAAACGGGCATTTCCTCCTTCTTGTAGCTGCTTGTGTGGGAGTTTTTTGTCTCCAGTCAAGGATATTTGGAGCTTGGAAGCGAAGTGAAGGAATTCAAGGGGTTTCACCTGTTTTTTGTGACTGTGTTTATTTTGTATCCCACCCTGGGTCATCACACAACCATGACCTGGATGATTGAGAATCTCTATAAACTCTGATTACAAATGGTTACAACCCCCTTCCTGAATGGAGTTCTTACAGCTTACAGTTCTGCCTAGGAGAATTTAAGAGCTGTTGAGAGCAAAGCAGCAGAAGAAATATTCACCCTGAACACCAGAGCTACCCAGATCTCGGTCCCAACCCAGTTGCACAGTGTTGTGTCTTTGAACTTGGGAGAAATGAATAACACACTGAATGTGTATGAAGTAGATACAAGCAGCAGGAGGTCTGCTGCTCTTGTTAAGCACACCGTAAATAATGGCTAATGAGGTTCTCTAACCGTTAATCACAGTCCAGAGTGCAGGGACACCGATCCCATATGCTGGCTGAGGGGAAGGGCCGGCATTTTGTCAGGAATAATTGTGCAAGCAGTACTGGAAAAAGAAGGCATCTCTGCAGAAGATTTATGCTAGCATAAAAATGCCCAAAGGAACATAGGATATAAGACAAACGGGGCATTCGTTATAGTATAAGGAACGCCAATATAAAAACAACACCCGGAGAACCCCAGAAAATGGATATCATGCATTAGATTGCACGTGGTGGATGGTTCCTGGTGAGGAACAAAACATGAACGAGAGAACTAAACAGTGATTGCTTGGTGGGACGTTGCCAAATTGTTCAACAATCCCCTTTGAAGCTTCTAAAAAAAATGCAAGAGTAGAACATTCTACTGAGCTTTCTACTCCTAGCCATCTAGGTCAATGTATTATTATTTTTTGTATAATGAAGCTTGGTTATTTGCACACAGATGTTTCATTACCAAACTAGGTAACATCATCAGTGCTGGGAAGGAGTAGAGTTTGCAGAGATAAGGAGAAAGAGGAGGAGGAGGACTGTAGGATCCTTAGTGCTCTCTGAATTTGATTATTTGCATGCAGTTTTATTACCCAACTAGGTAAAATTATCAGTGCTGGAAGAAGGTGGGGTTTGCAGAGACAAGGAGAAGGAGAAAGAGAAGCAGAATGGGAGGAGGACGAAGAAGAGGAGGAAGAGGAAAAGTGTAGGGTCCTTGGTGCTCTCTGAGTTTGATTATTTGCATGTAGATGTTTCATTACCCAACTAGGTAAAATCATCAGTGTTGGAAGGGATCCTCTCTCTCTCTCTCTCTATTTATCTATCTATCTATATATATGGCAGTTCCTTGTTTGGAATATTGTCTACTGCTTAAAACAATAACAATACCTGAGTAAATAATAGTACTGAGCAGAAAGCAATGCTCCAAATCAAGGTACTATTAAGAATACTCCCACCAACCCTGAGAGAGTAAGCCACTGGTATACAAACAGAAAGCAAACCAAGTCCTTTCTAGCCCCGATGGTTGTACATTAAGGACTACCCGTCTTCTAGAGTAGATTTAGCAATAAAGGAGAATATTTGTAGCTCAGAATTGCAATGAGGAGTCCTTGGAGCTTAGTCCTTGGTGGTCTCTGAGCTTGGTTGTTTTCTTGCAAACATTTCATTCCCCAAACTAAATAACATCATCAGCGCTAACTAGATGTTATTTAGTTTGGGTAATGAAATGTCTGCAAGAAAACAACCAAATTCAGAGATCACCGAGGACCCCATAGTCGTCCTCCTCTTCCTCCCCACCTCCTCTCCCAAAACACCCATCCTTTCTAGCACCGATGATGTTACCTAGTTGGGTAATGAAATGTCTGCAAGAAAACAACCAAGCTCAGAGACCACCAAGGACCTCATAGTCCTCTTCTTCTTCTTCCTCCTCTCCACAAACACCCCTCCCTTCTAGCATTGATGGTGTTACCTAGTTGGGTAATGAAACGTCTACAAGAAAACAACCAAGCTCTTCCAGTTTGAGCCTCTTCAGCGACAGATCGAAACCTCATTTCTGCGAGGCTTCGATCTGTGCTTGCCGCTGGAGCGACCCGAGCCGGCTGGTTTCGGGGCTAAGCCATCCCGTAGAGGTGGTGAAGAGGGGGGGAGTTTGCCTGCAGGGTTGAGGAGAGCCGCATCTCTCCTCCCCAGCTGGCCATTACTCCCTTTCCCGAAGGCGGTTGCAGCGGTGGTCAGAAATGGCCACCACAAAGGAGAATTTGACCGGAAAAGAATGTGCAGGAGGAAGATAAGAAGAGAAAGTTTTGGTTGACCGGGTCAAACAGCAAAAGCAACAAATAAGGTACCCTGGAATTGAAACTATTAAAAAACAATAACATTGTTCCCTAAGAAGATTTTTAAGCTGCGAAGGAGAGAGAAAAGGGAAAAGATTTGGGTTTTTTTCTCCTTTTCTTATACTAACAGCTAAGAGACTTAAGCAAGAAATTGGAAAAAAATCCACTTTGACATCAATAGGCATTTAATGCTGAAAATAAAAAGTCAAAGGGATAATAAAGAATTCTGGATAATTAAAAGCTTTTAAAAACAGGAAAGGAGAGAAAAAGAATAAAAGGGCAGGATCTGGAAGGGAGGAGACTGCCTGGAATTAAAAAAGAACTTACAGCAAAATCTCAACAAGACTTCCAAAAGATACATTCTAACTGAAATATCGCAACAAAAACCCCAGGAAGAGAAAGTCGAAAAAGAAATAAGAAGATATAACTCGGGACTATCTGGATTACTTGATGATTCCTGGATTCTTGGTTATTGTTTTGAATGACTAAAATCAATCAGGTGGTTGTTTAAAACTGTTTAAAATGGCTCCACTCTTAGAAGAACTGAAAATGGAACTTAAAAAACAGATGCACAAGAAGGGAGAGGTTCTTTTGGCTTCGTATTTCAGTTTTTAGAAATGGAGATTTGGAATTATGAGAAACAACAAGAAATGCCTGCAGAACAAGAAGATTGCGACAAAGAAGAAGCCATCTTTAATGAACAAGTAATCTTAGATGGGGGGAAAAAAGGAAAGGGGAGAAAGAGAATGGAAAGTTTAAGATTGGGAAAAACAACTCCAAAAAAATAGAGTGAAAAATAAGTATAAAATAAGAAAGCAACAGAAGAGGGGAATGCAGAAGAGAGAATTAGAAGTAGAAAGACAAGGGGGTAAAAAGGGGAGGGAGAAGATGAGAGGGAAGAAAGAAAGGAAAAGAAGTTATAAAGGACAAAAGCAAAATATAGAGAAGCAGGGCCTATTTAGAGATAATGGGTAAAAATTTAGTGGAAAAAGGGATTCTGCAAAGGTACATAAGATAGTATGGTTATATTAGAAACAGAAATAATTTTAGAAAATATGAAACAATGTATGATTAAAATGTCTGATAAAATAGCTATCGTAATTCAGTGGAATGCTTGTCAATAAATAAATGTAACAAAAGGTATATTTAATGATTTATAAAACATATGTGAAGAGAAATAAGGGAAAACTTAATTATGGAGATTATATGTGTTTTAAGGAAGTATGATATTTAATTGAAAAGAAGTGTTAAAGATGTTAAGATTTTAATGATTATTAATGATAGAACTGAACTGGAATGGAATGAGGGTTTATAATTACATATATTTACAATTTTTTTTAAAAGAATGTAGTGTGTATTATAAGAATGTACCAAGCAGAATTCGATTGGAATCTATCTATTATGTATTATATTGAAGGTCATAACCTTAAGGTATATATTGAAGTTTAAATAAGAGTTGAATGGATGTAATTAAAAGATATAAAGGTTTCCTACTCCAATTAGTAACTACAGGAGAAAATTTGTTCAATGAGAAAAGATAATATGAAATTGAAACAGAACAGACAAAAGTATAAATATAATGATTTGAATTGAGATGAGATAATCAAAATAAAATTGAGAAAATTAAAAGAGGGGAAAAACTATATAGAAAATGTAAAATAGTATAAGATATGGAATAGAAAAAAGGAGCATGAAATTGAGTTTTGTGTCTGTATAAAGAAGTTCAACCCGGGACCATGCTATTTTCAAAAAAGATGTTTTACTTGTATTTTGTATGTGTGAAAACCCAAATAAAACTTTATTTTTTAAAAAAGAAAACAACCAAGCTCACAGAGCACCCAGCACTCTTCATTTCCTTTTCTATCTGTCTCTGGTGTCCTACAAGACATCAATTCTTCCTCATTAATGATTGCCTGCCACAGGATAAAATTAATTTCTGGAAAATAGAGTAGGCAATTAATAGTCATTTTCCGTTGTTCTAGTTCAACGAAGCTTAGGAAAAAAAAAAAATCCTCAGCGGTAATTTGGCAGCTGGATACTGGTTTGTTAAATATAATATATTTTCTTTATGGCCAGGATTGTTCAGATGACAGAAATTGGGATAGAAAAATGAAGATTGTACTGAATTACAATAGGTGCTGCAACATCTATTAAATTTGATTCCTTTCCTAGCTTTGCTCAGTGCATAGTCTTGATAAAGCTTTTATCATTTTCTTTTAAGTTGGGTTTTGAGATCTAGTGAGTGACAATTCAAAACACACAAAGAAGATCATGCCAGCTGGGGAATTCTGGGAGTTGAAGTCCACAGGTCTTACGGTTGCCAAGGCTGAGAAACACTGATATATCGGGACTATAGGAGAGGCCCCGTTAAAGAAGGATTGGGCTGGATTTCCTATCACTCACTTTCTTGATGGGAAAGTTAGAGCCTCAAGCGCAGCTGACTTCCCTCTTCCCTAACCTTCTGCACAGCATTGCAAATAAGCTGCTTTCCAATTAAATCTGGCTACAAGCTGGGCTACCAGCCATATTGAGCTAACCTGAAACTGTCTGGTCTAATTTATGTCACAACTGGATGGTTTTATAAACAAATTTAATCAGTTTTACACCCAGGCTAGACCATTTTCTCCTTTCCTTTCCTTTCCTTTCCTTTCCTTTCCTTTCCTTTCCTTTCCTTTCCTTTCCTTTCCTTTCCTTTCCTTTCCTCTCCTCTCCTTTCCTATTTTTCTTCCTTTCCTTTCCTTTCCTTTCCTTTCCTTTCCTTTCCTTTCCTTTCCTTTCCTCTCCTCTCCTCTCCTTTCCTATTTTTCTTCCTTTCCTTTCCTTTCCTTTCCTTTCCTTTCCTTTCCTTTCCTTTCCTTTCCTTTCCTTTCCTTTCCTTTCCTTTCCTCCTATTTTTCTTCCTCTCCTCTCCTCTCCTCTCCTCTCCTCTCCTTTCCTCCTATTTTCCTTCCTTTCCTTTCCTTTCCTCTCCTCTCCTCCTCTTTGAATGACCAACCAACAAGAGAACCAATCAGCTGCTCAGAATTTAAATATACCTCCAGATGAACAACCAATCCCACGGTCAACTGACCCCACTGGCCCACAAGGCATGTATAAGCTAAAGAGGAATAGGAGAGGAACCTCCTGATGACGTTACCAAGCCTGGTTAATAAAACACTCAGAAACTAAACTGAAACAAGCTTGGAGAGCAAACCGCTGCCAAAATGGTGTTCTTTTTCCACACTGACCGTTCTACTAGGTAAAAAAAAGGGGGGAATGAGGCAATGATTCAGAAGCATCTTCTCTTCTACTGAAGGAAAGGCCAAAAAAACCACCCCAAAACCCAACCACCCTCGTACAATAATGGCTTACAGAAACCGGGATATGTGGTTCAGCAAATGCTGAGCTTCCAGGGCCATCTCCTTACCATATGTGGAAGGCGGATATTGGCAAGACTTTGGATAAGGGTCTGGCTCAGCCCTGATAGCTCAAGGAAGAGGGCTTCGTTCTGCTCCTCTATCATCTTGTTTTCCTCTTCGATGTTCTTGAGGTTCTTCTCCATGCTGGAGATCTGCCGGATACGAAAAGGAGAAGGGTTACAGGCAACACGGCCAGTTCTTGGAGCTTTTGAAAGCTCGCCGAAGGATCAATTTACCTCAGAGGCGAATGTCTATGGCAGGGGTCTCCAAACTTGGCAACTTGAAGGCTTGTGGACTTCAACTCCCAGAATTCCTCAGCCAGCAAAGCTGGGAGTTGAAGTCCACAGGTCTTAAGGTTGCCAAGTTTGGAGACCTCTGGTCTATGGAGATTCTCAGTACCCCAAATTGTTGTTGTTGTTTTTTTTTTTAAAAAAAAGGCAATTGGACTTTGTTTTTCTCTGAAGACATTTCGCTTGTCATCCAAGAAGCTTCTTTCATTCTGACTGAATGGAGGAGGATGGGAGGATTTATATTCTTTGCAGTCATCTGGTCGTTAGTACTCTCTCTGAGAGTGGTTGAGGCCACTGGGAGGTTTATCTGTGCCCTCAGGGCCACCTGAATAGTGCAAATGGGTGTGGAATTTTCTTGGAACTGTTGAAGGGACCGTGTGGTAGACAAAAGATTGGTGGGGTCGTATCCCTCCCCCTCTGTTGAGAGAGAGGGCTGTTCAATCTTCATGTAGATGGCCTCTTTGACCCCTCTTTCACATCCGTTTGCAGAGAGAGGTACCAACGACCAGGGGACTGTGAGGAATATAAGTCCTTCCATTCTCCAACGTTCAGTCAGAATTGAAGAAGCTTCTTGGATGAGAAGCGAAACATCTTCAAGGAAAAACAAAGTCCAGTTGCCTTTTGAAAAAAAGCACTTTTGGGACAACCATGAACTGGCTGGTGGAAAATCTGCATAGACACATAGCGGTTTACAGTATGTGGGCTTCAGCTCTGGCCGGGGAATTCTGGGAGTTGAAGTTCACACATGGTAAATTTTAGTTGCTAAGGTTGGGAAAATACTGTTCTATTCTAAACCCTTTCAGCCACTTTTTTGTCCCTGCCATCGGCCTGTGTTTGGATGGTCCATCAGAACGACAACACGCAAACACACCTGCGACTGCAGCTTCACCATCGCTGCCTCCATCTCAGTGTTGGATTCATTCAGCTCACTGATTTCTTTGTTTAACTGTTTAATTTCTTCGTCGTTCTCTAGAACTTGAAGACACAAGAAGGGAAGAAAAATTGAATCAACAATAACATGTTAGTTTTGTTTTGTTTTTTCAAACCCAACCCCAATGTGTATTCAAATAACATTACCCAATTTGTTACTGGGAAATGATGATGAATCGTAAAAGGCAACGAATTAAACTCATCAGCCCCAACCCATTAAGGTTGGCCAATAGAGGTAGTCCTTGACTTACGACCGCAATTGAGCTCCACATTCCCATTGCTAAGTGAGTTTTGCCTCGTTTTATCGTTTTTGCCTCAGTTGAGTCACTGCATTGATTAAGTGAATCCTTTCGTCGTTAAGCAAATCTGGATTCCCCCATTGACTCTGCTTGCCGACTGAAGCCGTCTGGGAAGGTCACAAATGGTGATCACATGACCAAGGGCAGTGCAACTGTCATATATACATGCCAGTTGCCGAGTGGTCGAGTTTTGATCACGTGACCATATGTTGTAAGTGTGAACGCCGGTCATAAATCAGTTTTTTCAGCGCCGTTAAAACTTCAAATGACTACTGAACGAATGGTGTAAGGAGAGAATTACCTGTAGGTACAGGTAGTCCTTGCTTAATGACTGGTTGCCTAGGAACCGTTTGAAGTAAAGATCCAGTCCCCAAAAGTTAATGGTGACCAGACTTCAACATTCTGGTGGCTTCATTTAACCACTGTCTTGTTCACCATTGCAAAAAAGGTGTAAAATCCGGTGTGGTTATGGGACAATCCATTTAATGACTGCCATGATGTACAGCCATTAATGATAAATTATAAAATTCATAATTATAAAATTACACTCAATAAAAATTGCTCAAAAATGGTAGCAAATCGAGAACTGCTGGTATTCCTGATCAAAAATAGATTTCTTGGACAAAATTTCCTTTGAAAGATCATACATTTTGTTGATATATTAGAGAGATTGGAAAGAGAAGCAGAATCTGTTCATAACTGTGAACAGTGAAGCTCATCCAAAGTGCAAAGAAAATCTTGCTGAAATTGTAGTGCGCTTTTAAAGTGAACTGGGTAGCTCTAATTCAACTTGCATTGGTCATCCTGATCAGTGAATAATATTAATACGGCGGATACAGGGGTGGGATTCTACCAGTTCGCACCTGTTTGCTAGAACCGGTTGTTAACATTCTAAGCAGTTCGGAGAACCGGTTGTTAGAAGAAATTACTGGGCTAATCCTGTAAGGAAGGCAGGAAGGAAACATTCTGGTGTTGCTTATAGAAACTGACTCTCCGTTAACCCTTATTACATTCTTGGCAGGACTAGACTTCCTGTCTCTGGAAATTCTCTGGAGTTTTTTTTCCCCTCCTTTGCTGGTACTTTGCTTGTGCGGAGTGACCATTCAAAGTTACAATGGTACTGAAAAAAGTGACAATTTTTCACACTTACAACTGTTCCAGCATCCCCACAGTCATGAGAGGCCTGGTGAGGAGATGTGTGCCTCGATGATATTGAGTTGGCCATGCCCAGCCAATAACATGACCACCTAGCCACGTCCACTCAGTCACATGACCACCAAGCCACGCCCAACTACTAAGCCACGCCCACAGAACCAATTGTTAACAAATTTGAATCCCACCCCTGGGCGGATATATACAATGTATAAAACAAAGTCACATGGACTGATGATATTAGCTAGTTGGTTAGTGAAATGTCTGCAAGAAAATAATCAAGCTCGGAGAGAGCGCCAAGCACTCCAATGTTAAATTGCTTTACCCCCCAAATTACAAAACTAGTCAAATAATAAATCGTCTTATTTTACCATCACTGGTCTTGAATTTAGTGTTGAGAATATCATCCCCTGAGATTTTCCCTTTCTTTCCAGCAAAAGTAGCTCTTGGACACCCCGATAAGCTGAAAGAAAAATGAAAGAAATTAGAACTTACAGAAAGAGCTGAAGTTAGACAATACTTCAAGTTGAATTGACTTGATGCAGTATATGTTGCAAAAACTTGTCCTAACTTGTTCCCCTTCCTTCCTTCCTTCCTTCCTTCCTTCCTTCCTTCCTTCCTTCCTCCCTCCCTCCCTCCCTTTTCGACTCCCATCCTTCCTTCATTTCTTTCTCCCTCTCTCCCTCAGTTCCTCTCCCTCCCTCCCTCCCTCCCTCCTTTCCTTCCTTTTCCACTCCCTTCCTTCCTTCCTTCCTTCCTTCCTTCCTTCCTTCCTTCCTTCCTTCCTTCCTTTCTCCCTCTCTCCCTCCTTCCCTCAGTTCCTCCCCCTCCCTCCTTTGCTCCTTTCCTCCCTTTTCCCTTCTTTCCTCCCTCCCTCCTTCCCGGCAGCACGCAACCAATAAAACAGAAGATATGACAATGTCAATTAGAAATATAAAAGCCACATTAATGTGGGTAGTTAAATCTAATTCCTTACAAGAACCCAAAAGACTTTTGTTGTTGATGTTCATTAATATTAAATCTGGCATAGCTCAGAGAATTCATTACATGATCGTCGATTGGGTAGATTGATTCAGGAAGTGAGTATCAGGGATGGAGTAGGAGTCAGTCTGAAATCCCAGAATATTGCTGATTGCTGAAGGCAAAGTATAAATTAGGTAGGGAGATGCTTTTATTATGCAGATAGTCACTGACCTGCAACCAGAATTTCTGGCGCTGAGCAAGGTGATCTAATGACCTTTTCCCCCATAGTTGTTAAGCAAATCGTACCGGTTGTTAAATGAATCACGCCATCATTAATCAAATCTGGCTTCCCCCATTGACTTTGTTTGTCAGAAGCCAGCTGGGAAGGTTGCAAAAAGTGATCATGTGACCTGGGGACATTGCAAGCATTCGAAGCGCAGGTAGCCCTCGGCTTACGACCGCAACTGAGCCCAAAATTGCTGTTGTTAAGTGAGACACTTGTTTCAGTAAGTTTGGCGCCAGTTTACAACCTTTCTGGCTACTGTTGTTAAATGAGTCACTGAAGTTGTTAAATTAGTAACTGGGGGAAATCTGACTTCCCTATTGATTTTGTTTGTCAGAAGGTCACAAAAGGGGAACCGTCGTAAATATGAACCAGTGGCTAAGTGTCTGAATTTTGATCCCATAGTCATGGGGAAGCCACAAAGACTGTAACTGTGAAAAACGATCATAGGTCGTGTTTTTCCACTGCCGTTGTAAGTTTGAATGGTCATTAAGTGAACTGCTGTATGTCAAGGACTACCTGGACATGCCAAATGCCCAGATTTTGATCACATGACTCTGGGGATGATGTGACAGTTGTAAGTGCAAGAACTGGTTCATTTTTTTCCCAATGCCATTGTGATGAATGGTTGCTGAATGGCTGCTAAATGGTTTTACGTCAATGACGTCTTACATCACCCACCGGAGCAATCGCAGAAAAAATACTATACGTGCTACAAAATTCTTGCAGCAATAATCAATTTAATTTCTCTGTGCTCTGTCCACTGATGGTTATGCAACATTGTTTGAGTGATAAGCAACGAATGAATCCTTGGACTGATAGCAACTGATAAGTTGCTCTCTCATTTTATTGTTGCTGCATCCGCTGTACAAGAAAATATTTTCTTCAGAATCAGAATAGAGCTGGAAGGGACCTTGGAGATCTTCTAGTCCAACCTCCCCTATTCAATTTCGGACAGGTGGCTGTCCAGTCTTTTCTTAAAAACCTCCAGCGATGAAGCACCCACAACATCTGAGGGCAAGCTGTTCCACTGGTTGATTGTCTTCATTGCTAGGAAGTTTATCCTTAATTCCAGCTTACTTCTTTCTTTCGTTATTTTCCATCCATTGTTTCTTGTCTGGCCTTCTGTTGCTTTGGAAAATAAATTGACCCTCTCAACACTGTCCAACTGTTGACAAAGTCTGCATTACTATTACTATTAATCTTCTCATCGCTCCTTATCGCCCCTCCTCTCCCACTTGGGACTGTATGACTGTAACTTTGTCTCTTGTAACTTTACGATTTATATTGACTGTTTCCTAGTATGATTTGATTGCTTATTGTACCCTATGACTATCATTAAGTGTCGTACTTTATGATTCTTGACTCTTGATGAATGTCTCTTTTATGTACACTGAGAGCATTTGCACCAAAGACAAATTTCTTGTGTGTCCAATCACACTTGGCCAATAAAGATTTCTATTTCTATTCTGTTCTGTCCTGTCCTGTCCTGTCCTATCCTATTCCTCTTTATGGCAGCCCCTCAAATACTGGAAGACTGTTATCATGTCCTTCCTAGTCATTCTTTTCATTAAACTGGACATACCTAGGGGTGGGATCAGGGGTGGGATTCAAATTTTTTAACAACCAGTTCTGTGGGCATGGCTTAGTTGGTGGGTGCGGCTTGGGGGTGGTGGTCATGTGACTGGGTAGTCATGGCTTGGTGGTCATGTTATTGGCTGGGCGTGGCCAACTCAGTATCACTCACATCGAGGCACGGATCTCCTCGCCTGGCCTCTCATGACTGTGGAGATGCTGCAACAGTCGTAAGTGTGAAAAATGCTCATAAGTCACTTTTTTCAGTGCTATTGTAACTTTGAATGGTCACTCCACGCAAGCAAAGTACCAGCAAAGGAGGGGAAAAAACTGCAAAGAAGTTCCTGAGACAGGAAGTCTAGTCCTGCCAAGAATGTAATAAGGGTTAACGGAGAGGCAGTTTCTGTAAGCAACACCAGAATGTTTCCTTCCTGCCTTCCTTACAGGATTAGGCCAGTAATTTCTTCTAACAACAGGTTCTCCGAACTGCTTAGAATGTTAACAACCGGTTCTAGCAAATCGGTGCGAACTGGTAGAATCTCACCCCTGGGTGGGATTCAGCCTGTACAAACTGGTTCGAGCGAACTGGTAGTTCCGGTAATTAGTTGGCCCCACCCACCTGCCCCTGCCCTAGTCTGTTCTATGTTTCTGTGTTCTGCAGCCAAGCTGTGCCACGCATCAGCTGTTTCACTCACCGGGGCTGCAGCAGAAGGTAAGTTTTGGAGCTGAAAATAGGTGCTTTTCAAATGCTGTTCCCCTCGTAGCACACACTCACCGAACCAGTTGTTACACCAGTTGAATCCCACTACTGCATATACCCAATTCCTGGAACCGGTTTTAGCATCCAGTCAAGTGGTAGCATTCTACTGGTTCAGCTTGGTTCTGCCACGCTGGTAGCGGAAATGAGCAGCGAAGATTGAACTGGTTCTCTCCAATGTTGTGCTGTTGGGCCCATCTGCCCGCCCGCCTGGGCTCCCATTCTAACCTTTATGTCCCACTTTTGAAGGACAGCTGCTTTGCGTGCACAGCAATTGCTGCGCAGCAGCTGCTGAAGAGTCAGGGAGAGTGCAGGATTGCAGGAAGTGACTCAATATGCCTCTGTGCCTGTGCAAAGTGCACATTTGGCGTGCGTGCGTGCAAAGTGTGCGCGCGCATGCAAAGCATGCCCACCAAGCCACGTCCACCGAACCGGTGGTAAAGATATTTGAAACACACCCCTGCTCCAGTTCCCTAAACATCTTCATTGCTCTTCTCTGCCCTTGAAGGAAACTTAAAGAAAACATCCTTGAAACCAGTTGCCTTTTAAAACAAAATAGATTTGCCTTCTTTGCGAGAAGGAAGATTGATTTCTCTAATTTCTGCTTTTTATTATTGTTCTCCTTTGTCAGGAGAGGAAAATTAGAAAATGAAAACATCTATTTTATGTGTGATGTGAATTTGTTTCTCATCTTCTCCCTTGAGTTTACAAGCAGTATTTTTTTTTTATACATCCATTACAAATTCATTATGATTTGAACAGCCTTGTTGTTTGGGAAAGAATTTATATATTAGAGAAACTCGGTTGCAGATTGGCCCATAAAAAGATACAATCAGACAACGTGACCATAAAATGAAGTTTTTCATGGAAATGAATGCTCGATGCCTCCTAAATTTGTATTCTGGAACTTGCTATGCAGATAGTCCTTGATGTACAACAGTTCATTTAGTGACTGTTCAAAGTTATGACGGCACTGAAAAATGTGACATGACCATTTTTCACAGCTACGACTGTTGCAGCATCCCCATGGTCACGTGATCCAAATGCAGACACTTGGCTACCGACTCATATTTATGACGGTTGCAATGTCCCGGGATCATGCGATCATCTATTGTGAACTTCGGACCAGCGAAAGCAATGGGGGAGCCAGATTCACTTAACAACCCTATGATTAGCTTAACATCTGCAGTGATTCACTTAACAACTGTGGCAGGAAAGCTCGTAAAATGGGGCTTAAGAACTGTCTGTTGTGGCCTGTCAGCCACCCGCCCCTCCGGTAGCTGAAACAGATGAGGCGTCGTCCTGGGAGTCGGGGTCAACATCAAGGCAACCTGAGAGCTCCGAGTGGGAAGAGGGAATGGAGTTGTCAGAGAGAGAGGGGGGGAGAGAGAGAGAGAGAGAGAGAGAGAGAGAGAGAGAGAGAGAGACGGAGGCTGAGCCTGGGCCATCCATCAGTCCTCAGGTGGAGAGTCAACAGCCCCAGGTCTGGAAGTGGCTGATGAGGAAGAAGTGGAACAGCCGGGCCCAGTGCCTGATGTGTGGATGCACAGAAGGCAGGGGAGAGGAGAGCAGTGGAAATCTAGGGGCCGGTCCTCGGGACAGAAGAGCCACTGCTGCTAGCGAAGCCCCACCCTAGCTCTGGGGATGAAAGGCAGGGGGCGGAGATGAATAGATGTGGGAAACCACTATACATCTCCCTGCTGGATGGATTTGTTAGCTTGCAGAGAAATAGAGAGAGAGAGAGGGAGGGAGGGAGGGAGGGAGGGAGGGAGGGAGGGAGAGAGAGAGAGAGAGACTTTTTGCCAGGGCTGCTGGCGCTCCTAATAAAGGGAACATTTATTTAACTACAGAGGGTTTGTCGTGTTTGGGAGCTGAGTCAGAACACTGTCTTGCTTAGCCACGGAAATTATGGCCTCAATTGTGGTCGCAATCTGAGGAATACCCATTTTAAAAATTGGCACACACATACACACAAACAATGGGATTTTGAACCTTTACAGAGAAAAGAGTCATGCCAGATGCTTGAAATTTACCTTCTGTGAGTGAGGAAGCTTCCGTTGGCGTGACCTGAACCATCACAGCCTGGAGTTGGGCAGGTAGGACCTTCGTTCTTGAGCGACTTCCATGAAAAGGTGGAGCCGTTGAGAGAGCCTTCCTTCTGCCTCCGGGCTGCAAGGGGGCAACCTGAGGCACTGCGATGGGAGGCGTATTTGCCACTAATGTGTCCGAGTCCAACACAGCCAGGAACAGGGCACCTAGAGAATGACAAAGGAACCATTAAGGAAGGAAACTCAGAATTGGAACTGTCACGGCCCTGGTGGAGGCTGACTCTGAGGGAGAGGAGGAACAGCCGACAGGGAGTGGAAGTGTGGCTCCAGAGGTTGTGGAGGAGGCTGGGCAGTCAGAAGAGGACCCAGGCCCATCCCCTATCCATCCTAGGGCACGCAGGGAGGAAAGGATAAGGGAGAGATGTGGTCTACTGGGGAGGAGAGGGCCTTGATCCCCTTCATGGGCTGCAGCTGTGACAACTGAATAAGAGTTCGGACCTGCGTACTGGCAAACGCTGGAAACAAAGCATGTTTTATTTGGGTCTGAAGTTATCTTGGTTGGTGTCCTTCCAACAGACTGTGCCTTGTTATCTCCTTGAATTTGGTAAATACTTCTCTTGTTCCGTTGTGGAAATTTTGTCATCGTAGTTTGTTTGGTTTTTTTATTTCACTTCTATCTGCACATTAAATTTGGATTGTATTGCTATATTTTGAAGACTATTTTTGAGTAAATTTTATCTCCAACTGATTATAATTGAACAGTGGGGCCATGTTGGAGGCATTAAAGGACATTTATTTACGTTTTAGATTTTGTTACGTTTGTGTTACACTCCGGGTCATCACAGGAACCTTCCGATCTTGATGTTACATCTTTTCTATCCTGCTCTATGGAGCGGAGAGTTGGTCTCAGACACAAAGCCCCTTGAAGAGGCTAGAAGCATTTGAAAGGTGGATTTACAGGTGGCTATTATTTATAATAATAGAGACGAATGAAGGGACGGGGTGGCTCAGTGGCTAAGACGCTGAGCTTGTTGCTCAGAAAGATCGGCTGTTCGAATCCCTAGCGCTGCGTAATGGAGTGAGCTCCCGTTCCTTGTCCCAGTTTCTGCCAACCTAGCCGTTCAAAAGTATGTAAAAAGTGCAAGTAGAAAAATTGGGATCCCTTTGGTGGGAAGGTCCCATGCGCCTTTGAAGGCATTTAGTCACGCCGTCCACATGACCACGGAGACGTCTTTGGACAGTGTTGGTTCTTTGGCTTTTGTAACGGAGATGAGCACTGCCCCCCCTAGAGCCAGAAACGACGAGCACGTTTGTGCAGGCCGACCCTTTACTTTTATTATGTATAAGCTGGGTGGACAAAATCAGAAATGAGGAGGTGAAAAGCCGCCTGGAAAAGCCAAGAGAAATCATCAAAACCATAAAAAAGCAAAAATTAGACTATTTCGGACATGGGATGCAGCACCTGGAAAAATATGGAATCCTTCACTTAATCCTCCAAGGAAAAATAGAAGGCAAATGAGGCCCAGGCTGAAGAAAAACATCAGGGCTTCAAAATCTAAGAGGCTGGTTTGGACAAAACTCAGCAACCCTTTTTTCGTGCGGCTGTTGATAAAAATAGGATTGCCAACATGATCGCCAACGTCCATTGATGGATATGGCACAACAACAAGAAGAATCTTTATGGCTGATTTGCTCAGATGTGGTAGAATCCCAGGTAACTGACTCATATTTATGATGGGTTGCGGTGTCCTAGGGTTCATGCGATCCCCTTTTGTGCAAGCGTCCTCGATTTGTGAGCCCAACATTTCTGTGGCGAAGCGAAACATTCGTTCAGTGAATTTGCCCCCATTTTATGACCTTAACAGAAAATGGATAATCAGAGTTGGAAGGGACATTATAGGTCATCTAGTCCAGAGGTGGTCCGCCAATCTTTTGGACCTCAGGGACCACCAAACTCATAATTTTGAATCCCGCGGACCAAAGGCCCTGGGAAAATCCCCCCAAAAAGTCTGCAGGAAAATTCCCCACCCCATTTTCCTACAAATCGATTGTTCTTTACTGCCTCTAGCTCTGTTCTCAGGGGGAGAGAGGGAGAGACTTTTGGCTTCGTGCAAGGAAAGCAGCAGAAGCAGCAGAAGTCTTTCTTTCTCTCCCCTGCAAACTCCACCAGAAATGCCTTGTGTTCCCATGCAGCCTGGATTAATTGCTTTGGAGGGGACATTTCTCTGCAGACCACCAGTGGTCCCCAGCCCACTGGTTGGTGACCATTGATCTAGTCCAACCCCTCCCACCCAAGCAGGAGACCCTACCTTCCTGGCCACTGTCGTGGAGTGCAGCACTGCAGTTGTTAATAACACAGTTGTTCAGTGAATCTGCTTTCCCCCTTACTGATTCTGCTTGTCAGAAGGTCACAAAAGGAGATCATGTAAACCCCAGGACACTGCAACCGTCATAAATATGAGTCAGCGGCCAAGCATCTGAATTTTGATCACATGGCCACGGGGATGCTACGAACGGCTGTAAAGTGTGAAAAACCTCCCCTAAGCCTCTCCTTTCAGCGTCACTGTGACTTTGAATGGACACTAAGTGGACTGTAAAGCGAGGACCAACTAACCGGTTGCCAGAAATGGATAGGTAAGGCCAGGCTTAGGAATATACTGTGGTTGTGGGATCATCTTCTAGATCAGAATTTCTCAAGCTTGGGAATTTTTAAGAGGTGTGGACTTCAATTTTCTGAATTCTGGCCGGAGGATTCTGGGAGTAGAAGTCCACTTCTCTTAAAGTGCAATAAACAAACGCCACAGTCATTATGGGAACACCGTGATCATTAAATGAACCCATTTTAGCCAATGGGTTGTTTTTGGAAGTAACTGCTGAAAAACCATGGCTACGTGACCACGAGGGATGCAGCAAATATGGGCTGATTGCCAAGCGGCCAAAATGTGATCATGTGACGCAAGTTGGAACTTTGAAACTGGGTCATAAGTAGCTCTAAGGAGGTCTTTCATGACTTCAAACAGTCGGTAAGCTACCGATCGTAAGTGCAGGGATACCTGTAGCCACCTATTGAATGGTTCCCAAGGACCAGTTATTATTATCAATATAATATATGTCATTCAAAAGCATACATCAATGTTTGCTACAGGATGGTGCCATTAAGAAAAGGGAATGTGTAGAGGAGAATATCTGTAGCTCAGGGTTGAACTGTGAGGTCCTTGTTGCTCTCTGAGCTTGACTGCTTTCTTGCAGACGTTTCGCTGCCCAACTAGTTAATATCATCAGTGCACGGATGGTGTTACCTAGTTTGGAATTAAAACATCTGCAAAAAACCCCACCAAACTCAGAGAGCACCAAGGACCCCACAGCTCTCCTCTCTGCATCCACCTATTCCTTCTAGCACTAGTTTGCTAATGAAACATCTGCAAGAAAACTACCACATTCAGTTAGCATCAAGGAACCTACAGTCCTCCTCCTCCTCCTCCTCCTCCTCCTCCTCCTCCTCCTCCTCCTCTACAACGTCACTCCCTTCTAGTCCTAATGATATCTATCTGCAAGAAAACATCCAGGTCAGAGAGCACCAAGGACCCCACAGTTCCTTCCTTCCTTCCTTCCTTCCTTCCTTCCTTCCTTCCTTCCTTCCTTCCTTCCTTCCTTCCTTCCTTCCTTCCTTCCTTTCTTCCTTCCTTCCTTCCTTTCCTCCCTCCCTCCTTCCTTCCTCCTCCTCCTCCTCCAACCCCACTGCTTTTTAGCACTGATGATGAAACCTAGATTGGTAATGAAACGTCTGCAAGAAAAGTACCAAGAGAGTACCAAGGACCCCAGAAAAGGAATATTTTTTTTGGGGGGGAGGGGCACTAACATACTAGAGGTGGCAACTAGATTGACAGCAGATCTCACCTTCGCTTCTTGCTTCCATCCCCGCCCATCTTTCATTGTTATATCGCTCTATTCTCATTGTTTTCTTGGTCATTGTTTATTCTATTGTACCATTACTTTGCCACTGTTAACGTTGAGCCTTCTTTTCACTTCTCCTTTTTTTTTATTGTTGTAAGCTGCCTAGAGTTAGCCCCAGGGCGAGAAATAAATTAACAAATAAAATACATCTGATGAAATAAAAGTTGAGCTACCCCTTTACGCGGAGAAACCATCAGGAATCTCAAAGGCAATTGTCAAAAAATATGCCGCGGCTTTGTTTGAGATTCATTATCCTATGTTTCATTCTTATCTCCATCAGCATTTTAATTTTATTCCACTAGAAAAAAAGAAAGCAGAGGAGTCGACGATGGAGAAGCCCGTCGTGGTTATTTCCATCCCCCGCTCCGATATAATTTGGAAACCTTGGACCTTCTTTTAAATCATGTGCAAATGTGGCACAATTCACCTACAATATCCTTGCTAGCACATTCGTAACAGCCTTGCTGTTTATGTGGTCATAAGGAAACGACCGAAAATCTTGAGAGAAAGAGGGAAGGAGAGGCAGAGAGGTGAAGAAGGCAATTTGAATCGGCATTTACCACACAACCATTTCATATTTGACGTTGCTAATTTAACTCCCATCGCATTTTTATTATAAAAAATAACCCAGCATCTCATCAGCGCCAATAGCCGCCCTTGAGAACGGCGGAGGGAGTCTGCATGAGGGTTTGGCAGAGATTCTCAAAAGGTTTTACGGCTGTTTCAAAAAAACAGATAGCCAGGGATGGTCCATTAAATACGGGCAGTCCTCGATGTATGACCAAAATCAAGCCCAACGTTTTTGTCGCTAAAGCGAGGAAATGGTTAATTGTTGAGTTTTGCCCCATTTTACGACCTTTCTTGTCATCCTGGTTAAGTGGATCAGTTGTTAAATTAGGTACACGGTTCTTAAGTGAATCTGGCTTTCCCGTCAACTTTGCTTATCAGAAAGTCGCCATAGTTAGAACCACGTGAGTGTGGGACAATGTGACAGTCATAGATATGAGACAGCTGCCAAGCGGTAGACTTCTGATCACGTGACCATGTTGCAACGGTCGTAAGTGTGAAACTGGTCATTAAGCCGAGTTGGGAATCGACCGGTTCAGACCGGTTCTATAGAACCGCTTGTTATGATTCCGCTCAGTTCAGAGAATCAGTAAACCCTGGCTGGCCCCGCCCCTCTGCCCGCCCCCTTCTCTCCCTGCCCAGTCAGTCCTTATCATGCATGCGCTACATCGTGCACATGGCTGACATCACTGACTGCGTTCTCCCTCGCCCAGTCACTCCTTAAGGTATTTCTTCCCCCTCCCTCCCGACGATCAGCTGTTCCGATGATCAGCTGTGCCCGGATCCTCCTCGCTGTCTTACTGCTTACTACCCAGGAGGCCCAAAAGCGGAGTGCAGCGGGTGCTGCAAAAACATATGTGTGTGTACATAGGCCGCAAAACCAAAACAAAAAAAAAGAAGCCACGCCCACCCAGTCACATGGCCACATAGCCACCGCCCACAGAACCGGTTGTTCAAAAAATTGGAATCCCACCCCTGGTTATAAGTCACTTTTTTCGGTATCCTTGTAAACTGAACAATCCCTAAACAAAGGCTTGTAAGTCAAGGATAACTTGTAAGTCGGGAAAAGAAATATAGCTAATGCCAAATTGTTCTTCAAATAGAGATGTGGAATTATGTGCAACGGGGAATTAATTAGGATTGTGATCCTTGCAAGAGTTCTTCAAACCCTCCCTTTCCTTGTGATGCGGCTCGGCTGCTATTGGGGACCATAGCACATTGCGGTTGTTAACAACAACCACTACATGACATAAATTTGAGCCAGAAGAGTTTGTTATCATGGGAACACGGAGAGAAACTAAGCACCTGGGGCTGGTGTTTATAGTTTAAGGAAGAAAAGCTGCAGGGTTCTGTGTGTGCTATAGCAGGGCTTGAAATAATGAAGGACAGTGAACCCATTCCAAATCTGATGTAAATGCCGTGTGTGACGATTCTAATGATGGCTTGGAGGTAATTAATTGACCCTTGTGGTTGAACCATGGTAGCATGGACAATTTCCTAGACAGTGGCCTAATTTTAAAAGCCCTCTCCCTGCAGGAATTCTGGGGAATGTAATTTCTTTCTTTCTTTCTTTCTTTCTTTCTTTCTTTCTTTCTTTCTTTCTTTCTTTTTCTTTCCTTCCTTCCTTCCTTCCTTCCTTCCTTCCTTCCTTCCTTCCTTC
>NW_020769316.1:2593230-2607783 GCF_900518735.1 Pseudonaja textilis | reverse complement strand
AGAAAGAAAGAAAGAAAGAAAGAAAGAAAGAAAGAAAGAAAGAAAGAGACTTAAAACTGGTCCTTGCATTGATGACTATTCTGGCTGGGTGACTCTGGGACAATTACCAGGAGATTGTAACTTCTAGTCCTGCCTTAGCATGAAATCCACTTGTGTGACTTTGGGACAATTACCAGGACATGGTGAGTTCTAGTACTGCCTTAGGCATGATAGCTGACCGGGAGATTTTGGATCAATCACCAGGAGATGTTGAATTCTAGTCCTACGTTAGATGTGAAAGCTGTTTGATTGATTTTGGAACAATCACCAGGACACTGTGAGTTCTAGTCCCACTTTAGGTATGAAAGCCAGCTGGAATTTTGTGGGGAAAACAGGAGGAGTAATGTGTATTAAATATATCTGCTGCCTTGAGTTATTTTTAACAAAAAACAATAAAGGCAGGATATAAGTAAATACAGATAGTCCTTAATTTACAACAGCTCATTTAGGGAGTGTTTGAACTTACAGTGATGCTGAAAAGGTTTTTTCACTATTTTTCACACTAATGACCATTGTGGCATCTCCCTGGTCATGTGATCAACTGACTCGCATTTATGACAGTTTCAGTATCCCGGGATCATGTAATCCCCTTTTGTAACCTTCTGACAAGGAAAGTCAGTGGGAAAGCTGCAAAGTATATTCCTGAACTGGAATAGAGCTTGGTAACAAGGTCAGCCAATGAATAGGCATAGCAACTAAATCAGCCAATGAAGACTGTTTGGAAACTGAAACTAGAAGTAGCCTAGGCTTGGCTCTATATTAAGCTCTGCAGCTCTGAAGCTATGATAAGCTCTGAGTCTGTCTGTTGAAAATGAAAGTGCTTCTCTCCTCTGCTTGCTTGCTGAACTAAAGTGAAGCTGGAAGTTCCCTCTGTTCTCTGTGCTACTGAAGTTACTAGCAACATGCTTCTGTCTGAGTTTGCTCCATGTTGGAGAAATCTACAACTGGTTTGTAAAATCTACTTATTATGTTTATAAAGATGTTAAATGAAGCATCAGCCATCTGTGTTTATTTTTCTGGCACTCAAATAATGCTGCAAAACTCTGAACAGAAGCCAGATTCACTTAACAACCGGGTTACTAACTTAACGACTGCAGTGAGTCACTTAACATCAGTGGCAAGAAAGGTTGCAAAACGGGGCAAAATTCACCTAACAAATTTCCCACTTAGCAACATAAATTCTGGGCTCAATTGTGGTTCGTAAGTTGAAGACTATCTATAAATATTTAACGAACTCTGGTTAAGATGGATGTGACTAAAGAAAGAGGAATTTCTACTATCTAAATAATTTATTGGCTGGGCCCCAAGTTGGGGAAATCTTCCTTACACGCCGCCCCCCCCCCCATTCCTTGCTCCCAGGAAAGTATTAATTTTTCATTTCCCCCTGAAAATGAACATCTCATTTTCATCCTAACACTGAAAAAGGAACCATTCTTCCCTTTGATATTTCCACATGTGCTTTGATTTGATAATTTCCATTTCCACACCTCAGAAGGGAGGCAAGCGGTGGTGAAAATTAAAAAGAAAATGGGAAAAAAAAAAAGGCAGCCATTTGCTTTAAGGGGAGCAGCTTTTGCAATTAATAGTGTCTGGCCAGGAAGGTATTTGCTAGCAGATGGCAGATGTTAATGGAGCTGTTCAAATGGGAGACTGCCGAGGCCCTCATTAATGTTTGAAAAAGATAATAGGAGTCATAAATACAGTGGTGTTATTAACAGGAATTTTGCGTCAGCTAAAATCGGAGCCTTTTATCTTTATACCCACTGCAGAGAAGGTAAGTAATCTGATTCTGGAAAGTTTAGCTTTTTTTTTTTGAAAAGCAGATTCGAGAGATGAAAGTTGGATTCGTCTTTTGCTAACTTTTCCGAATATGTTGCAATTTGTCTATTGCGCCAAGGAAAAAAATAAAAGATGTTGAGACTTTGGAAAGAGAGCAGAGAAGAGCAACTAAGATGATGAAAGGCCTGGGGACTAAAACATATGAAGAACGGTTGCAAGATTTGGGTATGCCCAATCTAGAGAAAAGAAGGACTAGGCACGACATGATAGCAGTGTTCCAGTATTTGAGGGACAGGCACAAAGAAGACGGGTGTGTGTGTTTGTGTGTGTGTCAATTTATTTTCCAAAGCACCAGAGGACAAGACAAGAAACAACGGATGGAAACTAATCAAGGAGAGAAGCAACCTAGATTTAAGGAGAAACTTCCTAACAGTGAGGACAATTAACCAGTGGGACACTTTGCCTTCAGAAGTTGTAGGAGCTTCATCACTGAAGATGTTTAAGAAGAGATTGGACAACCATTTGTCTGAAATGGTATAGTGACTCCTGCTAGAGCAGGAGGTTGGACTAGAAGACCTACAAGGTCCCTTCCAGCTCTATTCTGAAATGACTTGAAAGAGAAACTAGAAATGACTTCAGAATTGAAACTGAATTATTTTTTTGAGGGGAATGCATATATAATATGTATTTTAATCGCATTCTGTCCAGTCCTCTAAGGCTCAAGATAGGAAGTTGGAAAATTGAAGAGGGGAGGGGGAGATTATTACATTTATTGCATTAGAAAGTTCCTTAGCTTCATTCTTCTTCTTTTTTTAACTTAAATTTGACTGGTTCTCTTTAACAGCTCTTTTAGACTGTTCGTGCCAATAAGAGGGGAATATTTGTAGCTCAGGGTTGAACTGTGGTGTCCTTAGTGCTCTCTGAGCTTGATGGTTTTCTTGCAGGCATTTCATTACCCAACTAGGTAACATCATCAGTACGAGCAAGCAAATAACCAAGATCAGAGAGCACTGTTCATGGTTATGCAGATGAGTGGGGGGAACAGGCATAAGTACTCAATAGTAGTAACTGTGAGAAGGATCTTGGAGTTCTAGTGGACAATTACTTAAATGTGAGCCAGCAGTGTGCAGCAGCTGCTCAAAAAAACCAACACAGTCTTGGGCTGCATTAACAGAGGGGAAACTATATGTACTTTAATCTTGTGCTTTTAAACCTTAGTGGGCTGCCCAGAGTCAGATTAGTGAGATGGATGGCTCAATAAATCATTCTTAAAAGAATGCATAAACAAGTGGGATGGGATGGAGGGAAAAAAATCAAGATGGCGGCCATGACCATAACTCAGGCAATGAATTATGTGGTTGCCTTGGCTTTGTCTTGGCTTTCTTGACTCCCTTGAAAAGAGGCCTGGGCTCATCAGTTCCCCAAATACACTGATTCACTTCCTCTCTTTCTGCCGTCGATCTCTTTTTTTTTTTGTAGACGCATTTTCAACTTACCTCCTATGTGATGCGTAATTTCCTGTTATATGACCGGACCCATCACAGCCAGGAGTTGGGCACCTGAGAGGAAGAAGATGGAGGAGGAGGAGGGAGGGAGGGAGGAAGGAAGGAGAGGGGAGGGATAGAGAAGGAAGAAAGGAAGGAAGAGGAAGAAAAAGAGGAGGAGGAGGAGACGGAGGAGGAAGAGGGAGAGAAAGGAATAGAGGAGAGAAGTAGGTAGGAAGGAAAGAAGTAAGGAAGAAGGAGAAGGAAGAGGAGAAGGAAAAGAAAAGAAAGAAAAGAAATAATTATCATCCTTATCTCAGATGGGAAACTGTTTTTTCTTTTCTTTTTTAATGTAGGTAAATTTCGATGAAGGAAATTCCAGATGGACATAAACGTGATAGTAAATCTGCTTCCCTACAATTTACACATTAGAGTAAGGCAAACCTAGTCTATAACTTCAGAGTCAATTGTTTTCATCACAGAAGTTTGAGGATTGTGGGGTTTTTTTTCTCTCTCTCTCTCTCTCTCTTTTATCTCTATCATTTGTCATTGTAGATCTATTGTCTCCTAGGATTCTCAGAGCACAGAAAAGAGAAATAAAACTGTAAAACCAAGGGGATACATGGACCTATCAAATTTATTACTACTGAATGGAGATTGGAAGCTGGATGAAGATGAGAACAAAAATCTGGGCTGGAATGAAGACTCAGATGATTTTCCCACATTCAGAGGAGCTTAGTTTTGAAAGAGAAGGGCCAAACCAACAAATTCAACCCTGCTCTCTTCAGGAACTGAAATAGATAGTCCTCATTTAGCGACTGCCTTGTACAGAAACCATTCAATTACATCAATGTAATTGTGACCAAATTATGACCAAACCTCACTCTTACAACCTTTGCAAGTCTGTAAAGCAAAGGAAAGCTGAAGACAGATCAGAAGCACATCTGTAGTTTCAATTAGTGACTGCTTTGCTTAATGACTGCGTTGCCAGTCCCAGTAGCCACTAAACAAGAACCACTTCCATATTATTTCCAATCATTGGGGGACCGGTTTGTGCTTGAAGACATCCAAGAAAGAGAGCTCACCAATTCCTGTGGTTATTAATTCTACTATCGAGTGGAATTTTAGTATTGAGCACTCCTTTATAATTACCTACAAGTAGTCCTCGACTTGCAACTGCAATAAGGTTACTGTCATGCACCTGTTGTAATCTGATTCCGAGGGGGAGGTCGAACAGCTGACAGGGTGTTGGGAATGTGGCTTTGGTGGCTGTGGAGGAAACTGGGGAAGGAAGACCCCTCACATTTACGATGGCTGCAGTGTCCCAGGGTTATGTTATTCCCTTTTGCAGCCTTTTGTTGTGGTTACCTGGCAGCAGGTGCAGACGGCTGAGGAGAGCGAGGACTCTGATGAGGGGCCAGGACCATCAGGGAGTGGACTGCTGCCTTCAGAGATTGTGGGGGCTGGCAGCAGTGATGAGGAGTTTCCCGAGGAGCCTGTGCCAAGTGCACGAGCACGAAGGATTGCTCGGAGGAAAGAACAATTTCAGCAGCAAAAGTGACTCAGGAGTAAGGATGCAAGGTAATGGCCCCTCCCTCAAGAGGATACAAGCCAGGTTTGGAAAAGTGTTCTTTGCAGACGGCAAAGAAGCTCTTAAGCTCGACTGGTGGACATTTTAATTCGTGTTTGGAGAATCTTGTAAATTAGTTCTTATCTCTGGGTTTTTGGCAGCCTTGACAAACAACTTGGCAAGGCTCTTTCTTGTCGGAGCGAATTAGTGGAAAGCAGCCTTCAGAACAGAATTTGTTATTAAACCTTGAAAGGTGGGGGCTGCTGCCTTTGTCTGTGTTTGCTCTTTGGGACCCTAGTTGGGTCAGAACACCTTTTGACAAGCAAAGTCCATGGGGGAATCCAGTTTTACTTAACAACCGTGTTAGTAACTTAACAACTGCAGTGATTTACTTCACAAAGGCGGCAAGTAACATAAATTTTGCACTCAGTTGTGGTTGTATGTCGAGGACTATCTGTATTGGGAAAAACTTCTGGTTCTGAAATTGTTACAATAGTATGTTATAAGCCACCCAGAGTCACTTTGTAGAAAAACAGCCCGCAAAATAAATTTAATTAATAAAAACAAAATAAAATATTCTTTATAGATAGCCCCCAGGGGTTTTTAAGCAGAAGAAAGGAATGGTGTCGCGTCGGTCATGAAGATTTTTGAGGACTTCAGAGCTCCCAAAGTTTCTTTTTTGTTTACCGTCTATACTTGTGGATAAGTCAAGAATTTTAGCTTCTAAAATTGGGTTTGGCTTGTCTATGAACCAGAGCTCTGCTTTTTAAAAGCCGGTCACAATCTTAAAATGGTGCAGTTTTATAAATGACAACGCAACAGTTTAAAGTTTCGCTGTTGGTATGGTTAAATTTTTGAGGATCAGTGGTGCACTTTTCATGATAAACTGCTTGAAATTTGGCCGGTCGGATTATCTGCAGAAAGGCTGATCTACAATTATATGTGGTAATTTTTTTTTAATATACAGGTAGTCCTCAACTTACAGTCATTCGTTTAGTGACTGTTCAAAGTTACAAAGATACTGAAAATGATGACTTACGACTGGTCCTTGCGCTGACGAGCATCGCAGCATCCCACAGTCACATGATCAAAATCTGGACAGTTGGCAACCAACCTGTTTTTAAAATGGTTGCAATGTCCTGAGGTCACATGACCACCATTTAGGAGCCTCTGTGGCGCAGTGGTTAGAGTGCAGTACTGCAAACTACTTCTGCAGCCGGCTGCCTACAATTTGGCAGATCGAATCCCACCAGGCTCAAGGTTGACTCCGCCTTCCATCCTTCTGAGGTGGGTACAATGAGGGCCCAGATTGTTGGGGGTGCAAGAGGCTGACTCTGTCAACAGCTTAGAGAGGGCTCTAAAGCACTGTAAAGCAGTATATAAGTCTAATAAGGGCTATTGCTATTTAAGACCTTCCCAGCCAGCTCCTAGAAAGCAAAGTAAGTGTGAGAAAACCAGATTTGCTTAATGACCATCCGATTCATTTATCCATGGCAGCATTTCATTTAACAAACGTGGCAAAGAAGTCATAACATTGATGTGGTGGGATTCAATTGGTTAACAACCAGCCAGGGGCAAGTTGGGCGGGACCAACCAATCACCAGAACTACCAGTTCGGGTGAACTGGTCCAAACTGGGTGAATCCCACCCCTACATGGCTTTCATAACCACAGAAATCCTGCCCCCAATTGCAGTTGTACATTGAGGACTATCTATCATCAATTATCTGCCTCAATTTCCCATTATATGTTATAATTTAAAAAAAAAATTTGGACAACTATCAGAAAAATGCAGTTAAATCTGTGCTTTGAAAGACTTGAATGGGCTGGAGATAATTTTCTTTTTCTGGCATGGGGGAACATGGGAATTTTCATGACTTCTAAATGGATTAATAGTGGCAGTCCTCGACTTACGACATTTGAGCCCAACATTTCTGAGACATTTGTTAAGTGAATGCTGTCCCATTTTACGACATTTCTTCCCACAGTTGCTAAGTGAACCGTTGCAGTTGTTCAGTTAGAAACATGGTCCTTAAGTGAATCTGGCTTCCCAGATATGAAAAACTTTGCTTGTCAGAAGGTCACAAAAGTTGATCACATGACCCCAGGACACACCATCATAAATACGAGTCAATTGTCAAATGTCTGAATTTTGATCACGTGACCATTGGGATGCTGCAGTGCTGATATGAAAAATGACCATAAGTCACTTTTTTTCAGTGCTGTTGTAACTATGAATGGTCACTAAATGAACTGTTGCAAGTTGAGGACTACCTGTTGACTCCTATTATTATTATTTTTTTTTAAATTGCACAGGGATGCAAAGGATAGCGCATCGTGTTAGCAATGTGGAAATATACTCTCTGGAAGTGTAATAAAAATAGTTATCACTTCACCAGTGTTGCAAAAGCTCATTCAGAGTCAAAGAAGAGAGTGTAAGATTAAAAGGGACAGGCGTCATGAAGGTAATTATTCTTTCCAACACAACAACTTGATGTTCTCCATAAGTGCAGGAACTAAATTCCACCCCCTTTGCGCATTGCAAATCTTGAAAAATAATTCTCTTGGAACTCCTCCTAACAATCATTCACGACTTTGCCAGTGTAATTAGCACCTTATTAAGACATCCAGCAGCCTCCGGATCAAGATATAGGTAATGCTCGGCTTACGACCGCAATGGAGCCCCAAATTTCTGAGCCATTTGTTAAGTGAGTTTTGCCCCATTTTACGACCTTTTTTGCCACGTTTGTTAAGTGAATCATTGCAGTTGTTAAGGTAGAAACGGTTGTTAAGTGAATCTGGCTTCCCCATTGACTTGGCTGGTTGGAAGGTCGCAAAAGGGGATCACAGGACCCTGGGACTCTGCAACCGTCATAAATATGAGACAGTTCCCAAGCATCCCCTCCCATTTATGACTATAACCTTGTTGCTTGAATGTCTACGATTTATATTATTTTATTTATTTCCTGGTATGATTTGATTGCTTATCTAGTAATTTATGACTATCATTAAGTGTTGTACCTGATGATTCTTATTTTTTCTTTTTACGTACACTGAGAGCTAACGCACCAAAGACAAATTCCTTGTGTGTCCAATCATACTTGGGCAATAAAGAATTCTAATTCTAATTCTAATTCTAATTCTAATTCTAATTCTAATTCTAATTCTAATTCTATTCTATTCTATTCTCTATTCTATTCTATTCTATTCCAATTCTCTATTCTGTTCTGTTCTGTTTTGTTCTCTTTTCTCTTCCAATCTATTCCATTCCATTGCACTCCACTCCATGTTTTCTATTCTATTCTATTCTATTCTATTCTATTCTATTCTACTCTACTCTACTCTACTCTACTCTACTCTACTCTACTCTACTCTATTCTATTCTATTCTATTCTATTCTATTCCAGTTCTCTGTTCTGTTCTGTTCTGTTCTGTTCTGTTCTCTTCTAATCTATTCCATTGCACTCCACTTCATGTTTTCTATTCTATTCTATTCTATTCTATTCTATTCTATTCTATTCTATTCTATTCTATTCTATCTGAATTTCGATCATGTGACCATGAGGATGTCACAAAGATTGCTAAGTGTTGAAAAACGGTCATAAGTCACTTTTTTCAGTGGCATTGTTACTTCTAACTGTCATTAAGTGAACTGTTGTAAGTTGATGTATTCCATTCTCCCCGTGAAGGAAGATCTCGGTTAGGGCAGTTCAGAGGGCAGGCAACCTTTGATAACTCTCAGCTTGGTTTACCAATTTTTGGTGCAGGAATGTGTAGATCTTTGGGAAAATGTTTGTGATGTATGACACAACGTGAATTGATCTGCTGACAATGAACAACGACACAATGATGTCCCTGGTATTCTCTGAGCTCGGTTGCTTTCTTGCAGACGTTTCATGACACAACTAGTTGATGAGAAGCTAGAGATATCTGGAAGTTGAATTATGCCAACTGGAATTCTTTTCTTGTTGGTGTGAAGTTGGTTTGATTGCTTATTGTACCCTATAACTATCATTAAGTGTTGTACCTTATAATTCTTGACAAAAGTATCTTTTCTTTTTTATGTACACTGAGAGCATTTGCACCAAGACAAACTCCTTGTGTGTCCAGTCACACTTGGCCAATAAAGAATTCTGTTCTGTTCTGTTCTGTTCTATTCAGTGTTTTGCTGCATATCCAAGTAGGTGGATAATACAGGTAGTCCTCAACTTGTGACCACAATCGAGCCCAACATTTACGTTGCTAAGTGAGACAATTGTTCACTGAGTTTTGCCTCATTTTTTACAACTTTTCTTGCCATGTTTGTCAAGTGAATCACTGCAGGAATTATCTCCTCCTCTTGCCTGCCAATCTCACTCCCTTCTAGCAGGGATGATGATACCCAGTTCAGGAGTGGGATTCTACCGGTTGGGATTGGTTCGGGCAAACTGGATGTTAAAGTTTTACAGCTGGCTCGCCGAATCAGTATTTCAAACAACTGTCTGGCCACGCCCTCCCCTCCCAGGAGTTTCCACAAGGCTCCCAGAGCCTCCGCACGGGACTCTGTACTTACCTCGATGGAGGTTAAGTACAGGGTCCGTGCGGAGGCTCTGGGTGGGTGAAAATTGGGCCTTCTGGAAGTCCTGAAACAGGCCTATTTCCAGTTTCCAGAGGGCCTCCAAAGGCTGAGGGAGGCTGTTTTTGCCCTCCCAAAGGCCCAGGAGAGTCCTCTGGACCCTTGGGAGGGTGAAAATGGCCTCCCCGGGCTCTGGAGGCCCACCGGAAGCCAAAAACAGGAAGTTTTGATAGTCCACACCCACCATGGCCATGCCTGCACAGCAGCCGGGCAGCGAACCGGTTGTTGAGATGTTTGAATCCCAGTCCTGACCCAGTTGGCTCCTGAAACATTTAGAGAGGGGACCAAGGACCCCACAGTCCTCATCCTCCTTCCCCTCTTCCTCTCCAGTCCTCTACCTCCACCACAAACCCCCTTCCCTTCTAGCACTGATGACGTTACCTAGTTGTGCAATGGAACATCTGCAAGAAAACAATAAAGCTTCACAGTCGTCTTCCTCCTCCTCCTCCTCCCCCCCGGCAAATCCCGGGGTCACGTGAACCCCTTTTTTGCAACCTTCTGAAAGTCCACGGGGGAGCCAGATTCACTTAACAACCGTGTGACTAACTTCACAACTGTGGTGGTTCGCTTAATGGCGGCAGCAAGGAAGGTCATAGAAAGGGCAAAACTCAAATGGTTCATTAGCCGCATACATTTTGGGCTGAATTGTGGTTGCGTGTGTCCTTCATAAATCCAAAAAAGGAATGGGTGTATGGGTGACATCTAGTTATCTGGTGATATGTCACAGATGATTTTTATGGGAAAATAAATAAGTCTTGCCTTCCATGGGGCTATAAGGTCCTTGCTTGCAATTCTTGGCTCATTTTTGTGACTAATCTATTTATCTCCCCCTTTTTTTCTTATTTTTTTGCTTAGGGTTCTGTTCCAACCTCTGACCAGCTCAAAAAAAAAAAAATATTTCCAAATGTAAGTTCCTTGGGCTTTTGGGGTGGTGTTGCTAAGCTGCCCAAGAAGTCATCCTCGGAAGTGTGAACATTTTCTCTCTGTTGGAGTGGATGAGATGTTCTCTGGGCAGACACTGATCTGATCTGAGCCAGGATTCCTGAAGCAGAAGTTATTTTTAGAACAAGGAATGGGTTACCTTTATGGGAAATATAGAGATAGACAGAGATTTCTTCTAGAGTCATGACTCAGGACGAGGAGGAGGAGGATGACTGTGAAGTTTGGGTGTTTTCTTGCAGATGTTTCATTGCCCAACTAGGTAACAAAATCAGTGCTAGAAGGGGTGGGATTTGCAGGGGGCAGGAGGAGGAGGAAGAGGACTGTGTTATCCTTGGTGCTCTGAGCCCACCTAGCAACTCTTTGCTAAAATTTTGAAAGCCCACCCCTGCTTAAGAACCAATGTAAAAAGGATTGCAAAATCATTTGAGGTCCTGCTTAATCACCGCTGTGTGACTTACGACCATAATTCCGGGTTCAATTTTGGTCCCAAGTTGAGGATTACCTGTAGTAACTCTGAATGCAACGATGCATAGAGAAAACTTAATTAATCGAGTTTTAACTGAAGGAGGAAAAACGATGCCATCATTGGGAGAAAGAACTGATAGACATTCTCGAGTTCCACAAAGGGAGAAGCTAGTTAGATTGTTGTTTGATCAACTTTGGACATTTTTTTTTCCCCAGAGTAGGCCAGGCATTTTGCTGTCTTTGTAGTTTGCGGTCCATAAATTGTCAACTCTGTTAACAAAACCAGTGCTATTAGGCAGAAGGAGGACGGCTGATATTGCATTGTTTACTAGAAAATTATTAAGAGGTTTAGGGGAAAAATAGGGTTGCATAAGTCAAGGATGGTCCATCAAAATCTGCCTGAGATTCAAATATATATAGATTAAATCAGTGTGAATGTATACAAAATTCAGGCCACTTTTTCCTACTGTCATCCAACGCCTGAGTCCCTTCCCTTCCCAATCCAATACAAGTAGTCCTTGACTTACGACCACAATGGAATGCAAAACTTCTCTGGCTAAGTAAGGCAGCTGTTAAGTGAGTGTTGCCCCGTTTTTACGACCTTTCTTGCCACAGTCGCTAAGTGAATCACTGCAACTGATAAGTGAGTAACCCAGTTGTTAAGTGAATCTTTTTCTTCCCCATTGATTTTGTTTATCAGAAGGTCGCAAAATGGGGATTACATGACTCCAGGACATGGCAATCGTCATAAATGCGAGCCGGTAGGCTAAGCGGCCGAATTTTGATCACGTGATTGTGGGCGGGGGGGGATGCTATGACAGTCGTAAGTGTGAAAAATGGTCATCGGCTCTCTCTCTTTTTTCATTACTGTGGTAACTTCGGTCGCTAAACGAATGGCTGTAAGTCGGGAACTACCTGTACATGTTGTGAATCGGTACCGAAAGTCCGTTCTCAGGCAGATTTTGACTTTAAAGGGAAATTTGCAAGCCAAAGAATAAGAAGCAAGAGGAATAGGGGAAAAAAGAAAAAGAAAGTTGAGCGCAAACATACTTGAGGTCAGCAGAGTGGGCAGCCATGAGGTTTCTGAGACTCTTGTCAGCAAGAGGACAACCAGAAAGGCTGAAAAAGAAGAGATGGAATATTTGGGTAAGCTAAAAAAAAAAAAAAAAAGTTGGGAAGATCAAAGCAAGGGGAAGAGGGAATAGAAGAAGGGCAAGCAATTAGAGCCACTTTATCACCGTTGGACTTCAATTCCCAGAATTCCTGAGCCAGCCATTCATGGCTGGCTCAGGAATTCTGGGAGTTGAAGTCCATCGGTCATAAAGTTGCCATATTTGCCCGCCCCTGGAATAGAACCAAAGAATCCACACTTACAATTTTTAAAAAAAAAAAGATATATTTTTTTTTTAAAGAGACGGTCACAATCCGAAAAGAGTAAGGGTAGGTAAGGTCAACTAACCTGCGGTGAGAAGCATAATTTCCCGTGATGTGTCCGCTCCCATCACAGCCTGGGGTAGGGCAACTGAACGAAAATAATCATGGGGAAAAGAAAATGTGAGTGGCCAAAAAATATAAAGAAATCAGTAAGATTTGTGCATATGTGGAAAAAAAAAATCTAAAACTAGAAAAAAAAAGGAGGAGATAATCTCTTTCTCTCTCTCTCTTTGTCATAGAAATTCAAGGAAGAGGGAACTATCAAAGAGTTTTAGGGGTTTTTAGGTGTCCAGTCACCTCCCAATGACCTTCAGACTGTTTCCTAGTATGATTTGATTGCTTATTGTACTTATGACTATTATTAAGTGTTGTACCTGATGATTCTTGATGAATGTATCTTTTCTTTTATGTATACTGAGAGCATTTGCACCAAGACAAATTCCTTGTGTGTCCAATCACACTTGGCCAATGAAACATTCTATTCTATTCTATTCTATTCTATTCTATTCTATTCTATTCTATTCTATTCTATTCTGTTCTGTTCTGTTCTGTTCTGTTCTGTTCTGTTCTGTTTTATTCTACTCTACTCTACTCTACTCTACTCTACTCTACTCTACTCTACTCTATTCTATAAGTTGTGGGAGCTTCATCAGTGGAAGCTTTCAAGCTTTCTTCACCTGAAGGCAAGATAAGAAGCAATGGGTAGAAACTAATCAAGGAGAAAAGCAATCTAGAACTAAGGAGGAATTTCCTGACAATGAGAACAATTAATCAGTGGATCAGTTTGCCTTCAGAAGTTGTGAATGCTCCATCATTAGAGGTCTTCAAGAAAACATCGTCTGGGATGCTATAAGGATTCCTGCCTCGGACAGGAGGTTTCACTAGATAGAAGACCTTCCAGTTCTATGAGTCTCTGTTTTACCCTGTTGCATGAACCATGCCTTCTCATTAAACCATAGTTTATTTGTTTGTCATATACAGTGTTATACGAACTCAACCACTGGATTCCATTAACCAGCCATATTTTTTTTTTAAGCTCTTCTGCTATCCAGTATGGCTATGTTAAGCAATTGGAAATTTCCTTTAAACTTTAAACTAAATAAATGTCCCCAAAAAGATTTAAACATCTTGAGTCTTGTACCATGGATTCTCTCAGGCTGGTCAACTTTTTAATTTAAATAGTGAGAATCGTGCCAAATCCTTTAATATTGTTAGCTAAGCAGCTGAATCCTCCCAACGATTTAACCAGAGACTGAAGTTTATCTCAGCTCCCTGGAATTATTAAGTTGAGAGGCCAAATGAGTTGAAGAGTAGATTTCAAAGGAAAAAAAAAAGGGGGTTGATTTTTTTTCAGAGAATATACAACCACAGGGAAACATTGCCGATAAAAGTGTTCCTGTAAATATAAACTCTTATCCTTTTTTTCCTCCTTTTGACATTCCTAAGCATTAAAACACGCCTGCTGATGATTTTTACCTTGCCATTTGTTGTGTATTTATCCCAATAGACACATCACATCCATTGCGCGTGCACACACACACACACACACACACACACACCCCTCCCCTTTTCTATTTGGAAAAGATGTTTCGAAGTGGGGAAGACATTTCGGAAATGGTAGTTTTCAGGGAATGTTGTGACAGCGTGCAAACAAGGAAGCGAAGCAATCTGTTTATCTAAAGTTGTTTTTCTTCTCCCACCACATTTCTAGCACGAATGTAAATAAAATGCATTTATCACCACTTCAAGCAGACGTTAAGATTGGGGTGGTTTAGATTAACCGTTCCACACACCCCCCATTCTTAAATCGTGGCAAAGCTTCAAGAGACCATATGGAATGGCTCTTCGTATCAACAGCTTTTAGGTTAAATTAAAATCTTTCCTGTTATGAAATATGAATGAATCTTGGGTGGGATTTTCAATGCAGAAGCACAGACGGCAGAAAAAAGGGATTAGCAATTCATGGAATCTGTCCTTCGAGAGGTTTTGTTTCTTCTTCTTTTTAATATAAGATGCTCTCTGAGCATGATTGCTTGCAAACGCAAGATGTTTCATTACCCAGCTAGGCAACATCATCAATGCTGGAAGAGAGTGGGGTTTATGGAGAGGAGGAGGAGGAGGGAGAGGAGGAAAAGGACAACAACCTTGGGGTCTTTGGTGCTCTCTGAGCTTGGTTGTCTTCTTGCAGACATTTCATTACCCAGCTAGGCAACTTCATCAATGCTA
>NW_020769316.1:2576329-2593220 GCF_900518735.1 Pseudonaja textilis | reverse complement strand
TTCTTGCAGACATTTCATTACCCAGCTAGGCAACTTCATCAATGCTAGAAGGGAGTGGGGAGGAGGAGGAGGAGGAGGAGAAGGAGAAGAAGGAGATCCTTGGTGCCCTCTTTGCTGGGTTTTTTTTCTTGCAGACATTTCATTACCCAACTAGGCAACTTGATCAATGCTAGAAGGGAGTGAGGAGGAGGAGGAGAAGGAGGAGGAGGAGAAGGAGAAGGAGGAGGAGGAGGAGATCCTTGGTGCCCTCTTTGCTGGGTTGTTTTCTTGCAGACATTTCATTACCCAAACTAGCTAACATCATCAGTGCTAGTCATTTTTGATACATTTATTTATTATTTCAAAATTATTTTAAATTTTATAATAGTTGCCGGGTGATGGACATGTGTTTATCCCAAGCATGTTTAAATTCAGTTATTGATGACCGACCCGCCATCTCCCCTGGAAGTCGGTTCCAAATTTCCACTCCTCTTTCTGTGAAATCATACTTTTTCACATGACGTTTGAACTTCCCACGTCTGCCCCATTCACCCAGCAAAGTTATCCCTTCTTTCATAGAATTGCATCCCAGAAGCCAATGGTGGGAAGGGTCTCTTGGATGGACTCCACCCCCTGCTAAACACAGGAATCCGAATGCCAAAGCAAGCTAGAGAGAGTTGGAGGAGGATCTATTGCGGTAGCTTTATGGTAGACTAGAAGCTGTTTTGGACCTTCTGTTAGTTGAATAAAATAACACAGAGGTCTTCAAACTTGGCAGCTTAAAGACTAGCGGACTTCAACTCCCAGAATTCCCCCTCCAGTCCTGTTAGCTCAGGAATGCTGGGAGTTGAAGTCCACAAGTCTAAAACTTGCCAAGTTTGAAGACCCTTGCAATAACAGATCGTTAATAGAACAGTTACTGTTGAAATCTAGCTTTCTTTTGGGATCACCCGCTAACAGCAGAGTGGTGGTAGGTCAAATTGGTTGACTGATAATAGATTTTCCTATTTTAAATATTTTTTTTAATGCCATATAGTAGTTCAATAAATAGAGATCTAGAAGTTCATATATTGTGGGCCTATTTTGCAACGGCGGGAGGAACTATTGAAATATATTTATCTGTATTCAATCAGAGACATACAGTTATGTGAACAGATAGTCCTTGACTTACAACAGTTCGTTTAGTGAATATTTCAAGTTGCAACGGCCCTGAAAAAAAGTGACCATTACAACCCATTTTTCTCACGACCGTTGCCGCATCTCCAGGGTCACATGATCAAAATCCAGACGCTTGGCAACCGATTCATATTTATGACGGTTGGAGCATGTGATCCCCTTTTGTGACCTTCTGACAAGCAAAGTCAAGAGGGAGGCCAGATTCACTTAACAACCGGGTTACTCACTTACCAACTACAGCAATTCACTTAACAACTGTGGCAAGAAAAGTCATAAAATGGGGCAAAACCCATGTGACAAGCGTCTCACTTAGCAACATAAATTTTGGGCTCAATTGTGGACGTAAATCGAGGACTACCTGTATTGTTGTTACTCTGTTTTTAAAGCACATTTTTCTGATTTTGTTTTGTTATCTTTTTGTCTTTCCCCCCTTTGTCTTTTCTTCTTTTTACATTTTTGTTCTATTTTTTGTCTTTTTGTCTTTTTTTTTTTGCATTTTAAGTTTGGAAATAAAATAAAATAAAAAAAATTATAAAGGGAGTTTGTCCCCTCTCGGATCTTTTATGGCACAACTGCTTAGCCAAGTGGGCAGACTCACGTGAGTAACTCTTTCTTGATTTCCTTGGAAAGGAACTTGAGCTTGAAGTTGGTTAAGGTGATTTCCCCCGGATATTTTCTTTCTTCGAAGTTTTCTTCTGGGACTTCTTGTTCGTCGGCTTCTGAGGAGGCAAATGAACGGGCGGCGGGCTCCGACTGCAAAAAAGGAAACCCAGAAAATATTCTGGAAGGAGTAGAGGTAACTTTGCAAAACCAGCCACAACACTATATCTATGGAGATTCTCAGTCATCCAGGTCATGGTTGTCCCCAAAGTGCTTTTTTCAGGAGGCAATTGGACTTTCTGGTTTTTCTTTGAAGACAGTTCGCTTCTCATCCAAGAAGCTTCTTCAGCTCTGACAGAATGGTGGGGAAATGGAAGGATTTATACTTCTTTGCAGACAGCTGGTCATTTGCATCCTTTTTGTGATGACCCGTGGCGTCACAAAGGCAACACAATCAAATAAGCAAGAAGAGTCCTTTTATTATTTCCAACTTTGCCCACAATGTCCAGGTTACCTTCGGCTGGAGAAAAACTCTCCCAGGAACAGTCATTAAGTGGAGGAAATTCAATCGAAAACAAAGTACGTACAAACTATAACTAAAAGTCCGAACAAACCACGCTATAGTAATTAACTTGATGGGGCAGGAGAAGGAATTGCAGACGTGAAAGCACAGCAAAACACACAAAGTTGGGAAGACGCCAGGAGCACAAATAAGCCTCTATGATATCAGATAATTCATAATTTGCTCCCAAAAACTTGCTGTGCGCAGCTTCCCTTTTTAAACACTATTCCCAGCTGCAGCTAAGGAAGGGAATCAGGGCCCTTTCCTCCCCTGTAAGCCACGCAACTCACGTTGCTCCCTTCTCCTTTCCTCCCTGTGTGCCCTAGGATGAAGAAGGGGTGGGCCTGGGTCTTCCTCTGAATTCCCTCTCCCTTGCTCTACCTCTCCCCTGTTCTGCCCAGCTGGATTTTGTCCTTCCCCAGTTCCTTCCATAGCCAATGGAGCCTGACTCCCACTCCCTGTCAGCTGCTCGGCCTCCCCCTCCGAATCAGATTTCGATAGGGGCATAACACTTTTTGAGAGACGTTGAGGCCGCTTGGAGATCTGTGTCCTCAGGGTCACCTGAGTGGTGGAAATGGGAGTGGAGCCTTTTTGGAACTGCTGAAAGGACTGTGTTGTAGACCGGAGACAGATGATGTCGTATCCCTCCCCCTCTGTTGAGGGAGACATACGTGCACCCTTCAAAGCCAAGAATACACTTTAGGCAGAAGCTTGTCCACCCCAAGGATAAAACACAAACTGAGCAACATGGTAGATGCAGTACGATGCAGTGAGCCGTGTGCAGATCTATACATTGGGGAATCAAAACAACCACTTCAGAGCTGAGGAAGCTTCTTGGATGAGAAGCGAAATGTCTTCAAAGAAAAACTGGAAAATCCATTTGCCTCTTGAAAAAAAAGCACCCTTTGATCAAAGTGTAGAGAATTCCTGAATAGGATTCATGAGAAGGCTTAAAACATGGAAGCAAAAGAGTAAGTCAGCAGGGTAGATTCTGGCTTATCAAGGCCGTGATGAGTTTTACCCTGAGTATTGGAGGACACTTAGGTAAAGCTATGCAGATCCATGGCAAGGATAAAGCTACTGAAGTACAGATTCAAGGTCCATCCCACCCCTGAAAGGACTTAATGGTAAAGACTGCAATGACGACACTATCAAAGCCAACCTCTTTAACACATTCTTTGGCTCAATATTTGTAAACAGCAATGGATCATGCCCAGTATTTCCTAACCAAACCACAGATAACTACAATGATCTAATACATATCGATTTTACAGAAGACAATGTTGAGAAAGCACTACGCAATCTAAAACCATCTCTATCTATTGGACCGGATGGAATATGTGCCTACTTCTTTAAAAAGCTATCCACTGCCATAGCCGAACCTCTAAGCATAATCTTTGAAAAATCTTTCAGGACCAGCTCCTTGCCAAAACTATGGTCACAAGCCACGGTCATTCCCATCTTCAAAAAGGGAGACCCCAGCCTAGTTGAAAATTACAGACCAATCTCCTTATGCTGCGTCACCTGTAAAGTCATGAAATCAATTATTAACCAATCCGTTATCCTCCACTTAGTGACAAACAACCTACTCTCTAATAAACAATTTGGTTTTAGGAAAAAGCTATCATGTAATCTGCAACTCTTACACTGCAAAAATGTATGGACTACACAACTTGATCAGGGCAAAACAATAGAGGCAATCTACATAGACTTCTGTAAAGCCTTTGATTCAGTGGTACACAACAAACTACTCCTAAAACTAAAATCTTATCGTATCTCTGGACACCTGCATTACTGGATAGAAGCATTCCTGTCAAACAGACAACAAATGGTCAAAATTGGGAGTGTCCTATCAAATTCTGTACCTGTCAATAGTGGTGACCCCAAGGCAGTGTTCTAGGATCAACTCTCTTCGTACTCTACATAAATGACCTCTGTGATCATATTAAGAGCAACTGCGTTCTCTTCGCTGATGATGTAAAGCTGTTCAATACCACAGACAATACTACTACCCTTCAAAAAGATCTTGACTATGTATCAGAATGGTCAAACAAATGGCAACTTCAAATCTCAACAAATAAATGCTCTGTCCTACATATTGGCAAAAAAAATCCGAAAATAAAATACAGGCTGAATAGTCAAGACCTTGTTGATGATCCAAACTCTGTAAAGGACTTTGGTATACTCATCTCTAATGATCTAAGTGCTAGAGCCCACTGTAATTACATAGCTAAAAAGGCATTAAGAGTTGTTAACCTAATCCTACGTAGCTTTTTCTCTGGTTATATCACACTATTAACTAGAGCATACAAAACATTTGCTAGACCAATACTCAAATACAGCTCATCAGTCTGGAACCCACATTATGTATCTGATATTAGCACAGTTGAGAAAGTCCAGAAATATTTCACAGGAAGAGTTCTCCACTCCTCTACTCATTGCAGAATATCTTATGCCACCAGACTTGAAATTCTAGACCTAGAAAACCTTGAATTACGCCATCTTTGGTCTGATCTAAGTATGGTATATAAAATCATTCATTGCAATGACTTTCCTATCCATGAATACTTCAGCTTCAACCATAACAACACAAGAGCACACAATAGATACAAACTCAAGGTTAACCTCACCAAACTTGATTGCCGGAAATATGACTTCAGCAACAGAGTGATCAATGTCTGGAATACTCTACCTGACTCTGTGGTTTTTTCCCCAAACCCCAAAAACTTTAACCTTAGACTGTCTACTATTGACCTCACCCCTTTCCTAAGAGGTCTGTAGGGGGCGTGCATAAGCGCACCAACGTGCCTACCGTCCCTGTCCTGTTTCTTTTATTTTTCTTATATGTACCCATTTCATGTATTCATAACTATGTATATACTTATACCTATTATTTTGTAAGCAATTGACAAATAAATAAATAAATAAAAAAACAGAAGAAGAAAGAAAAGTTGTGTTTGTCTACAGCAGCAGAAATCAAGAGGGTTTTGGTAAGACCCAATTTGGTCTAGCAGTTAAGGGATTGGCCTAGGAACCAGGAGAGTGTGAGTTATAGTCCTGCTTTAGGCATGAAAGCTGGCTGGGTGACTTTGGGACAATCACCAGGAGAGTGTGAATTCTAGTCCTGCCTTGGGCATGAAAGCTGGTTAGGTGACTTTGGGCCAACCACCAATGATTGGCCCGAATGATTTGTGAGTTCCAGTCCCTCTTTAAGCATGAAAGTTGACTGGCTGTCTTTGGATAAAGTACTAGGAGATGGTGAGTTCTAGTCCCACCTTAGGCATGAAAGTCAGCTGGATGACCTTGGGCCAATCATCAGGAGATGGAGAATTCTAGTCCTGCCTTGGGCGTGAAGGCTGGCTTGGTGAAGAGATGCTTGCTTAGAGACTAGTCAGATAAGAGGCAGCTTAACCTGCAGCTGAATAATGGTCCAGATAAGAAGCTTGGAAGAAACTTTCCCTAGTTTCTCAGGCTATAAAGGCGATGGGGGGAGAATTATACTTTCAGTCTTGCAAGATTCTATTAATGTAGCTTTACAGTAAAGTAGAAATACTTCATTGAGTTGCTTTCTGCCTGGTCCTCCCGTTAAGAATCATAACTATCAGACTCCTAGTCACCCCCAAAAACCCGATCCCTTTGCCTGGATATAATATCTTTCATCATAAGTGATTAAATACCTGATAACCACAATTCATTTACTACAGAAATATACCAAACAAATTACCTTTCCTCCCGCACCTCGAATTATTTTATTAGTAGATGCAAAAAATACATTATGCAATGTACATATCAGCTGGGTACAGTGGTACTTATGCAATATAAATTAGAAATTGTGGATACTAAGAGGGTTCAGACCTTCAAAGATAAAAGTTTATATCGGTGTTAAATATAATTTCTGAAATGTTAGTAAATGTAACATTGTACGTTGGAGTGTACAGCTAAAGCTAAGCAGGGTATTGATTGACCATTGCAAAAGTACATTCAATGATTTTTATGATATGAAAGAAAGGTTTCCGTCTTGGGTGCAGTGCTTAATGCAAAGGTCTCAGCTGGATTGTTGTACATTATTACTTATCAACGTTAAATGACCTTTTCTTCCAATGGGTAAAAAAGCCCTATTCTCTGGAAAAAAAAACCTGCTTGCATTTTCAGGGATACAAGTAAACATGACGCAAATGTCAAATAATTATATTATATATTCGCTTGTGGGTTGTGTCTTTAGATTGCGATGCTGGCATAATAGGTATAGGTCCAGGCAGATAGTACTTGGCTAATCTTGAGAAAGTTAAGCAGGATGAGAGTTTGCAAGGAAATTCCAAGCAAAACCAGGAAGAAAAATATTCCAGAAGACAGGAAAGTACCTCGAGCTGTTCATTACATCATCTGGTACTGAGTAACCACTTAGTTTTCCACTATGAACACACTTATAAGTAGATCACAAGCTTCCTGACAGACAGGAAGCAGCAGGTGAAGCTAGGCAGAATCACATCTGATACCTGTACAATTAGCACAGCCCCACCCCCAAAGGCTGTGTGCTTTCTCCACTTCTCTTCTTCCTATATATCAATGACTGCATCACAAACGATCCATCTGTCAAAATACTGAAGTTTGCAGAGGACACTACAATGATTGGTCTCATTCAAGGCAATGATGAATCCACATACAGACAGGAGGTTGTACAACTCGTGGTGTAACTGGAACAATCTGGAACTGAACACACTCAAAACCGTAGAAATGGTGGTAGACTTTAGAAGAAACCCTCCCATACTACCACCTCTTACAATACTAGACAACACAGTATCAACAGTAGAGACCTTCAAATTTCTATTATATCACATGACCTAAAATGGACACCTAACATCAAAAACGTCATCAAAAAAGCACAACAAAGAATGTTCTTTCTACACCAACTCAGAAAGCTCAAACTGCCCAAGGAGCTGCCGATACAGTTCTACACAGGAATTATTGAGTCTGTCATTTGCACCTCTATAACTTCCTGGTTCGCTTCTGCAACCCAACAGGACAGACACAGACTTCAGAGAGTAATTAGGACTGCAGAGAAAACAATTACTACCCGCCTGCCTTCAATGGAGGACCTGTCTACTGCAGGAGTCAAAAAGAGGGCTGTGAAAATATTTACAGACCCCTCACATCCCGGACATAAACTGTTTCAATTCTCCTTCCCACAAAACGACGTTATAGAGCACTGCACAGCAGAACAAGAACAGTTTTTTCCCTGAACGCCATCACTCTGCTAAACAAATGATTCCCTCAACACTGTCCAACTATTTACAAAGTCTGCACTACTATTACTATTAATCTTCTCATCACTCCTTACCACCCATCCCCTCCCACTTGCGACTGTATGATTGTCACTTTGTTGCTTACGATTTATATTGACTGTTTCCTAGATTTGATTGCTTATTGCGCCCTATGACTATTATTAAATCTTCTCTGTAGCTAGAGAGAAATTCCCTGAGCATGGGCTGACCCAGTTCCCCAAACAGCTCCGGTAAAAAGTTTCTCTCACCGCAAGCTAACAAGTCTGTCCATCAGGGAGAAGAATAGTTGCCTGCCACATCTATTCATCTCCACCCACTGCCTTTTATCCCCAGAGGTAGGGTGGGGCTTCGCTAGCAGCAGTGGCTTTTCCTTCCCAAGGATCGGCTCATAGATTTCCACTGCTCTCCTCTCCTTTGCCTTCTGTGCATCCGCACGTCAGGCACTGGACTCAGCTGTTCCTCCTTTTCCTCATCAGCCACTTCCAGACCTGGGGGCTGTTGACTCTCCACCTGAGGGCTGATGGATGTCCCAGGCTCCATCTCTTTCTCTGTCTCATTCTCTCTCTCTCTCTGACAGCTCCATTCCCTCTTCCTCCTTGGTGCTCTCAGGTTGCCTTGATGCTGACCCCAATTCCCACGCCTCCTCCTCCTCCTCCTCCTCCTCTTCCTCCTCCTCCTCTGATTTGGCTGCTGGAGGGGCCGGTGGCTGACAGACCACAACACACGAATCCAAAAGCTTGGAAGACCAAAACTCTGATCCCAGTGACCGACCCAGATTGGATCCTACATCAACCTTGGTAGCCTGAAAGCATATCTTCCCACGCCCTCGCCTTTACAGTCCAAGAAACTAGGGAAGGTCCCTTTTGCTCTTGAGATGCTTCCTCCGCTTCCTACCCCCTCTCTTCCTCCTGCCTCTCATCCCCACAGCCCATGACACTCAGGCAAGGACGGGATTCAACAATCCCAGGAACCGGTTCGCTGCCCAGGTGCTGGGTGGGTGTGGCCATGGCAGGCGTGGCCTACCGGAACTTCTGGAAGGGCCATTTTTTGCCTTCCCAAGGGTCCAGAGGCTTCCCTCGGGCTTCTGGGAGAGTGAAAATGGCCTCCCCCAGGCTCTGGAGGCCCTCCAGAAATCGGAAACAGGCCTGTTTTGCAACTTCCAGTAGAGCTATTTTCCCACGTCCCAGAGTGTCACGTGGGCCACGTGGACACTTTTGGGAGTGGGGAGGGTCGGGGGGGGGGGGGCCAGCCAGTCATTTCAAATACCGATTCACTGAACCAGATGTAAATTTAACATCCAGTTTCGCCCAAACCGGTCCGAACCGGTCGAATCCGAACCCTGCACTCAGGGTATGGTGCTGAATCTTCTGCCCACCCTACGAAACGAAGCAACGTCAGAGTAGCTTGGCTCCTCTTTACCTCCTCCAGTTCCTCTTCTCGTTGCCGATTTGGTTTGGTGTAGTCGATGGGCCCGTCCCACTCATCCTGGCGAGAGGTGTGGCTGGACTGGGGTGAGGTCATGGTGCTGCTCGTGGCACTGGTGCAGTTTTGGCGTTGGGACACGTCGGGGTATTTGATGCTGGGGCTGCTGCTGCAGCTGCTGCTACTGGGGAAGGCGTTCTCACGTTTGCGATGCTTGTTCATGCTTAAATCCAGAGTCCCGTTTTCATCCACTTCAATGTCCATGGACTGAAAGGTGGAAACCGCAAGAACAAATTTACAATACTTTTGTAAGGTGCTTGTGATTCTGGAGGAACGTGTGAGAAACAACTTGGGCTAAAAGGAAATGCACGAGTCATCTTTTCAACAAGAGGGGAATATTCCTGGCTCAGGGTTGAAATGAGGGGTCCTTGGTGCTCTCTGAGCTTGGTGGTTTTCCTGGAGACGTTTCATCACCCAGCTAGGTAATACAATCAGTGTTAGAAGGGAATGCGGTTTGTGAAAAAGAGGAGAAGGAAGGGGAGGAAGGGGAGGAGGAGGAGGACTGTGAGAAGGAGAAGGAGGATTGTGGGTTCCTTGGTGCCCTCTGAGCTTGGTTGTTTTCCTGCAGACGTTTCATTACTAAACTAGGTAATATCATCAGTGCTAAAAGGGCCTTTTATATAAACAGAGAGAAAACCTCATCCCTTTTTAGTATTGATGATGTTATCTAGGTAATATCATCAGTGCTAAAAGGAAATGTGGTTTGCGGAGTAGAGGAAGAGGAAAAGAAGAGAAGGAGGAAGAATAGGAAGGAGAGAGGAAGAGTCCTATGGGGTCCTTAGTGTTCTCTGACTTGGTTGTTTTCTTGCAGATGCTTTATTACTTAACTAGGTAATGTTATCAGGGCGAGAAGGTAGAGAGGAGGAGGACGAGGAGGAGGACGAGGACAAGGACTGTGGGGTCCTTAGTGCTCTCTGGGCTTGGCTGTTTTCTTGCAGATTTCTTTACCAAATTAAGTAACATCATCATTGCTAGAAGGGCCTTATATACAAATAGAGAGCAAACCTCATCCCTTTTAGTATTGATGATGTTACCTAGTTTGGTAATGAAGCGTCGGCAAGAAAACAGCCAAACTCAGAGAGCACCAAGGACCCCCCTCATATTCATCTATTAAAAATAAACATAGGAAGGATCCAATCCAATCCCAGTATTTTATTATGATCGTAGAATAGAATATGAAGAAAGAATTATTTGGAATTATTTTCTGAGAAAATTAGGAATTGAGAGTGTAGATACTGTTTGTGTTCAAATTCTTTTTTTCTCTGGAGTAGAACCCATTTATAAACAGGTAGTGTAAAGTATAAAGACGGAATGTATATAGCAAAATGGGAGAGATATTAGAAATATGCTTTTAGGAAACAATATATATATATTTGAACCATACATTTCTTCCTTTATTAAAGATCTTCTCACCTTGTACCTACAGGAGACCTACCTTATGCCTGAATAAAAAGAGATTAATCTAACTGTCCAGCTTGGATCCTATTTAGCAAAGAGTACACTGGGCTAAGAACCTTATAGTAATTTATGGCTTGCATTTTTACATTGTAAGTTGCCCTGAGTTGCTGTATCAGTGAGGTGGGTGGCATACAAATTAAACAAACAAACAAATAAATGACAAATACATAAATAAATAAATACAGGTAGTCCTCAATGTATGACCACAAGTGAGCCCAGAATTTCTGTTGCTAAGTGGGACATTTGTTTAAGTGATTTTTGCCTCGTTTTACAACCTTTCTTGCCACAGCTGTTCAGTTAATCACGTGCAGTCGTTAAGTGAGGAACACGGTGGTTAAGTGAATCTGGCTTCCACATTGACTTTGCTTGTCAGAAGGTTGCAAAAAAGGACTCTGGGACATGGCCGCAATGGTCATAAATGCAAGTCACTTGGCCAGCATCTGACTTTGGATCACTGCCGTGGTTCTGCAGAAAATTGTCACCGGTCCCCCCCCCTTTTTTTTTCCAGTTGCAATTTTGAAAGGGCCACTAAATGAACGGTCGTAAGTCGAGGACTACCTGCCATCGATCCCCGGGGCTGCTACCTCTTGCCCGCTCACCTTGCTGGAAAGATCTTGCTGCTTGGTGCTGAGGTTTTCGGGCATTTCCCAACAGCGGGTGGAGAGGTTCAAAATGGCCGTGGCGGCCATGTGGGCAGCTTCGGCGTCGTGGGAGTAGTCGAAGCCTGTGGATGAAGACGAAGCGTTCTTCACGTAACTGCTGGAAGGGCTGTGGCTGGGGGAAGTGGAAACCTTGGGGAAAGGTTTGCCTGCAAAAGGGGAGCAAGAGAGGCAGAAAGGTAGGCATGGTGCTGGGCTTCGGCCATCTTATTTCCCGCTCCCTTGTCCTTCCTGCAGGAATTCAACGCAGCAGGTGGAAAGCTCCCTCCTCTATTTTTCCTACAACAGGAAGCCAGTTTGGCTAAGCGGCTAAGGCACAGATATAGAAAGTGGGAGGCTGTGAATTCTAGTCCTGCCTTAGGCATAAAAGTCAGCTAGGTGATTTTTGGGCCAATCGCCAGGAGATTGTGAGTTCTAGTCCTGCCTTAGACAAGAAAGCTGGCTGGGTGACTTTGGGCCAATCACCAGGGGACTGTGAGTTTTAGTCCTGCCTTAGGCATAAAAGTCAGCTGGGTGATTTGGGGGCCAATCACCAGGGGATTATGAGTTCTAGTCCCACTTTAGGCATGAAAGCTGGCTGGGTGACTTTGGGCCAATCACCAGGAGACAGTGAGTTCTAGTCCCACTTTAGGCATGAAAGGTGGCTGGGTGACTTTGGGCCAATCACCAGGAGAATGTGAGTTCTAGTCCCACTTTAGGCATGAAGGCTGGCTGGGTGACTTTGGGCCAATCACCAGGAGACTGTGAGTTCTAGTCCTGCCTTAGACAAGAAACTCCTCTGGTCTATATTGGTGTAATTGACTAGAGTATATCATAAATAAATAACCACAAAACTCCCCATAAATTCATTCCCACAAGGACTGTCCGTATCCAGACCCAACTTACATTTAAAGGCTTTAGGTGAGGTTTCGCTAGACTGAATCTTTGGGGCAAGCATGCGTTTGCCAAAAACCTGAGCGTCGAAACTTGCATAATCGAAGGTGACTTTGGAGTACTTCTCCAGCTCCTTGGCCAAGTTGGCCCTTGGCGTGGAAGGAACCATGTTGGGCCTGTAACTTCCATACTGAGGCACCTCGAGTTGCTTCACAAAACACATAGGCCTGAAGGAAAGAGGAAAGGGAGGGAAGGCACTTTTGTAAGGCGCTTATGATTCTGGGGGGAACGTGTGAGAAACAACTTGGCTAAAAGGAAATGCAAGTGTCGTCCTTCCGATAAGAGGAGAATATTTGTAGCTCAGGGTTGAAATGAGGGGTCCTTTGTGCTCTCTGAGCTTGGTGCTTTTTCTGCAGGTGTTTCATTACCCAACAAGGTAATATTATCAGTGCTATAAGGAAATGTGGTTTGCGGAGAAGAGGAAGAGGAATAGAAGAGGAGGAGGAATAAGAAAGAGTAAGAGTCCTATGGGGTTCTTGGGGTTCTCTGACTTGGCTGTTTTCTTGCAGATACTTTATTACTTAACTAGGTAATATTATCAGGGTGAGGAGGAAGAGGAGGAGGAGGAGGAGGGAAGAGAAGGAGGAAGAGAACTGTGGGGTTCTTAGTGTTCTCTGAGCTTGGTTGTTTTCTTGCAGATTTCTTTACTGAATGAAGTAACATCATCATTGCTAGAAGGGCCTTATATACAGTACAAATAGAGAGCAAACCTCATCCCTTTTAGTATTGATGATGTTACCTAGTTTGGTAATGAAACAGCCAAACTCAGAGAGCACCAAGGACCCCTCATATTCATCTATTAAAGACAAACCTAGGAAGGAACCAATCCAATCCAGTCCCAGTATTTTATTATGATCGTAGAATAGAATACAAAGAAAGAATCATTTGGAATTATTTTCTGAGCAAATTAGGAATTGAGGGTGTAGATACTGTTTGTGTTCAAATTCTTTTCTTCCTCTGGAGTAGAACCCATTTATAAACACGTAGTAAGAAGTATAACGGGGAAATGTATATAGCAAAATGGGAGAGATAGTGGAAATATGCTTTTAGGAAACAGTGATTCTAAGTGTTATCATTTTTCATATCTGATAGAAAAAATATGTCTTAAGAGTGATAGTAAAATCCTATACTACAGACTTAATTCAATAGGATGAAAAATCTTATACCAGTTCACAAACAGTTCAGGCATTATTAGATCTCATGACCTTGTCTGTTTTGGGAGTTTGATTTGATTAGTTCTGATTTATTTCTGGCTCTGTGCTTTCGATCTGAAGGAGTAACAAAGTTGGAAGTATCCACCGATAGTTTTTTAGACTGGCAGGAATACTTGCTCAACTCAGTTACCGGTTCCTGGACTTAAGTTTTTATTTCCCTCAACCCTGAAAGTTAATGCTCTGTTATTGAACTTTTTAAAAATATTATTCAAGCTTTAACACATATTCCGATTACAGAAGATAACAGAATAATTATTCTGATTAATTGTTCTCACTGTCAGGAAATTTCTCCATAGTTCTAAGTTGCTTCTCTCCTTGATTAGTTTCCATCCATTGTTTCTTGTCCTGCTTTCAGGGGGCTTTGGAGAATAGCTTGACTCCCTCTTCTTTGGGGCAACCCCTGAGATATTGGAAGACTTCTACTGTGTCACTCATACTCTTTCTCTTTGTTAGACTAGAGCTGTTCCTTTACTTGTTAATCAGAGCTGAAGAAGCTTCTTGGATGAGAAGCGAAACATCTTAAAAGAAACACCACAAAGTCCAGTTGCCTCTTGAAAAAACAGCCACCTTTGTTAATCATATGGTTTAGCCTGAGATGCAGAGATCTCAGTCAATGGCACTGTGGTTCTAAGTAAAGGGATCTCTGGAATTAAAACCTGGTCCTTCTTTTGCAATCTAGCCCTGCAGCAGCTACAGTAGGTGGCACATGGATGCAGTCTCTAATCAGCTCATCACTTGAAGTGCAGAGAGCAAGTTTATTAACTCATCAGATAATTAATTAGCACCCAATGTCCCTTCCACCCAGCTGTGAAACCGAGAGGCATGGAGAAATGTTAACACACCAACACAAAATGAAAAACGGGATGGGGGCTTTCTGTCCTTTCCATCTTCATAATGTCAACATAATCAATGTGATTTTGGGGCCATCTGCACTGCTGTGTACACAGTAAGACGTAGCTTGGGACTCTGTTAAAAACCCTTTTCGCCCGTCAACTTAGAATTAATGGATGCTACAGCAGACATTCCCGCTCCAGTGTGCCCTGATTGGAAATACTACATTTTTTTTTCATCGTTCAAAGAAAAATATTTGACAGTCACAAATCAGATTAGTGGAAAGGAAGGATCTTGCCACTCCCCTAAGCCAGGTGTGGCCAACCTTGCCCATTTTAAGACCTGTGGACTTCAACTCCCAGAATTTCCCAGACAGCTGTGCACAGAATTCTGGGAGTTGAAGTCCACAGGTCTTAAAGTGGCCAAGATTGGACAGACACACCCTAAAGCTGTAACTGGGTTTTTTTTTTGAGAGAGAGAGAGAGCAGACGGAGAAACAGAGGCTAGGCTCCATTTGGCTGTGGATTACCTGAGGATCCGATCTGAATTTGAGTGATTTTTCGAAGGGTCGCTGGATGGAGGCTGTTGCTTCTCGTGAGTTTTGGCTAATTTTTCAGCAGCTGCAATGGGACAGCCAGATAAGCTATTGGAAGAAAGCAGGGAAGAAGCAGGAAGAAAAGAAAAGAGAGAACAGGGAAGAGGAACAATAAAATGAGATAGAACCGTTATAAGAAGGCATGCAGCGCCCTGGAGATTTCAAAATATTTTACAAAGAAAAGAGGTATGTCAACAAAATTATAAATCCTTCACGATAAGATACATTGGGGAAAAAACAATTCTAGTTTAAAATAAAACTAGCATAGAATGGACGCAGAAATTAAACGGAAAATTTAGTCACCGCAAACTTTGATGTGGTTTTTTTTTGGGGGGGGGGGAACAATTTCTCAGATACTTTCTCAGTGGTGACATAATCCCTGCTTCTAAAAATGCAGTACAGATAGTCCTCAACCTATAACAGTTCATTTAGTGACCGTTCAAAGTTACAACGGCCCTGACCAGTTTTCACACTTAAGGACCATTGCCAACATCCCTGATCAAAATTCAGACCGTTGTCAATTGACTCATATCTACGACGGTTGGAGCATCCTGGGGTCATGCAATCCCCTTTGGCGACCTTCTGACCAGCAATGGAGAAGCCAGTTTTCACTTAACAACCATCTTACTAATTCAACAACCACAGTGATTCACTTAACGAATGGGACAAACTCACTTAACAAATGTTTCACTTAGCGACAGATGTTTTGGGCTCAACAGTGACCATAAGTCAAGGACTACCTGTATCCCATTTGTGTGTGTGTGTGCAAATTAATGCAAAATAGACAAGACAAAAATGCAAGACCATTTCTGATGCCACCCACTGTTTCCAGTCCTTTTCTGAACTCTCCTTCCTCTAGTTCGATTGCTGTCCCAATCGGATAATCATGTTTATTAAACATAGAGCTGCCTGAGTCATTATTTTGAATACCTCGGATACGGCAGAAAAATCACGTACCTTCGGTGAGTATTGCGGTTGCTATTTACATGGCCCTGTCCGGTGCATCCAGGTGTTGGGCATTTTAATACATTCTCGTGCATGGCCAGGACTTGAGAATGAAGAAGAAAATGAGGAGAAAGGTGAGAATCGTAGTAATAATAAAAGTAACAGAATAACAGAGTCGGAAGGGACTTCGGAGGTCTTCTAGTCCAACCCCCTGCTCAAACAGGAAACCCTATATACCATTTCAGACAAATGATTCTCCAATCTCTTTTTAAAAGCCTCAACTGATGGAGCAACCACAACTTCTGGAAACAAGAGAACACCCCCCCTCCAGCCAAAAAAAACCCCAAGAGAAAGGAACATTGGTTAATTATTTCCTCACGGGTAAATGAAAAACAAAAATAAGGGTAAGTGCTGTTCTTTTTTCTTTATTTTAAGGTTATCTTCACAAAAGGCAAGAAGAGATTGGACTGCCATTTGTCAGAAATGGTGTAGGGTCTCCCACTTGGGTGGGGGGGTTGGACTAGATGACCTATAAGGTTCCTTCCAACTTTGAGTGTCTGTTATCTGTTAAGGCAAGGAGTTTAAAATATGTAGGTTGGTTTTTAAAGAATCAGAGGTTTGAGATAGATATACAGAATGGAAAGCCAATCTCTTGAACCAGGTCTATGTCCATTGGAACTTCGGCACTGGATTATAAGTTTCTTTCATGGAGCCCAATTGTAACTTCAAAGTGACTGGTCGTAAGGTAAGGACTACCTGTGCATAATGCTTAAGGATATAGCCTTTGAACCTGCAACTCCTAGATTAACTTTTCAGTTGGTTTCTTTTGGATCAAAGCAATGCGTTTCCCAAAGCACCTGAAGGCCAGGCAAGGAACAATGGATGGCAACTGATCAAGGAGAGATTCAACCTGGAAATAAGGAGAAATTTTCTGACAGTGAGAACAATCAACCCATGGAACAGAAGTTGCCTTCAGAAGTTGTGGGAGCTTCATCCCTGGAAGCTTTCAAGAGGAGACTGGACTGCCATCTGTCAGAAATGGTGTAGGGTCTCCTTCTTGGGCGGGGGGTTGGACTAGATGACCTACAAAGTCCCTTCCAACTCTGTTATTCTATTCTTATTTATAAAAGATAGATAGATAGATAGATAGATAGATAGATAGATAGATAGATAGA
>NW_020769316.1:2564222-2576319 GCF_900518735.1 Pseudonaja textilis | reverse complement strand
AGATAGATAGATAGATAGATAGATAGATAGATAGATAGATAGATAGATAGATAGATAGATAGATATGGACAGACAGGATGGCAGGCAGGTAGGGACAGAGATAAGATAGATGATAGAGAGAGAAATGATATATAGGAGAAGAGATGATAGAGAGAGAGGATGAGATGATAGATAGGTAGATAGATGACAGATAGATAGATAGATATTAGATAGATGATTGATGATCGAGGAAGAAATGATAGATATAAGAAAAGATGATAGAGACAGAGAGGATGAGATGATATAGATAGATAGATGGATGATAGACAGATATATAGATACATAGATGAGGGATGATAGAGAAATGATAGATATGAGAAGAGATGATAGAGAGAGAGGATGAAAGATATAGATCGATAGTTGATAGGTAGGTAGGTAGGTAGATAGAAAGATAGATAGATAGATAGATAGATAGATAGATAGATAGATAGATAGATAGACAGACAGACAGACAGATGAGAGATGATAGAGGGAGAAATGATAGATATGAGAAGAGATGATATATATAGAGAGAGAGAGGATGAGATGACAGGCAGACAGACAGACAGACTATCCAGTTCTCTTTGTGCAATGAAGCCAGATTGGTTCTCTGGTTCAGGGGCTTTCCATATATTTATGTCAAATATCTGATTCTTTAATACAAACATACGTATTTTCTTCTTACTGCCTTTTGTGAAGATAACCTTGGAAGTAAAGAAAAATGTCTTTCAAAAGAGCAGCACTTCCACATATTTTTGCTTTTCATTTCCCCGTGAGGAAATAGACAACCAATGTTCCTTTCTTTCTCTCTCTCTTTTGTGTGTGGATCTGCAGCCTTTGTAATGAACTAATAAGATAGATTGTGTTTTTTTATTGTTATTTTTCATAAGCTCACACCTTCTTTCTTGAGAGAGAATTATAAAAGAAATTATTTTAGACTCAGAAATAGCAAATATTTTCCCTTTGGGGAAAAAGTTAATGAAACTCTTCCACACCACATTGTCTTATTAAAATTTAAAACCTCCCAGCACTGGCCTATTCAACTTTCTCTCCAAATAGGTTGAGATTGAGAAAAATATCACTTTTTTTCTTCATCTTGTATTGCGTTTTATAGGCATCAATACAGATGAAGCTGCTGATTTATTCCAAGGCAAGAGCCTATTGGGGTTCGGCAGCTGTAATAAATTTAAATAATAAATAAAATATATAAATTAGGATACCCCAGGCACTTTTGCTAGAGGATTCTTCATCCAGGCTCAGTAATCAGCCTCTGCTATCCTCCATTCATCCTTTTATGAGGTAAATCCACAATTTTTCTAAAAGTAGGCCTAGACTCACATTCTACCTATCTACCACAGGTAGTCCTCGATTTATAACTGTTCAATTAATGACCATTCATCAAAGTTACAATGGCACTGAAAAAATTGGGTTATGGCTATTTTTCACACTTAATGACCTTTGAAGGATTCCCACCTGATCAAAATCCAGATGCTTAGCAACAAACTGACTCATATTTTTGATGGCTGCAGTGACCCGGGGTCATGGGATCCCCTTTTGTGACCTTCTGACAAGCCAAAGGCAACGGGGAAACCAGATTCACTTAACAACCGGGTTACTAACTTAAGAACGGCACTGATTCACTTAACAACCCTAGCAAGAAAGGACATAAAACGGCAAAATTCATTGTCCTCCTTAGCAAGAGAAATTTTGGGCTCAGTTGTGGTCGTAATTCAAGGATATATACCTTAATCTCAAAGTCTTCTCTGAGGATCAACTTGAAAGAAAATAAATAAAATTACAAGGGTTCCTCCACTGACGCTGAAAAAAATGGCTTACAACAGGTCCTCACACTTACAACCCTTGGAGCATCTCCACAGTCACATGGCCAGAATTGAGGGGCTTCTCAATCGGCATGTACAGATGGTCTTGAACTGACAACAGTTCATTTTGGTGGCTGTTCGAAGTTACGACGTCACTGAAAAAAGTGACTTACGATCGTTTTTCACACTGAATGACTATTGCAGCATCCTCATGGCCACATGATTCACATTCAGATGGTGGTCAACTGGTTCATATCTATGACGGTTGAATTCCCAAGGTCACATGATCCTCTTTTGTGACCTTCTGATAAGCAAAGCCAAGGGGGAAGCTGGATTCACTTAACAACCATGCTGCTAATTTAACAACAGCAGCGATTCACTTAACAAACGTGGCAAGAAAAGTTGTAAAATGGGAGCCAAACTTAACAAATTTCTCACTGAACAACCTAAGGTCTGGCCTCAATTATGGTCGTAAGTTGAGGATCACCTGTATTTATAACATTTCAGTGCTCCAGGGTCATGTGATCTCTTTTTTTGTGACCTTCCCAACCAGCTTCCAACAATCCGAGTCAATAGGGGAAGCAGATTCATTTAAGGACCACGTGATTCACTTCAGAACTGCAGTGATCCACTTAATAACCATGGCAAAAAAAAAAAAAAAATCCCACAAAAAGCTTGGCCACTAGATGAATGGTTGTACTTCGAGGATTTAACTGTAAACAGCTGTTTTATAAGAATTCCACTAACATTAACAATATCTTCAGCATATAAAGAAAATCTGTACAAAATGTTTTACAGATGGTATCTGGTCCCAACAAGACTGGCAAAAATATACCCCAGTGTAAGCCCAAAATGTTGGAAATGCAAAAAAGTTGACGGTACATTTTACCATATGTGGTGGTTATGCCCCGAGACCGGGACATTCTGGATCCAAATTAAAAATTGGCTACAGGAGATCACCGGCTATCAAATTGAACTCAGACCAAAAACCTTTCTCTTAGGAATTATTAAAGACCAAATTCCAAAAAAAGTAAAACATCTAATGTTACATATCATAGCAGCCACCAGAATAGCCTGTGCACAAGTATGGAAAACTTCCAATATTCCTAGAAAAGAACTAATATTACAAAAAATACTGGAAAGTGCTGAAATGAATATGTTTACTTTGAAATTGAAAGAGAAAGAAGACTCTGAATATTTTTTAATTTGGAATAAATTGGTATGATTGGATAACAAACAGAAATAAGAAATAAGATAGGAAATTAACCTGTAAGAGACCTCAAGAAAATGAATTGTAAATATGTAGAATATATAAGAATAATAATTATAGCTAAAATTATTAATCAATGTTACATAAATGTAAATATGTGTTAAGTTATATAAGATAAGAACCTGTATAGATGTCAAACATGCTGTTGAAACCAAGATGTTTTGAGTTGTAATAATGGAAACTTAATAAAAATATATCTAAAAAAAAAAAAAGAATTCCACTAACGGTGTAGTGGATTTTAAGACGCACTTACTCTCCGGAGGAATCCTGTCTTTGTGTGGGCAACCAGACAAGCTGCGATGATGAGGATAGAGTCCAGTGACGTGACCGGTGCCATCACAGCCTGGGGTGGGACATTTGATTTCACGTTTCTCGGGTCTTGAAGAATCTAGAAAATGAATGAAGAGGGTGTATAAAGGACCTTACGATCAGATTTAGATGGGTAGGGTTGCTCCAAGAAACCTATCGCGTCATCTACAATAGTTTTTTCCCCTGAAAAAAAGAAAAAGAGAGAGGGGGCGAGTGGGAGGAAAGGGGAGAGGGAGAAACAGAGAGAGAGCTTTTGAACTGCTAGGTTGGTAGAAGCTGGGACAAGTAACGGGAGCTCACTCCATTACAGGGCGCTAGGGATTTGAACCGCCGAACTGCTGACCTTTCTGATCGACAAGGTCAGTGTCTTAGCCACTGAGCCACTCTGCGTCCCTCTAAATGGTAAAAGGTACTGAGCGAGAAAGCAGATGATGAGTTCTAGCCCTGCCTTAGGCATGAAAGCCGGGTCGGTGACTTTGGGTCAATCACCAGCTGGCTATGAATTCTAGTCCGCCTTAGACATAAAAGGCAGCTGGGTGATTTAGGGCCAATCACCAGGAGCCTGTGAGTTCTAGTCCTGCTTTAGACATGAAAGGCAGCTGGGTGACTTTGGATCAACCATTAGGAGACTGTGAGTTCTAGTTCTGCCTTAGGTGTGAAACCTGCCTGGGTGATTTAGGGCCAATGACAAGGAGACTGTCAGTTTTAGTCCTGCCTAAAACATAAAAGGCAGCTGGGTGACTTTAGGCCAATTATCAAGAGATTCTGTGTTCTAATCTGGTCTTAGGGATGAAGCCTGATTGGATGACTTTGGGAAAAATCACTACGAGATGGTGGGGTTCTAGGCCCACCTTAGCTGTGGAAGCGAGCCGAGTGACTTAGGACCAGTCATTCTCTTTCATCCCAGCCCATCTCACAGGGGGGCTGTTGAAGGGGAAATAGGAGAAGGAAGGTGTGTTGGATATGTTTGCCTGCTTTGAGTTATTTGTAAAAATAATAAAGGTGGGATATAAATGGAAATGGGAAGAAGGGAAGAAGGAAGGAAGAAAAAGGAAGGAAGGAAGGAAGGAAGGAAGGAAGGAAGGGAAGGGAAGGGAAGGGAAGGGAAGGGAAGGAAGGAAGGAAGGAAGGAAGGAAGGAAGGAAGGAAGGAAGGAAGGAAGGAAAAATAGATGAGGGAATGAAGGAGGTGAGGAGAAGGAAAGAAGGGAGGGAGGAAGGAAAGGAGATAGAAAGATAGATGATAGATGATCGATAGATCGATAGATCGATAGATAGATAGATAGATAGATAGATAGACGTAGATATTAGATAGATAGATAGATAGATAGATAGATAGATAGATAGATAGATAGATAGATAGATAGATAGACAGAGATAGACAGACAGACAGACAGACAGATGATAGATCGATAGATGATAGATAGATAGATAGACAGACAGACAGACAGACAGACAGACAGATAGATAGATAAATAAAGTTCCTATGCAGATCAGACCTCCATTCTGCCCCTAAGGGAACAATATTTTGGCTCAGCAAGACACAAAATGGTGGGGAAGTCCCATTATTTGCCTCCTCAAGATGGCAGCGATGATAAAAATCGCCTTCCTGGGACACTTTTCATCACTTCTGGGGCTTCCTCCACTTCTTGTGTTCAGAAAAGGCCTCTGTCCACACCCAGAAGCCTTTCCTGGTTCCTGAACGTGTCGGGGATTCCCTGAGAAGTTGTGCCAAATGAACCCACCCAGCCGTCTCCTCTATCCTTTAAGTAGAGCCTTCTTTCATTTACTTTCCTTAACTTCTCAAAGCAGCTTTGAAGCTGGGCTGCCTGCAGCGATGAAGTGAAACCTCCTTTCAATGCTTTTGCGCTGCTCTACAAGCTCTCGCCTTCTGTGGCCTGGAAGAGTTTATGCGAAGGAACCCTACAGACATCAAACTGCAAAGGCTGCCTCTCGTTATTAACTCAAATGTCTACTTAACTCCGGTCTCCGGCAGGGATCAGAAAAAAAAAATACCCCTGGGAATCAAGATATAATAAGTAAAACTCTGGAGGCTTGCTCTTTATCCAGAATAACAGAATAACAGAGCTGGTGGAAGGGACCTTGGAGGTCTTCTAGTCCAGCTCTCTGCCCAAGCAGGAGACCCTGTACCATTTCAGACAAGTGACTGTCCAGTGTCATCTTAATAACCTCCAGTGATGGAGCACCCACAACTTCTGGTGGCAAGCTGTTCCACTGGTTTATTCTCACTACCTGAAAATAAAACCCTGTCTTACTTTTTTTTTTGCCACCAAAAAAGTCACCAGGCCTTATTTTGGGGGAGGGATGTCATCCACTGACTAACCTCACTTGCATGCATCAGCCCCGGCCTCCTTTTCACTATCAGAGGCCTTCAGGAATTTCTTCTGCGGCTGGCAAGTCTTTCCTGAAGGCCTCTGCACCTGGTAACAGAGCTCTGGATCGATCCAGAGCTTTGTTATCAGCTACAGAAGCCTTCAGGGAAAGCTTTGCCAGCCTTGCCGGCTGCAGAAGAAATGGGCCGGCAAGGCAGGTGTCGGGGTGTGCAAGGCCTGGCTACAACTATCCAAAGGTAAGTATTAGGACATCTCCACCCCCTGCACCCCCACCCTAGCTTAATTTTTACCCGTCTACTCTGGAGTGGTTGGGATCTTAATTAGGGCTTATTTGGGGGGGGGGTAGGGCTTATATTGAGTACACATATAAAAATCAAGCTAGGACTTACTTTCAGGGTAGGTTGTATTTTTGGGGAAACAGGGTATCGGGAAATAGGGTTAATTGGCAGTGTCCAAAAAGTTATTACTCAGGTTGATATACTCAGGTTTTACTAGGCTACAGGTAATCCTCAATTTACAACCATAATGGAGCCTGCCCATCACAGTCATAAGTTGTAATGGTTGTAAAATGAGCAGATCACGTGATTTACCACTTTATTAGTATTTATTAGAATAGGGGAAAAAAAATGTAAGTATAGTAGACGAGATGAGAGTATTTGAATTAATTTAGGCGAAATGGATCTTACAGACTGTCAAAAAGGATACTGTTTGCTTTTAGATGTATCCCTTTCCTCTCTTACTCTTTTCTTTCCCTCTTTTTTCTTCTTACACCCTTTACTCTCTTCTTTCTCCGGTTTGCTAGCCTGGATGTTCTTTTTTTTTTCTTTTTCTGTATGCATTGTCAATATGTTTTTAATTGTAAATTCAATAAAATTTATTTTTTTAAAAAAAAGAATAGGGGAAAAGAAAAGAGCTGTGGAGGCACAGCGGTTAGAATATGGCAGGCTGTTTCCGATTTATATTGCAGGCTATTTCTGCTGACTGCCAACTGCCAACAGTTCAGCGGTTCGAATCACACCGGCTCAGGGTTGACTCAGTCTTCCGTCCTTCCGAAGTGGGTAAAATGAGGACCCAGATTGTTGGGGGAAATAAGCTGACTCTGTAAACCGCTTAGAGAGGACTGTAAAAGCACAGTGAAGTGGTATATAAGTCTAAGTGCTATTGCTACAAAATAAATAAATAAAGGGAAAATAAACAAAAGGTGGAAAAGAAGAAGCAAAACAGAAAGAAAACACGGAATTATGATTTTAGCCCTTCTTCCTATTGAATAATTGCTCTCTTATTCTTTCCCCATCCTTTTTAATCCCCAAATCCATAAATCGTACAATACATTTCTTTTCCAACTGAGGAAGGCTAACTTTTAGGCCAAAGGAATCTCAACCTGTCAGCGGTAGCGTAGCTAGATAATTTTAGACCAGCGATAGTGAAACTTTGAAGCTCAGAGGGTCAAAAATTTGGAAAACGTGTAACTTGACCCTGCTTACAGGTCATCCCCAGTATAGGGGTTCCTACTTGAGCAGTGGGTCGGACTAGAAATCTTCTAAGGTCCTTTCAAACTCTGTTATGACTATACGCCACGGTGCACAGCTCACAGTTGCTTTCCCCCCAAAGTGATACCTATTTATCTACTTGCATTTGCATGCTTTCAAAACTGTTAGGAGGAGCTGAGGCAAGAATGGGAGCTCACCTTGTCTCGCACGCCCGGGTCTCAAATCCAGCCTGCCAGTTTTCCGGCTGGAAAGCTCAGCGTCTTCAACCCCTGAGCCATCGCGCAGAGCCGTCTCTTCTTACCTTTGCTGTAATAGTTCTTCCGGATGGACTCCAAGGTCTTGTTCTGCTTCTCCTCTGCTTGGAAATGTTTCGCGTGCTCTCCCGACGCCGGCTGCCCGGGGTCCCTCACCACTTTGACCTGTTCCGCTTTCAGGGCGATGGCCTGCTCCAACAGGCCCAGGTTCCCCCGCGTCATCATATCGTACATCTCAGATTCGTCGGTCACGGTGGACTTCTGAGAGTGAGTGTCGTCATCCTTTTCATCGTCCGACCTGACCTCCACAATGACAGAATATTCCGGCTTGGGGTTGACCGCCTGTCTTTCACAGTGAGTTTGGGGGCTATCCTGAGAAGTGTGAGGCACTTCTTGACAGAGGACATCAGCCATCACTTCCTCTTCTTCCTCCTCTTCGTATTCTTCTTCTTCCTCTTCCTCCTCCTCTTCCTCCTCGCCTTCTTCTTCTTCTTCTTCTTCATCATGGTCTTCTTCTTCTTCTTCTTCCTCCTCCTCCTCCTCGTCTTCTTCCTCCTCTTTTTGGAGCTTGCACGAGTCCTCACAGCTCGCCTCATCCTCCTGATGTTCTAGGCACAAATCACTGCTCCTTTCGCTGGTGACCTCAATCACTTCTTCTGCATCTTCTGTATGGATGATGATCTCCTTTTCGCATTCCTCCTCAACTGCTTCTTCCTCTTCTTCTTCCTCCTCCTCCTCCTCCTCTTCTTCCTCCTCCTCCTCCTCTTCTTCTTCTGTTGCTCCTTCGCAGAGCAAGTGCATGGTGTTTCCTCCGCTGCTGGAGACCTCGCCTTCGCTTTCCGACACAGGCCGTTTAGAGACGACAGTTTCTTCTGTTCTTTGGCCTGGATTGAAAAAGAGAGCGATTTCTTGAAAATGGTTGTGGGTACAATTGGGGGTGGGGGGTGGGGGAGAGGTAAGCGCGTCCCTACTTTTGTATCTGTTGTGTAGTGTGTGAGGCTTTTGCCTGACAAGGGGGATAGCAAGCAGAGGGACAGGCTGGGACATCCTTGGTGCACACTGAGCTTGGTGGTTTTCTTGCAAATGTTTCATGACCCAACTAGGTAACATCATCATTGCTAGAAGGGAGGGGTGTTTGTGGAGTGGAGGAGGGAGGAGGAGGAGGAGGAGGAGGAGGAGGAGGACAATGGGATCTTTGGTGTTCTCTGAACTTGGTGGTTTTCTTGCAAACGTTTCATGACCCAACTAGGTAACATCATCAGTGCTAGAAGGGAAGGACAGTGGGTCCCCAGTGCTCTCTGAACTTGGTGGTTTTCTTGCAGATGTTTCATGACCCAACTAGGCAACATCATCAGTGCTAGAAGGGAGGGTGATTGTGGAGTGGAGCAGGGAGGAGGAGGAGGAGGAGGAGGAGGAGGAGGAGGAGGAGGAGGAGGAGGAGGAGAACAGTGGGATCTTTGGTGCTCTCTGAACTTGGTGGTTTTCTTGCAAACGTTTCATGACCCAACTAGGTAACATCATCACTGCTAGAAGTGGGTAGGGCTTGCTCTCACTTGATATTCTAGTGGCTTGCCCTATCAGTGTTGGTGGAAGTAAGTGGTTTAGGAGCCCAATTGAAGAACTTTCAAGATCACTCCCAACAATATGGTACAATCTTCTAGAATTCAGGTAATCCTCGAGTTAACAACTGTTCATTTAGTAACTGTTCAAAGTTAGAAGAACACTGGAAAAAGTGACTGGTGACCGTTTTTCACCCATGGTTACATGATTTACATTCAAATGCTTGCAAATGACTCATATTTATGACGGTTACAGTGCCCCAGGGTCATGGTTTTCCCCTTTTGCGACCGTCTGACAAGCAAGGTCCATGGGGAAACCAGATGCACTTCATGTTACTAACTTAATAACTTGCACTGATTGACTTAACAACTGTGGGAAGAAAAGCTGTAAAATGGGGCAAATTTCACTTAAAAAATTTCTCACTTAGCAATACAACTTTTGGGCTCCATTGTGGTCGTATGCCGAGGTCTACCTGTATAAATTGAGAGCAAACTGCATTCCTTACCAGCACTGATGATGTTACGTAGTTGGGTCATGAAACGTCTGCTAGAAAACAACCAAGCTCAGAGGGCACCAAAGACCAAAATGTGGCTCCTTTCTTAATTTTCTGAATGAAGAACTTATGGACGTATTATTTAGAGAAGGGGTCTCCAACCGTGGCAACTTTAAGCCTGGAGGACTTCAACTCCCAGAATTCCCTAGCCAGCAAAGCAAAGTTGGCTGGGGAATTCTGGGAGTTGAAGTCCTCCAGGCTTAAAGTTGCCAAGGTTGGAGACCCCTGATTTCGAGGAGCCATTGCAGCTCGTCCTAGACTTAACAACCGTTAGTTTAGTGACTTTTTGAAGTTACGATGGCATCGAAAAAACTGACTTATGACTAGTCTTCATACTTATGACCGTTGCAGCATCCCCTCAGTCATGTGATCAAAATTCAGGTACACCTGGCAACTGGCATGTTCTTAGCAGTTTCCAATCAAGCAAAGTCAACAGGGGAAGCTGGATTTGTTTAACAACCATGCGATTCACTCAATGACTGCAGTGATTCATTTAACAACGGTGGTCCAAAAGGGTCCTTTAAACAAGGCGCAAGTCCCCTTAACAACTGCCTCACTCAGCAACGGAAATGCTTGTTTCCTGGGACTCACTTAAGAACCATCTTGGTTTTTTGCAATGGACATGCTGGATCCACTTCTGGTTGTTACGTCAAGGACTACCAGTACAGTGCTGAGATTATCAGAAGGAACTAAGGGTGGTATTCTACCGGTTTGGACCAGTTCAGGAGAACCGGTTGTTAAAGTTACAGCCAAACTGGTATTTCAACTGACCAGCTGGCCCCACACAGCCCTTTTCCGATAGAGGTAAGTGCAGGGTCCACACGAAGGCTCTGGGAGGGGTGGAAATGGGCCTTCTGGAAGACCAGAAATGGGCCTGTTTCTGGCTTCCGGAGGGCCTCCAGAGCCCGGGGAGGCCATTTTCTCCCTCCCAGAGGCCCAGGGGAAGCCTCTGTACCCTTGGGAGAGCAAAAACTTCCTCCCCCCGGGCTCTGGAGGCCGACCATAAGCCGGAAACAGGAAGTTTCAGTAGGTCCCACCCACCATGGCCCCAGCCACCCAGCAACTGGGCAGTGAAATGGGTTGCTGGGATTTTTGAATCCCACCCCTGGAAGGAGGGACCCCGCACCTTCTTCCGAGGGAGGGCTGCTCGACGCCTCCTTTTGCATCAGGGCTCCTTCCTCATCTTCCTCTTCCAGGGTGCCTTCCGAATCATCCGTCACAGAGTCCTGCTTGGCTTCGGCCTCTTCGCTCCCATCACTGTCCACATTGTAGCCCTCGTCCAGGGTGAGTTTCAAGGGGTGGGATTTCCTCTTGGGCTCCAGGTGCCCTGCTTCTAAGTGCTGAAGTTTCCTCTTCTTCGCCAGCGGGCAGCTTTGTAAACTAGGAGGAAAGCCAAGAGAAAAGAGAAAGAAGAGAGAAAGAGAAAGAGAGGGAAAAGAGAGACAGAAAGAGAGGGGAAGAGAAAGAGAGACAGTGAGAGAAAAACAGAAGCAGAAAGAGAGGAAGAGAAAAAGAGAAAGAGAGAAAGAAAAAGACAGAAACAGAAACAGCAGAGAGAAACAGAAAGAGAGGAAGAAAAGCAAAAGAGAGAAAGAGAAACAAAGAAAGAAAAAGAGAGAAACCGAAAGAGAGGGGGAGGAAGAGAGACAGAGAAACAGAAACAGAAAGAGAGGAAGAGAAAGAGAAAGAGAAAAAGAAAAAAGAGAAAGAGGGAAACAGAGAAACAGAAATAGAGGGGAAGAGAAAGAGAAAAGGAGAGAGAAAGAGAAAGAAAAGAAATAAAGAGAAAGAAGAGAATGAGAGAAAGAAAGAAAGAAAGAAAGAAAGAAAGAAAGAAAGAAAGAAAGAAAGAAAGAAAGAAAGAAAGAGAGCATAAGAGAAGCAACTCAACGCAATGTGATAGAAGCAGGTGTCTACATAACCATATGACCATTTCCTAGTGCTATTATTTGGATGGAAGCTCAGAATTATAACTACTGTATATAAATAGCATGTAAGAGTTCATATTATCCCCTAATATTCTCAGCATGATTTGGTTGATGACCAACTGAATATTCAAGGTGTGCATTTTCCACATGATAAAGAGTTTTCAGGTTATATATTATAATTCAACTTTCTGGGTCATCCTCATCTGGGCCACCTTGAATCAGTTCTTAGGAGAATGCAGATTCTTCCAGGAAACTGGAAGCATCAATCAAAGGCACTTTTATTACTGAAAACAGATATTCAAGGAGGCCCCTTTTCTGCTGATCATGACAAGTTATAAGGTGGTACTACAGCTCACTGTCTCCTGGTGATTGGCCCAAAGCCACCCAATGGCTTTCATGCCTAAGGTGGGACTAGAATTCACATTCTCCTGGTGATTGGCCCAAAGTCACCCAGCCAGCTTTCATGCCTAAAATGGGACTAGAACTCACAGTCTCCTGGGGATTGGCCCAAAGTCACCCAGCCGGCTTTCATGCCTAAAATG
>NW_020769316.1:2545717-2564212 GCF_900518735.1 Pseudonaja textilis | reverse complement strand
GAATTAGAGATGCCAAACGGACACCCAAAACTCACCTCCTGTGTCTCGCGTACTTTCCTCGAATGTGTCCTGATCCATTGCATCCTGGAGTGGGACAGCTGTGTGAAGAGGGTGACACACACAAGCCAGAAATAAAAGCGGGCATAATTTCCAAGGCAGGGGGTGGGTGGGGGAGGAAGAAGAGGGAGAAGGAACCAAGTCAACTCAACCTCAAGTAGTCCTCAACTTACAAAAGTTGAGTGACCTTTCAAAGTTACAAAGGCACTGGAAAAAAAGTGAATTATGAGTGTTTTTCACGCTTACAACCTGTCCAGGATCCCCATGGACATGTGATCACAATTGAGATAACAATAGTAACCATATAGTAGGATAATATTTTTAATGAATTATAACTTTTATTATTCATATATATAAGGTAACAAGGTTGTAATGTTATAAGTGATATTATTGGCTAAAAGAAAATATATTTGTGTAAAAATGAGATGTTAGAGGGAAGAGAACATACAGAAAATAAAATAGATGCAACAGTGGCAAATGTAATACTGGGGAGGTATAATAGGGGAAATATAAATTAAGATTAAATCTTGAATGGTCCATGAATGGTAGGAATAGATTAAATTGTAAACATGGTGAGCATAAGAAATATATGATCAAGGAAGTTAGAGATTGATTAGAATGATTTTAATGAATTAAATATTTTGTTATCCACTTGTGTAAGGTATATCAGGATATATTGTTATATTGTTGGCTAAAGAAAAGAAGATGGAAAATATATTTGTGTAAAAATGAGAAGTTAGACAGAGGAAACGCACAGAAAATAAAATATATGTAATAATATTGGAAAGGGGATTTGATGGTGGATGGTATAAATTAAGATGAAATTTTGATTGATTAATGAAATGATAGGAATAGATTAAACTGTAAGCATGTTGAATTTAAGTATATGATCAAGAAAGATGGAGATTGATCGATATAAAATAATTTATGAGAATATAAAGAAGAAAATTTGGTAATAGATAATGATGTGATCTTAGCTGTATTTGTGACTATGGATATGACTGATTTAAAATGTAAAACACCTGGAACCACGCTGTTCTCACAAAGATGTATTTAAATAATTAAAAACTAAAAAACTTTTTTTAAAAAAAAGATAACAATAGCACCAAACTTATATACCGCTTTATAGCCCCCTCTAAGCAGTTTACAGAATCAGCCTATTGTCCCCAACAATCTGGGTCCTCGTTTTACTGACCTTGGAAGGAAGGAAGGCTGAGTCAACCTTGAGCTGGTCAGGATCAAACTGCTGGCAGTTGGCAGAGTCAGCCTACAATCCTGCATTCTAACCACTGTGCAACCTCGGCTCTATACAGATTTGTGGCAATTGGCCTGACTTATAACAGTTCGTTTAGCGACCGTTCAAAGTTACAATGGCACTGAAAAAAGTGAATTGTGACCATTTTTTCACACTTACAACTTTTGAAGCATCCGCACCCCGATCAAAATTCAGAACGCTTGGCAACTAACTGACTCATATTTATGACGGTTTGCAGTTATGACCTCTGTAGCATCGCCATAATCATGTGATCAAAATTCAAATTCTTGGCAGCTGGTTCGTAGTTATGACCGTTCTTGGGTCCCAAGGTCACGTGATCCCCTTTTGAGACCTTCTGATAAGCACAGTCAATTGGGGAAGCCAGATTCACTTAACAACCGGTTTACTAACTTAACCAATGCAACGATTCACTTCACAACAGCGGCAAGAAAAGTCGGGCAGAACTCATTTAACAAATCATCTCATGTAGGGACATAAATTTTGGGCTCAATTGGAGTCCCTTTTTGCAATCTTCTGATAAGCCAAGCCAACGGGGAAACCGGATCCACTTAACAACCATGTTTGTAACTTAACTACAGTGGTGATTCACTTAAGAACTATGGCAAGAAAGGTTGGTAAAACGGGGCAAAACTCAACCACCGTCTTGCTTAGCAACAGAAATGTTGGGCTCAGTTGTGGTCGTAAGCCGAAGACTACCTGTACATGGATGACAGAGAGCACCTGAAGGCGCCAGGTGCCTTGGAAAGTAAAGTGATGCCTAGAAGCATCTCGGAGAAGAGAATGAATTCCCTTTCGACATTTCCTCGGCTGCTTTCGATTTCAAAAGAGGGAAGGCAGCGGCTTTGTGATTTGCTAAAAATTAATGAAATGAGTCACCCTATTTAATTAAATGAAGGGCTCATTATAGTTTTATGAGTGTGTTTAATTAAAGATTTGCATATGTAAGAGCAGGCCTTTTAAAAGGAAGCAATTCCCACACTTAGGCTTTCACAGCCGGGGAATTTTATTTTATTTATGTGTTATAGTTTCTCTCTCTCTCTCTCTCTCTCACACACACACACAAAACCACACACACACACATACACACAAAGCCCCCCCCCCCCGCCCATGTCATATTACTCAATCACATGGATTTTCTACGCCTTCCTACGATCAACAATGGTGAAATAACAGATAACATCATCAGAGTTGTAGGTCATCTAGTCCAACCCCCCCACCCAAGCAGGAGACCCTACACCGTTTCTGATAAATGGCAGTCCAATCTCTTCTTGGAAGTGTCAAGTGATGGCGCTCCCACAACTTCCGAGGGCAACTTCTGTTCCATGGGTTGATTGTTCTCACTGTCAGAAAGTTTCTCCTTATTTCCAGGTTAAATCTCTCTGTGTTCAGTTTCCATCCATGATTCATTGTCTGGCCTTGGAAAATAGCTTGACCCCTTCCTCCTCTCTGTGGCAGCCCCTCAAATATTGGAATACTATTATCATGTCTCCCCTGGTCCTTCTCTTCACTAGACTAGCCAGGCCCAGTTCCTGCAACCATTCTTCATATGTTTTAGCCTCCAGTCCCCTAATCATCCTGGTTGCTCTTCTCTGCACTTTTTCTAGAATCTCAACATCTTTTTTATAGCGTGGTGGCCAAAACTGGATGCAGTACTCTAGGTGTGATCTTACTAAAGCTTTATAGAGTGGTATTAGTACCTCACTTGATCTCGACTGTATCCCTCTGTTAATGAATAAATTGCATTCTTTGCTTAACTTCTGATTTTTGGGGGAATGGATTTCCGCGAATGTAGTTTTGAGATCGTCCACTCTGCAGATAGTCCTGGACTTATGACTGTTCGTTCAATCTGTTTGAAGCGACGACAGCCTCGGGAAACTCACAGTTATGACCATTGTACTATCCTCACCAGTGGTGGAATTCAGAAATTCCCACCATTGGTTCTGTGGGTGTGGCTTGGTGGGCGTGGCTGCAGGGGTGGGATTGCATGCCTTGCACGCCTCGCACAATCCTGCACGTGCACGCACCAAATGCATGCTTTGTGCACGCCTTAAAACAGTAAAAACTAAGCTACTGCGCCTCTCAGCTGTTTAGCATAGGAATCTGCTCTGCCACAACAAACAGCTGAGAGGTTAAAAAAGGACGAAGGAGCAGAGGGAGGCAGGTGGGCCCAACTGCAGAGTGTCAGAGAGACTCTGAATGAACCAGTTCTCTGCCAGCTGATTTTTGGCGCTACAGGTATGCCAGAACTGGGACGAACCGGTAGAATACCACCACTGATACCCATGATCATGTGATCCACAATTCTTGGCATTGTTGTGGTTTGTTGACAGCTGGTGCAGACGGCAGCGGAACTGGACAGTGGAGAAGAATGGGGACCAGTCTGGGAGTCCGGGGAGGACTCGGATGAGGGTCCTGCATCCGATGCAGAGATGGGGCCAGGACCATCTGGGAGTGGGGTGCTGCCTCCGGAATCTGGCAGCAGTGAGGCAGAGGACCCAGGGGAGCCTGTTCCCAGTGTGCGTATGCGCAGAGCTGCTAGAAGTCAAGAGCAACTGAAACAAAAGGGGCGATTCGAGAGTAAGTCTGGGAAGTGATTGCTCCTCCCATAAAGGATAAAAGTCAGACCTCAATGACGAAACCTTTGCAGGAAGCAAAGTAGTTCGATCGGTTCCGAGTCATCCTTGAAGCTCTGTGTACTTCGGTTGGTTGCTTTTATAGTTAATTGGATACTTCTGTTTTTGGCAGCATTCCACCGAACTGAAAGGCGTGTGCTTATCTTGGGGGACTGTTTATAATGAGTTCTGGCTGGGAATGAAAGCAATTTGCAGCGTTGCAGTAAAATAGCTTTTTCTTTTAAAACAAGTTTGGGAATAACTACGATTTACAAAGCCTGGGTCAGAAAAGGCGCTGGGTTTGTATTTAAGACTGGTTCCAACTTCTTGTTATCAGGATTTGCAACCTTTTTTGTTAGTTCCTGGGAAAAGTGAATTTGCATAACGACGGCTGTATAAAAAAACGGTCCTAAACGGGGTCCAACTTGAATTAACAATGGCAACTACTTGCCGTGAAAATTCCAATGTCAATGGTAACTGTAAGTTGAGGACTGTCTATACCACCAGTCCTCACACTTGCGACCATGGCAGCATCCCCACAGTCACGGGATCAAACTTCAGGTGCTCGGCAACCAACATGTACAGGTAGTCCTCGACTTACAACGGTTCCCTTAGCGACTGTTTGAAGTTACAACAGCACTGGGAAAAAGTGAGTTATGACTGTTTTTCACACTTATGACCATTTCAGCATCCCCGTGTGGTGATGTGATTTACGTTTGGATGCTTGGCAACTGACTCACACTTATGACAGGTGCAATAACCTGGCACCATGTGATCCCCTTTTGCGGGCTTCTGACAAGCAAAGTCAATGGGGAAGCCAGATTCACTTAACAACTGGGTGACTAACTTAACAACTGCAATGATTCACTTAACAACGGTGGCAAGAAAAGTAGTAAAAAACTCACTTAACGAATGTCTCACTTAGCAATATAAAATTTGGGCTCAATTGGGGTCATAAGTTGAGGACTACCTGTATTTTTGACAGTTGCAGCTTTGGGTCATGTGATCACCCTTTGCCACCTTCCCAGCTGTTTTCCCACAAGCAAAGTCAATGGGGGAAACTGGACTCCCTTCATGACCACCTGATTCTCTTAACAACTGCAGTAGGTCACTTAACAATCGTTGGGAGAAAAAATAAAATAAAATCGGGGATGACTCACTTAACAATTGCCTGGCTTAGCAATAGAAGCATTGGGGACCATAAGGTGAGGACTACCTGTTTTCCAGAGGAAGTCATGAGCGACTGGATGCCAGATGAAACCACAACATCCAACTGCTCAGAATTTGGCACAGATGGTCCTCGACTTACGATCACAATTGAGCCCAAAATGTATGTTGCTGAGAAAGTTAAGTGAGTTTTACCCCACTTTATTCCTTCCTTCCATTTTTCCTCCCTCCCTCCCTCCCTCCCTCCCTCCTTCCCTCTTTCCTTCCTTCATCCCGCCCTTTTCCTCCCTCCCTCCCTCTCTTCCACTAAACGGATTGTTGTAAGTCAAGAACTCCCCGTAACATCTAAATTGCAGATTTCAATCAATCAATCAGAACAGAACTGGACGGGCCTTGGCGGGGTCTTCTACTCCAAACCCCTATCCAAGCAAGACACCCCATACCATTCCAGACAAGTGACTGTCCGATCTCTTCTTAAAAACCTCCAGTGACGGGGCATCCACAACTTCTGGAGTCAAGCTGTTCCACTAATTATCCTCATGGTTAAGACGTTTCTCCTTAACTCCTTAATTTAAGAATCCGCCAGGTATTCCTGAAAACACCCCCGCTTCTCAGGGTTCATGGAGCACGTTCAAATCCTGCGGGTCGAATAAGCGAGATTATTTTCCTTCCTCATTAAAAAACTCCAGGCGTCAAAGAGCAATTGGAAGCTCCCCGGTCCAACTTCCTATGGTGTTTCTACTTTGAGGAACAGGCTGTTATGGAGATTACCGGGTGCACGGCCTGGCCTGCCTTTTATTGTCGAACACATCAGCAGAGGTGGCAATTGATGCCAGTGACATATTTCAGGGGCAGCCTGGTTACGCACAGCCATCGCTGCAGCTGTCCCCTAACTGCCTGATTAGTTGGACAATTAATCGACTAATTGAAGCCCAGGCTGTGCCCGTGACAAAAGCGGAGGAGGAGGCGATGGAGAAAGACACGAACCATTTACGAGAAAGGGACGGGGGGGGGCGGCGGAGGGGGCGCGTGCGTTCCAAGCATGCCGAGAAATTGGCGGTGGCTACACTTGTAAACACAGCGGGGTGTGGAGGAGAGGGTAGGATCTGGAAGCAGGCAAGCAGATGGAGTCACCTCTGTAGCCAGGTGCCACGTCGAAAAATCCGCCCTGCTTTGCAAAGAAACCGGTCTCTCTTGGGCGGAGGGTGAGACCATTTTGGAATTGAAGGAGCCCCTCTTCTTTTGAGGGGTTGCCACAAAGAAGCGGGGAGGATCAGCCTATTTTCTAAAGCACCAGAAGGCAGGACGAGAAACAATGGAATACGGCTATCGTGTCACTTCTGATCCTTCTTCTCTCTACTTCAGACATTGGCGATCATGTTGGCGATCCTATTTTTATCAACAGCGGCATGAAAAAGTGCTGCTGAGTTTTGTCCAAACTGGTCCCTTTAGATTTTGAAGGCACAATGTTCTTCTTCCTGGACCTTATTTGCCTTCAATCTTTCCCTGGAGGATTAAGCGAAGGACGCCATATTTTTCCGGATGTCGCATCCCATGTCCGAAATAGTCTAACTTTCACTTTTTAAATGGTTTCGATGATTTCCCTTGGCTTCCCCAGGTGGCTTATCACCTCCTCATTTCTGATTTTGTCAACCCAACTTATATGTAACAGCTGTACATAAATCCACATTTCAAATGCTTCTGGTCCCTTCAAGAGGCTTTCTGTCGGAGACCAACCCTGTTTTTCTGGATGTTTTAGGCCCAATAAATGGCCCGAAAATGGCCTAATAAACAGACTGGAAATGGCCTGAAAAGCAAGCCGAAAAATAAGCCAGGGCAGAATCAGCCAGTGGTGGGATTTACTGGTTCACCAAACTGCACAGAATCTTAACTACCAGTTCGCCCAAACCGGTGCAAACCGGCAGCAGCCCACCTCTGCATCACACGTCTGAAACATTTTAACTTTTGCTTTTTAATGGTTTTAATGATTTCCCTTGGCTTTTCCCAGGTGGCTTATCACCTCCTCATTTCTGATTTTGTCAGCCCAGCTTATACATAACAGCGGCCTGTAAATCCACATTTCAAATGCTTCTGGTCTCTTCAAGGGGCTTTCTGTCAGAGACCAACTCTCCAATCCATAGAGCAGGATAGAAAAAGTGTAGCATCTGACAAGCCTGATTTTCAACCTTAGGCTTATGCCGTGTCTGCAGAAGACCTTTTTCATTTTGAAGAATGCTGTTCGAGCTTTCTCTATCCTCGTCTTTAGTTCCGTGGTCATGTTCCAGCTTTCATGTAAATTAGAACCGAGTGATGTGATCCTTTCAACTTTTTCTAGTGGCATTCCTTCCGAAATTATCGGTGGTAAAATTAATGGGTTGTTTGATGATGATGATGACCATAATCTTGGTTTTTGAGGTGTTAAGCTTCAAGCCGTATTTTTCAGATATTTTTGTGACTCTTTTCTCTAGACTAGCCAAACCCTTGGTTCAAAAGAAGATCAACTAAGATGATTAAAGGCCTGGAGACAAAAAAATTATGAAGAACGGTTGCAAGAATTGGATATGGCCATTTCTAGAGAAAAGAAGAACTAGGGGTGACATGATAGCAGTATTCCTGTATTTGTCGGGCCACCACAAAGGAGGTGGGGGTGTCAACTTATTTTCCGAAGCAGGACAAGAAACAATGGGTAGAAATTAATCAAAGAGAGAAGCAACCTGGAATTAAGGAGAAACTTCCTAATAGGGAAGACAGTTAACGACGTGCCTTGAGAAGTTTCGGTGCTTCATCACTGGAGGCTTTTAAGAAGAGACTGGACAGCCATTGGTGTGAAATGGTAAGGTTTCCTTCTTGAGCAGGGGTTATTCTGGGTCTGTGTCACAGAAGGTCCTTCAAAGGGATGATGAAGGGCCTCAAGCCACAACCCAAGCTAAGAAAACTGTGGACAGCACAGTAGCCTTCAGAAATGTGGCCTTTTTAGTTTCTTTATTGTCATTGCACCTCGTACAACCAAATCAAACACCATCTTCAGTGCACATCATGACCATGAAAATAAACGCAAACACACATCCTTCACACTCCACACATTGAATTGAAAACCCCCCGACACCGCACCAACACTGCACTATACAGTAGAATTCAACAGAGCCCTGGGATAGAAGCTGTTTTTTCAGCCTATTTGTCCTTGTTTTTATTATTCTGTACCGTCTGCCAGATGGTAATAGTTCAAAAAAAGGGGGTTCCCAGGATGAGATGGATCTTTAAAAATGTTTTGAACTTTCTTAAGGCAGCGGGAGCTATGAAGCTCTTCCAAAGAGAGGAGAGGGCAACCCATGATCTTCTGGGCAATGACATTAACCCTCTGGAGCGTTGTCCTATCTGCATCTGTGCAATTGGCAAACCATACAGAGGTGCAGTAAGTTAAGAAACTCTCTATGGTGCAGCGGTAGAAGGTCACCAGCAGTTTCTAGGTGTGTTCAGTCTCTGCAGGTCATACTCGATCTACAACTATTCGTTTAGTGACCATTCAAAGTTACACTGAAAAAACACTGACTTAACTGTTCGCACACTGGCCCCCATGGCAGCTTTCCCACGGTCCCACGATCAAAATTCAGGCAACACTGGCAACCGGCATGTATGTAGTATTTGCATCATCGCAGGGCTGCATGATTGCCGTTTGCATCCTCCCCACCTGGCTTCTGAACACAAAGCCAATGGAGGGAGCTGGATTCACTTAATGACCTCATGATTCATTTAACAACGGTAGCCATTTGCTTAAGAAATGCGACAAGAACCGTCGCATCCCTTAGCAGGTCTAATGGAGATCAGATCTAAGATATTGTTCCTTACCTCAATTCCTGCCCGATGAGTTCTGTTGGTACTGCAGGGGCAACAAGGAAGAAGAGAAGAAACCAGGGTCAAAGAGAAAGAAGATTAAGGCAGGTTTGGCGGAAAAAAATCACTCAATGGCACTGGAAAAAGGGAGTTTACGACTGTTTTTCACACTTACGACTGTTGTGGCTTCCCCGTGGTCACGCGGATGCTGGGCAACCGGTCCCCATTTAGGATGGGTTGCAGTGTCCCGGGGTCATGGGATCGCCTTTAGCGACCTTCAAGCAAAGTCAATGGGGAAGCCAGGTCCCCCTTAACAGCCGTGTTGCTAACTTAACAAATGCAGTGATTCACTTAACAACGGGGCCAAGAATGGTCGTAAAATGGGGCAAATGTCTCCCGTAGCAATATAGATTTTGGTTGAGGACTACCCATACTGAGGCAGCATTTTTTTTTGCAAATCTTACGGTCTGAACACTCTGTTCCGCTTTCCTCCCCCAGTTGAATAATTAACAATTAACATTTCTGGAAAATACTGTCCCTGCCTTTATGGTTTAGGAGCATGGTAATTGGACCAACAAAGGGATCATGCCCTTCTTGTGGCAACAGGATTCAACTACTTATTTAGATGAATGACCCTCTATAGCTCCTATGGATTTGAGGTTAATTTGTGGCAGCTTCTGGGACAGCAAACTGAAATATTTTCAGGCTCTCTTGCCTGATCGGTTTGAATTAGATAATTGATTCCAAATGGGATAGGAGAGGCCTTGATAATGGTGCTTTGATCCTGGGCCTATTTTATTTCATATATTGTCACTGCAATTCTGCAATGATGAATCTCTCTCTCTCTCTCTCTCTCTCTCTCTCTCTCTCTCTCTGTGTGTGTGTGTGTGTGTGTCTCTCTCTTTCTTTCTCTGTCTCTCATCTCTTCATCTCTCTCTCTCTATTTATCTACCTACCTATCTCCCTTCTTTCTTCACATCTCCTTCCTTCCTTTTGTCATCCATTTCTTCCTCCCTCCCTTCTTCCCATTTCTTCTTCTTTTAATTTCATTTCCTTCCTTCCTTCTTCCCATTTGCTTCCTTCTTTCTTTTAATTTCATTTCCTTCCTTCCCATTTCCTTGCTCCTTTCTTTTCATTTCCTTCCTTCCTACCTTCTTCCCATTTTCTCGTTTCTTTCTTTTAATTTCATTTCCTCCCTCCCTTCCCATTTCCCCCTTCTTTCAATTTCATTTCCTTCCTTCCCATTTCCTCCTTTCTTTCATTTCTTCCCTCCCTCCCTTTTGCTTTCAAAGCCTGAAAATAAATAGACATCCAACTCAGAGTTAACAACTTATTTCTCCTCCACTCCCCACCCCCATCAGCCTTACGTTCTTCCATGCCATGCCCAGCACTTACTTCCCTTTCCAGCCAAATTCAAAGTCTCAGGCTGTGATAAAAGCAGCCTGTAGTTGTGTAGCAAATCAGGCGTTTATGGCTGTTTTTTTTAAAGAAGAGAAAAGGAGCGAGGGAGGAATTAGAAAACCGACTGGAAAGCTGTCTGTCTGGGTTGAATGGCCATTTGAGTCATTTACCAAAGCAGTCTGTCGGGCATAATTGGGAAGAGGATGTGGCTGTGCACAAACTACACACAAAAACACACAAGGTCTTATCCTCCGGCAGGATAATTCCATTCAGGCAAAATGTGTTTGAACCATCTGCACCCCTGATCCCACGTGGAGAGTCAAACAAAACGCTTACCTCTAATTGCCTTCGACCTTGTTCGCGCTCGTTTATCATCGTTCTCTAAACTCATCTGGAATTCAACAACAACAGGATTCAACATTTTGTTCAATAAAAAGCATTTTACAGTCAAAGTCATGGTGTTTCTCTAAAATTGGGATGGCCCAAAGAAAGTGGGAAAGGCTCAAAGCCAAGGGTCTTCAAACTTGGCAAGTGTAAGACTTGTGGACTTCAACTCCCAGAATTCCTGACCTGAGCTGGGGAATTCTGGGAGTTGAAGTCCACAGGTCTTAAAGCAACCAAGGTTGGATGCCCCTTGAAGTCCACAAATCTTAAAAGGGTCCAAGGTTGAACACCACAAGTCTTAAAATCACCAAGGTTTGAACACTTCTGATCTAAGCAATAACGTTCTCAGAGATCACCTCCACATATGGCTGATAACTTTGGAAATTTTGGAAAAAGTGCAAAGAAACTTTGGAAAAAGTGCAGAGAAGAGCAACTAAGATGATCAGGGGACTGGAGGTTAAAGCATACGAAGAACAGTTGCAGGAATTGGGTATGTCTAATCTAGTGAAAAGAAGGATAACATGATAGCAGTGGTCCAGTATTTGAGGGGCTACCACAAAGAGAAGGAAGTCAACTTATGTGCCAAAGCACCAGAAGGCAATACAAGAAAGATACAACAGCCCTGAAAAAAAGTGACTTTTGGCTATTTTTCACACTTATGACCGCTGCAGCATCCCCAAGGTCATGTCATCAAAATTCAGATGCTTGGCAATGGACTCATTTTTATGATGGTTGCAGTGTCATCTGGTCTCCTTTTGTGACCTTCTGACAAGCAAAGTCAACGGGGAAGCCAGATTCACTTAAAAAACATGTTACTAACTTAACTACTGCAGTGATTCACTTAACAACTGTGACAAGAGAGGGAAAATTCACTTAAACATGTCCCACTTAGAACTTTGGGGATGCAATGTAGTTATAAATCGAACTATATACCTGTATATAGTTTGTATACACCTCAGTTTTAAATGACGGGAGCCTTCGTTGTGATTGTAACTCTGTATTCCTAGCTGAGATTTAAATAGATTCCTTGCAGAATTGAAAGGTTGATTGACTTCCCAAAAGCAAGGAGAAGCTTATATAGCTAGTCCTCGACTAACGACCGTAACGGAGCCCCAAATTAATGTTGCTAAGTGAGATATTTGTTAAGTGAGTTTTTCCTCATTTTGCGATTTTTCTTGCCACCATTTGTTAAGTGAATCATTGCAGTTCATAAGCCGGTTGTTAAGAGAATCTGACTTGGCTTGTCCAAAGGTTGCAAAAAGGAATCACATGACCCTGGGACTCTGCAACCGTCATAAATATGAACCAGTTGCCAAGCTTCCAAATCTTGGGTCACATGTCCATGAGGATGTTGGAATGGTCATAAGTGTGAAAAACAGGCATAAGTCACTTTTTTCAGTGACGTTGTAACTTCAGATGGTCACTAAATGAATTGTTGTAAGTCTGTAGCAACCCTCCCTCCCTTCAACATACGGATGTCAGCAATAGTTGGAATAAATTTATTTCTCAAATATGCAGATATTTGCAGAATGCTCATTAAACATTTGACTTGTACCTGCCACCCTCCTCATCCCCGAGATCTAATTTCAACACTTCATGGTTAATTTTGATATTTGATTTCCACTTTTGATAGCCGGTTGTACTTGACAGCAGCTGTGTCATCTTGTTTTGTCTTTCACAATTTGATAGCTTATTAGAGTTCACCTTGTCACGCTTCCAGAAGGAAAATAATCACAAAAATAATCCAAGGAACCTAACAAAATAATTCTTTGTTTGTTCTTTTTTAAAAGTCCACATAAGAGGCTTTTGGCAATCAAAAAGCAAATTTGAATGTTAAACCTCTTGTAAAAAGTTGACAAGGTTTAGAAGGTTTAAGGATATACTTTCGATTCTTGTGGGGCTATTTAGACCAGGCGTCTCCAACCTTGGCTACTTTAAGACTTGTGGACTTCAACTCCCAGAATCCCTCAGCTAGCAAAGCTAGTTGAGGAATTCGGGGAGTTGAAGTCCACAAGTCTTAAAGTGGCCAAGGTTGGAGACCCCCAATTTAGACAGTTCTAAAAGTCTGGTATTGCTGATTTATTTTAGATGTTTTGTTGTCCTCTTTAGTGGAATGCTCACATATATGTTCATGCCTGCAGGAATATTCACATATAGTTCAGAGGTAATGCATTTGATCCACAGCTTAAACTATAGAACAAAGAATAATACAGTTGGAAGGTACCTTGGAGGTCTAAAACCAACCCCCTACTCAAGCAGGAAACCCTATAACATTTCAGACCGTCCAATCTCTTAAAAGCCTCCAGTGATGAAGTACCCACAACTTCCTTAGTATCAGGAAATTTTCCTTTGTGGCAGCCTCTCAAATACTGGAAGACTGCTATCATGTCCCCACTAGTCTATCATTAAGTGTCATACCTTATGATTCTCGACTCCTGGCGAATGTATCTTTTCTTTTAGGTATACTGAGAGTATTTACACCAAGACAAATTCCTTGTGTCCAATCACACTCAGCCAATAAAGAATTCTATTCTGTTCCGTTCCATTCCATTCCATTCCATTCCATTCCATTCCATTCTATTCTATTCTATTCTATTCTATTCTATTCTATTCTATTCTATCCTATTCATCAAACTAAACAAACCCAATTCCAGCAACCGTTCTTCATATGTTTAGCCTCCAGTCCCCTAATCATCTTTGTTGCTCTTCTCTGCACTCTTTCAACATCTTTTTTTATATCGTGGGGATCAAAACTGGATATTCCAAGTTTGGTCTTACCAAGGCATTATAAAGCAGTATTAAGTCTTGAATACCGAAGTTAAGACACATAGAAATATGGGCTACAGATCATACTACTGTTAGGTGGATTCTCAGTTGGCTGATGGATTATTCCCAATAATCCTTAACTTCAGTTTGGAGGAAAGTATTTATTAGTGACTAGGAGTTGAGACGGTAGTTATCCAGTCTGCAGAGGAGACAAGGATGGTAGGTTTGGCGAATACTTTAAATAAAAAAATGGAGGTTCAGAAAAAAACTAAATTGGGTTTAGTGGTTCAACGGGCATAACATAAAGCTGTGAGCCAGGAATGAGGATACAAGCATTTGGAAGACAGTACATGTTTTTATTTTCTTCTTTTATTTGTCAATATGTATGCTGCCTCAGTTCCTGGAGTAACTCCAGGTTGCTGACATGTTAGCATGAAAACAATCAGAGTAGTAAAACACAAAGATAGGGAAAGAGTGCATACATTGGGTAGCAATTCAAAACACCTCCTCACCGGCAATCCACACTGAGGTAAACAAAGATTAACCTCAAGATTAATACCAGATTAACAAACAGTAAACAAAATCCCAGTCAAGAAATTGCCAATTCAGACAAACAATCAAACAATAAACAACCTACAGCCTAAAAGCAATGGCACTTAGACTTATATACCGCTTCACAGTGCTTGATAGCCCTCTCTAAGCAGTTTATGGAGTCAGCATGTTGCCCCCAATAGTTTGGGTCCTCATTTTACTGACCTCGGAAGGAGGGAAGACTTGAGCCAGTCAGAATCAAACTGCTGGCACTCGACAGAGTTACCCTGCAATATTGCATTCTAACCATTGTGTCACCATGGCTAAACAAGGAACTGCCAAGAATTCTCTCACCAACACTGACAGAGCAAACTACTCATCTATAAACAGAGACCAAACCCTACTGCCTTCTAGCCCTGACGATGTTACCTAGTTGGGTAAGGAAACGTCCGCTTGGCATCAAGCACACAATTCGAAATAGGAATGAAGTAGCAGGGAGAAGATCTCTGAATCTTACTGAGTGGTTGCTGGAAAGGTAAAATATTCACAGCTTTACAAAAAGGTTATCAGGTTGGGCTATATGATCCTTAGAGGGAGATGCTATTTCATAGAACAGCCACATGTATTATAAACAAGGATCCTGGTTGATTGCCAGGTAAGTATGAGCTAGCAGTGTTATGCAGCTGGTAAACCAACAAATGCTGTCTTGAAATGAATTCATTCAAGCAGAGTCCAAATTTGGCAATAATTGCCCTGAACAGATCCCATTTGAAACACAATGGTGTCCTCTAATTATTCTTTATTTAAATATGTCCGGCCTTTATTATTTTTACAAATAACTGAACTTTTAATTTTAGGTAGCACTCTTTTCTTTTCTTGTTTTCCTCACAATAACCCTGTGAGGTGATTTGGACTAAGAGGGAGGCACTGGCCCAAAACCGTCAAGCCGGCTTTCATACCTAAGGCGGGATTAGACCTCACAGTCTCCTGGTGATTGGCCCAAAGTCACCCAGTTAGCTTTCTTGCTTAAGGTGGGACTAGAACTCTCAGTCTCCTGGTGATTGGCCCAAAGCCACCCAGTGAGCTTTCATACCTAAGACAGGACTAGAACTCACAGCCTCCCACTTTCTAGCCTGATGCCTCAACCACTACGGCTCTTGCTGTTACCTGAGCAGAAAGTTAACTTACTTTAGACCCGTTTTCCAAAGCTGCAGGGCCTGGGGAAGAATAGAAGCCCCTAGCAGTCCCTCTTAACTCTTTTTCAAGCTTATTTATTTATTTATTTATTTATTTATTTATTTATTTATTTATGCAATTATAAGATAACGGGTATAAGTATAAACATAGTTATGAATACATGAAATGGGTACATATAAGAAAAATAAAAGAAACAATAGGACAGGGACGGTAGGCACGTTGGTGCGCTTATGCACACCCCCTAGAGACCTTTTAGGAAAGGGGTGAGGTCAATAGTAGACAGTCTAAGGTTAAAATTTTGGGGGTTTGGGGAAGAAACCACAGTCAGGTAGAGTATTCCAGACATTGACCACTCTGTTGCTGAAGTCGTATTTCCTGCAATCGAGTTTGGTGCGGTTTACCTTGAGTTTGTATCTACCGTGTTTCTCACAAAATAAGGCCGGGCCTTATTTTATTTTTTTTTTGAGCCCCGAAAAAATGGCTAGGACATCTTTTCGGGGGTGAGTTAATTTCTCTCCCCCACCCGCGCACCAGCGCCGTCTCCAACAACAGCGCCTGAATTTTCCCCCCATTCCCGTAACAACAGGAAAAAAAAGATTTTGAGGTACCTGGGAGTGCCGCGTGCTGCATTTTGGTTTAATCCCGAGCGGCTGGGTGGGCGTGAGAAGAGCCGAGTGAGCGTCTCTGCTGCTGCTACCCTTGGTACTCCAGCCTCGGATTCTGCAAGTTTGCAAAGGTGCCGGTGCGCAGCCCGTTCCTGCATTCCAAGTGCCCAGGCCGAGCTGCAGCTGTCCCTCTCTCACCAACGCCATCTCGAACAACAGTGGCAGCAGCGGCGAGAACCGTGGAAGCGTTTCAGCCGTTTCTCAGGTAGGGGAGCTGCCTCCGTAACTTCCACGGTTCCTGCCGCTGCTGCCGCTGTTGTTGGAGACGGCGCTGGCGAGAGAGGGACAGCTGCAGCTCGGCCTGGGCGCTTGGAATGCAGGAACGGGCTGCGCACAGGGACTTTTGCAAACTTGCAGAGCCCGAGGCTGGAGCACCAAGGGTAGCAGCAGCAGAAATGCTCTCTCGGCTGTTCTCATGCCCACCCAGCCACTCAGGATTGAACCAAAACGCAGCACACGGCGCTCCCAGGTACCTCAAAATGTTTTTTTTTTCCTGTTGTTACGGGGACGGGGAAAAAGCGGGAGCGACTCAGACGCTGTTGTTGGAGATGGCGCTGGCGAGAGAGGCGCCAGCACTGGTGGGAACCATGGAAGCTACGGAGGCCTGGGAAGCGGCTGAAACACTGCCAGACATCCACGCTGATGCAGCCCACCTGCTGACCCAGGTAAGGGAGGGGTAAGGGAGCCCTCTGTGCTCCACCATGGTGTTAGGAGCAGCTGATGGTGAGGCATAGCTGTCCGCAGGGCACTCCTAATGGCAAGTCCCCCCGCACCTCCTTCCGAATTTCGCATGTTTTAAACTAGGCCTAAATTTGGGGGGAGGGGCTTAATTTCATTTTATGCCTAGAAAACATGCTGGGTCTTCCTATTGGGGGGGCATATTGTCTGAGAAACATGGTATTGTGTGCTCTTGTATTGTTGTGGTTGAAGCTGAAGTATTCATTGACAGGTAGGACATTGCAATATATAATTTTATGTACTATACTTAGATCAGACCGAAGGCGGCGTAGTTCTAGGTTGTCTAGGTCTAGAATTTCAAGTCTGGTGGCATAAGGTGTTCTGCTACGAGTAGAGGAGTGGAGAACTCTTCTTGTGAAATATTTCTGGACTTTCTCCACTGTATTAATATCAGATACGTAATGCGGGTTCCAGACTGATGAGACTTGTATTCAAGTATTGGTCTAGCAAATGTTTTGTATGCTATAGTTAGTAGTGTGATATTATATGGAGATATTCTATGGAGAATTCTTTGTATGGAGAAGCCACGGTTATTATTTCTCTACTGAGGGGCGATCAATGTCCTGGCTGTTTGCAAATGTCTTTCCAGGAACACCCCCCCACCCGTCTTTTCCCTCCTTGCAGAAGGATGACAGGCCACATTTTCCTCCAGAGCATCATCACCAGCGGAGGTTGATAGATGTCACACGTATCACCCTCCATTGTTTGGTTTAAAATGCTGAAGGGTGAACAAAGTGCCTTGAGAGCAGCTCCACCAATCAAGTGGCTGGGATGAAATTTCCATGCATATTATCCTCTCTCGTATGGTAATCTTGCACGAATCCACCATGATGCACCCTTTGTGAATTTGCTGATGGGAGGGGGGGGGGAAGGCGTAAGGAAATAAAAACACGTCTGTAATTTATGCATCCTGTCAGGCCCGGCCCGGCCAAAACCACCCCTTCTGAGCCCCTGCGTTTATTACAATCTCTCCAATAACCCAAGAAGACAATTACTATAATTTTTATTTTTAAAGGCTCGATTCCCTCTGGACCAATGGCTTCCATTTAAAGTGGTGGAGAGGAGCAGGTGTCAAAAGGACTTCATTACATTTACGAGCCTTTCAAATATGCCATTCCTGGCGTTCGCCAGAGTTCATGCCTTCCGATGCACGCCTCACAATAGAATTAATATTTTTGATTGCCGGGTGGCTGGGCGTGTGATTCCTTCCCCTCTTCTCTCCCCCACACCTTAAATGAAATCTAACATGGTTTTCCTTTGTTTTGTCAGTTTGTCATGGAAATTGGCAAACATTCGGCTGCCTTTCATGCATGCTTTGGCAATTTGCTCCTTAGGCAGATAAAGGAAAGGGAAGGGAAGGAAGGAAAATAGGAAAGGAAAGGAAAGGAAAAGAAAGGGAAGGAAAGGGAAGGGAAGGGAAGGAGGAAGAAAGGAAAGGGAAGGAAGGAAGGAAAACAGGGAGAGAGGGAAGGAGAGAGGAGAGAGTGAAGAAGAAAATAAGCAAGCAAGAAAAGTAAGGAAGAAAGAAGGAAGGAAGAAAAGAAAACAGGAGGGAAGGAAGGAGGAAGAAGAGAATGAAAAAGAAAACACAGTAAGCAAGCAAGCAAAGTAAGGAAGACAGGAGGAAGGAAGGAAGGGAAGAAGGAAGGAGAGAGTGAAGAAGAAAATGTAAGAAAAAAAGGAGGAAGGATGGAAGGAAGGAAGATGTTCATATTCACCCAGAGAAGTTAGCACTCTGAAGGTACTATTGGACTTTCTGCAAACCTCTTCTTTTCACTGATCCTTCCTTCCTTCCTCCCCTTCCCTTCTTCCCCTCCCCTCTTTTCCTTCCTTCCTTCCTTCCTTCCTTCCTTCCTTCCTTCCTTCCTTC
>NW_020769316.1:2529456-2545707 GCF_900518735.1 Pseudonaja textilis | reverse complement strand
TTCCTTCCTTCCTTCCTTCCTTCCTTCCTTCCTTCCTTCCTTCCTTCCTTCCTTCCTTCCTTCCTTCCTTCCTTCTCACTCCCCTCTTTTCCTTCTTTCCTTCCTTCTTTCTTTCCCTTCCCACTATTTTGGAAGTGCATTTTATAAGCCACCAAAACAGCCCACACAGAATGTGTTCCTTGTCAAGGCATGCTCCCCGCACATGGCTCTGTAGCTTGCACATTTGTTCCTGTGGCTCCCAGCTGTGGTTTCATAGATCTCTTCTGCCTTTTTTCCTTTCTGCTGTGTTCCCCCCCCACAACCTCTCTCTCTTTAGGGCCTTCCAGCTGCTTGATTTAAATTCTCCTGACATTCCTCCCTTGGTGAGTTTTGTTCACAGCTGAATTAACTAGAAGTTGGCTTACTTAACCTACTCCACCTCGTTTTATCCTCCCAGTTTCTCTGCCAAAGTCAACCCCCTACGCCCGTGTGACAAGAACGGTGGTGGTCCCTGTTTCGAATCTGGGGAGAGCATCCATTAGAAACCACTCTCCAGTCCTCTCAAGGCCTCAAATGAAAATTTACTGCTGTGTAATAAACAGCCTAACAAGGCTTGGCTGTCAGTTTTCATTTGCATAAACAAACGGTGCAAATAAAACATTTAACTGCGAACCATCCAAAGTGCTCGCCTTGATGGGGAGGAAGGAGATGGGGAAAACTGGCCAGGGACAGAGAGGCGGAGGAAGGGATCCTAATTTAGATGGTGGTTGTGGCATTGTGAAGTCCTCAGGGTTTACCTGAGTGCTGCAAATGGGTGTACAGCCTTTTATGGAACTACTGAAAGGATTGTGTTGTAGACTGGAGATAGATGATGCCGTATCCTTCCCTTTCTGTCCAGAGAGGGCTATTCAATCAATTAATCAATCAATCAGACTAGAGCTGGAAGGGACCTTGGAGGTCTTCTAGCCCAACCCCCTGCTCAAGCAGGACACCGTATACGTGGTGTAGCGATTAGAATATAAACGGTGTTAAAAATCTGCTGTTTGTCAGAACAGCTCGCCGGGTCATTTTAGATCGATCAAGGTGTAGGTGAGATGAACCTACTTCACAAAATGGCTTCTCAGATAAAATTGGAAGAGTGGGAAAGAGGAATCCTTGGTAATTTCGACATCGATGGCCTCTTTGGACCTCTCTTTCAAACCGGCGGTCCTTTCTGTCCAAAATATATGGAGTTTGCTGTCTTCAAAAGAGTGGCCTTTGTCTTTAAATGCAGGTGGGATGAAGACGCTTCTGGGATGAGAAGTGAAACATACATTCAAAGAAAAACCAGAAAGGTTTTTGAAAAGAAGCACCTTTGAGACAACCATGACGTGGATGACTGAGAATCTACATAGATAAGAAGAGGGGGGGGGGGTCAGTTAGTCAAGGCTGGCCTCCTGCCACCTGCCGAAAATCTGAGCCAGACTAGATTACTATGGATTTCTAAAATCACTTCAATTAAACAGAATATTTATAGTTCGGGGTTAAAATGAGATGGGCAGCAATTACATTTAAAACAAACTAATATGCAAATAAATCAATTGAACGGTTTATTTAAACTCTCTTATTCTGTTAAAAGCCTGATTCCCAAATTAACTCATTTTCCTCAGTCATACAATCTGTCGAGCAGTAAACTTCGTAGCTGGATGAACTGGGTGTGCATCCTACACCGAGGCCACTCACACACAAAGGTCTCTAACCAACATCAAAGCTAAATAAGAAAACCATGATGCCACGATGCAGTTGCTCAGATTGGTCTGGGCACAGATGTTGGCAAAACAGCCAAAAGATCTTTTGTGAACTTGCTGGTGTGTCACTGTGCAACGTGATTGGCCTCAAACACTCACAACCCAGCTGAAGGAAGTCTACTATCAACTCCACTGTAACAAATGACTTCATCCAGCAATTCAGAGCAGCATTTGAATGAATCATAGAATAACAGAGTTGGAAGGGACCTTGGAGGTCTTCTAGTCCCACCCCCTGCTCAAGCAGGAGACCCTATATTATTTCAGATAAAGGGCTGTCCAATCTCTTCTGAAAAACCTCCAGTGATGGACCATCTACAACTTCTGAAAGCAAACTGTTTCATTGATTATGTCATGCCCTTGGTAGAGTGGGACTCTGAGGAGGAACAACTGACAGGGAGTGGAGGTGTAGCTCTGGAGGTTGTGGAGAAGGCTGGGGAAGGGCAGAGGCCGACTGGGCAGTCAGAGGAAGAACCAGGCCCATCCCCTCTTCATCCTAGGATATGCAGAGAGGAATGGAGGAGGAAACAAATTGGCTTACGAGAGAAGAAGCGGCCATGATCCCCCTCACTGGTTGCAGCTGGGGAGAAAAGTATATAAGAGAGATGGTTGAAGCAAAACGTGTTTTATTTTGGGCTGAAGTTATCTTGGTTGGCGACCTTCCAACAGACAGTGCCTTGTTATCTCCTTGAATTTGGTAATTACTTATCCTGGTCCGTTGTGGAAATTCCTTCATTGTAGTTTGTTTTGGTTTTTTATTTCACCTCTATCTTCTCATTAAATTCAGACAGTATTGCTTTCTTTTGAAGACTATTTTTGAGTAAATTTTATCTCCAACTGAGAATTATTGAACAGTGGAGCCAAGTTGGAGGCATTAAAAGACATTTATTTACATTTTGGATTTTGTTACGTTTGTGTTACACTCTGGGTCATCACAGATTAATTGTTCTGTTAGGAAATTTCTCCTTAGTTCTAGGTTGCTTCTCTCTTTTATTAGTTTCCATCCATTGCTTCTCATCTTCCTTTTTGGTGCTTTGGAAAATAGGTTGACCCACTCTTCTTTGTGACAGCCCCTCAAATATTGAAACATCATGTCTCGCATAGTCTTTCTTTTCACTAGATTAAACATACTCGATTCCTACAACCATTCTTCCTTATGTTTAGGTTCCTCATCTTGGTTGCTCTTCTCTGCACTCTTTCCAGAGTCCCAACATCATTTTTATAGCGTGGTGACCCAAACTGGATGCAGGATTCTAGGTGTGGCCTTGTAAAGGCTTTATAGAGCAGTACTACGGTAATACCTCACGTGATCTTGATTTCATCCCCCTGTTAATGCAATTTAGGATTGCATTGGCTTCAATAATAGGTTTAATAATAAATAAAGAATAAATAAAACAGCCTCGGAGAAGTTCCTTCTTCATCATCCTTGCAAGGACAGGACGACTCTTTCAGGACTTAAAGTCAGGAGGAACTTTCTTTTCAGTCAGCTGAGCCTCTGGCAACAGGACCTGAGAGGCCAACTGGCCCAGCTGTCTTCCACTAACTTTGTTTCGCCCGTCACAAGTCGATGCCTTGTTTCTGGGGGGACACACACAGGCCGCCGTGTTTGCCTGGACGCCGCTAAGTGTGGACCGATCTCTGCACAAAAGCCCCCAATTCTTGCTTGGCAAGATAATTCAGCCTGAACTTTTAACAGTTCTGCTGTTGCTTTCCCCTCCTTTTCAGAAAGTTGCAGCTGGATCTCTCTCTCTCTCTCTCTCTTTTAAAGGCCTTCCTGTCTGCAAACAACAAACCTTCACTTTTCTTTTGGCAAATTTCTTCCTTCCCATTAAAAGAGTTCCATTGAAGGGTTTGCAAGAAGGAAGGCTCATTCACAGAGCGTGTGCAAAGAGCCATTTCAATTTTTTTTTCTTTCACCTGGCCTTTTTAGCAACTTCTCCCCACGTGCCCATCTCTTAAGAAGGGGTCGTTTTAATTCAGGGTTTCTTTGGTTTTCTTTTTGGCAATCCAGAGTTTGTGGGTTTGCTGGTATGCAGTGGCCTTTTTGTTCTCACTTATTTATTTTTTAATAGGAAAGGAATTGGGAGCAAAAAGCCACTTCCTTGAGTTGCTAGGTAGTGGCTTTCCAAGCACGAATGTTTAAATTGGGAATTAAATCAGGTTTCAGGCAGAACCTCTGCTGCTTCAAGTAAAATACTCCTGTTACCTTTATATATACTCTCTCTCTCTCTCTCTCTCTCTGTGTGTGTGTGTGTGTGTGTGTGTGTGTGTATATATATATATGTGTGTGTGTGTGTGTGTGAGAGAGAGAGAGAGAGAGAGAGAGAGAGAAATGTTTTTTTTAAATGTTAATTAAATTAAATTGGGAGCAGCCTCGTGCCTGGAAACGCAAAGGAATAATGATCATGTGCTTTCTTAGTTTTGTTATTTATTCTGACCCAACTAGCTCTCCTTACCCAGAAGTTTTTATTTTTTAAAAAAGTATAACACACAGATCCTTGTAGGCTGACATAACATTGGCCTCTGTAACACATTCTGAAATTGCTGCTGCAGACTTTTGCATTATTTTTCCAAGAATTTTAGTAAAATTTCTTATAAGATAGAAATACTAAAAAAAACACGAGAGAGAGCTAAGAAAAAGCCAGCTAGCGGTGTAAAGAGGAAGGAAGGAAGGATGGGTGAAAGGGAAGCGGGGAGGGGGAAGGAAGGAAGAAAGGAAGAAAGAAGGGAAGGGGGAGAGAAGGAAGGAAGGAAGGGAAAGGAGAGAGGAAGGAAGGAAAAGAGATGTGAGGAAGAGGAGGAGAGGAGAATAGGAAGGAAGGAAGGAAGGAAGGAAGGAAGGAAGGAAGGAAGGAAGGAAGGAAGGAAAAGACAGAGCAGAAGGAAGGAAGGAGGAAAGGGGGAGGGAAGGAAGGTAGGAAAAGAGATGTGAAGGAAGAGAAGAGGAGAATAGGAAGGAAGGAAGGAACTTGTTTTTATGCAGTAATACACAAATAAATAAATATATCACATCACTCCGAGAAGCAAGAGCCGAAGACAGAGGCCTGATGATGATGAATGAGACTTCATCGAAACGTTGCCTAGATACTTTGAATCTTACGCGGGAGAAAACCCGAACAACCAAAGATCCATACACACACACACACACACACACACACACACACAGTATATATATGCACACTGTATATATACCGTATGTGTGTGTGTGTGTGTGTGTGTGTGTGTGTGTGTGTATGGTATTCAGCTTTGTTCGGGTATTTTCCTACGTCATTATAGTTGTGCTTTCAAAGTTGTAGCAACGTTTCGGCAGAATCTCATCTGCCATCATCAGGCTTCTGTATTGTGTTCGTCTGTGAGTCAGACTTTCACAGCCGTTTCAGTTTTAAATTTGGGTCTAGGAACACAATGTTGTCAGCCAATCAAGACAAAAAAAATGCTACAAAACAGACAGAAGGTATTAAAAACACCAATCAATCAGAACACGGCAAACTCCAAGACCAATAAACACAGACCAAGACTCCCAACCAATCAGGATGAAGAAAAAACCATTCTGGCACAGCAGTAGGCTAGCCCCAAATTTAAAACAGAAACGGCTGTGAAAGCCTGACTCACAGACGAACACAATACAGAAGCCTGATGATGGCAGATGAGATTCTGCCGAAACGTTGCTACAACTTTAAAAGCACAACTATAATGACGTGGGAAAATACCTGAACAAAGCTGAATACCATACATGTAAGTACCCACAAAAACTTAACACACACACACACAATCTCTCAACATATATATAATCAATATTTTGCTTCCAATCTCTCAACATTTCCAGCCATTCTAGAACAACCCAAATTCAACCATCAAAAGGATGACTTTATTCTCCGTAACACTTATGCGCCTTTCTAAACCTCTTTCTAAACCTCTTTATTTTTAAAGAGCCATGAAGGAAAAGCGTATCAATGTGCTGCCAAAAACGTAAAAAGCTGAGTGTACTGCTGGAGAACTCTTTTTTTTTTTTTTTGCCTAAAAAAGAGAGGAATCACAGCAGATCTTTACAATGGCAGCCTAAGCCGCCTTGTGATTTGGCTTCAAAATGAGGTTGGTGCTGAGGAAAACTTTTTTATTATTATTATGGAAAGGAAACAAGCACTGATTAGCCATTATCACTGGCTCATAATACTTCAAGAGGCTATTAAAGGTATGGAAAAAGCAGCTCATTAAAAACAATAGCAGCCTCCAGGCTGACCGATTATAAACAGGCTGGATAATTCTCTCTTGGCTCATGCACCTCGCATTGCCTCCATTTCAGTTTTAATCACTTTCATCTAACGAGAAAAACTTTTCTGTTTGAACCAGGAAGAGCTTGGTAGGTACAAACAGTACCGGCAGGTAAACATGTTGTATGGCTACTTCCTCGTTGCAAAGGGAAGCCGTGCAAAAATTCAGTCGCATAAATCAATTACAAAACGTTAAGCTTGGGAGAAAGAACTGGGAAAGTTGAATTCTGCACTTCCGGCCATCCTTATTCAGCAGAGCATCAGATATTTCCTCTCACAGGAAGGGAAAGTATTCGCTTTTAAAGTATTCGTGGAACGGATGCCAATCTAGACTGGGGGGAGGAGGGGGGGAGGAAGGCATGCTGGGAGGGTGGGGCAGGTAATGTTTTATTTTTATTTTATTTATTTATGTCAATTACTTACAAGATAATAGGCATAAGTATATACATAGTTATGAATACATGAAATGGATAGATATGAGAAAAATAAAAAGAAGCAATAGGACAGGGACGGTAGGCACGTTGGTGCGTTTATGCACGCCCCCTAAAGACCTCTTAGGAAAGGGGTGAGGTCAATAGTAGACAGTCTAAGGTTAAAGTTTTTGGGGTTTGGGGAAAAAACCACAGAGTCAGGTAGAGTATTCCAGACATTGACCACTCTGTTGCTGAAGTCGTATTTCCGGCAATCAAGTTTGGTGCGGTTAACCTTGAGTTTGTATCTATTGTGTGCTCTTGTAGGTTGTAGGTTTTCTAGGTCTAGAATTTCCAGTCTGGTTGCATAAGGTCTTCTGCAACAAGTAGAGGAGTGGAGAACTCATCTTGTGAAATATTTCTGGACTTTCTCAACTGTGTTAATATCAGATACGTAATGTGGGTTCCGGACTGATGAGCTGTATTCAAATGTTTTGTATGCTCTAGTTATTAGTGTAATATTACCAGAGAAAAAGCTACGTAAGATTAGGTTAACGCCTTAATGCCTTTTTGGCTATGTAGTTACAGTGGGCTCTAGCACTTAGATCATTTGAGGTGAATACTCCAAGATCCTCGACAGAGTTTGGATCGTCAACAAGGTCTTGACTATTCAGCTTGTATTTTATTTTCTGATTTTTTTGGCCAATATGTAGGACAGAGCATTTATTTGTTGAGATTTGAAGTTGCCATTTGTTTGACCATTCTGATACATAGTCAAGGTCTTTTTGAAGGGTAGCAGTATTGTCTGTGGTATTTTTAGCTTTACATCATCAGTGAAGAGAACGCAGTTGCTCTTGATATGATCACAGAGGTCATTTATGTAAAGTATGAAAAGAGTTGGTCCTGGAACACTGCCTTGGGAGACACCCCTATTGACAGGTACAGAATTTGATAGGACGCTCCCAATTTTGACCATTTGTTGTCTGTTTGACAGGAATGCTTCTATCCAGTAATGCAGGTGTCCAGAGATACCATAAGATTTTAGTTTTAGAAGTAGTTTGTTGTGTACCACTGAATCAAAGGCTTTACAGAAGTCTATGTAGATTGCTTCTATTGCTTTGTCCTGATCGAGTTGTGTAGTCCATATGTTTTTGCAGTGTAAGAGTTGCAGATGACATGATAGTTCTGGGAATTGTAGTCTCAACACATTTTGGAAGGCAGACGCATGAGAAGTCTACCTTAGAAGATAATATTTGTAGTTCAGAGTTGGACAGAGGGAGGCCTTGATGCTCTCTGAGCTTGGTTGTTTTCTTGCAGATGGTTCATTACCCAAATAGGTATCATCATCAGTGCTAGAACGGAGGGGTGTTTGTGGAGTGGTGGTGGTGAAGGAGAAGGATGGGATCCTTGGTGGTCTCTGAGCTTGGTTGCTTTCTTGCAGACTGTCATGCCCCTGTTGGAATCTGATTCTGAGGGGGAAGTCAAACAGCTGATAGGAGGGAGTGGGAGTGTGTCTCCAGTGGCTGTGGAGGAAACTGGGGAAGGGCACAGTCCGGCTGGGCATTCAGAGAAAGACCCAGGCCCACCCCCTCTTCATCCTAGGGCACGCAGGGAGGAACGGAGAAGGGAGCAAGGTGGGTTACGGGGGAGAACAAGGCCCTGATTCCTTTCATTAGCTGCAGCTGGGAAAACAGGATAAAGAGGGTGTTTGCGCACAGAACCTTGCTGGAAGCAAAGCATGCATTATTTTTGTTCGTCAAGTCTTATGTGGGTTCCGGTGTCCTCCCAACTGTGTGTGTTTTGTTATCTTTTGAGTTCTGCAATTCCTTATCCTGTCCTGTCTTGTTAATTGCTGCAGCTGTGGTTTGTGTTGGTTTTTATTTATAATTTATATGTACTTTGGATTCGGACTGAATTTCTTCCCTTTAAAAACTGTTCTTAGGAGAGTATTTTCTCCAGCCGATGATAACCTGACATTGGAAGCCAAGATGGAGGAATTAAAGGAACTTTACCTACTTTTGTGACTTTGTTGCTTTTCTGCAATGTCCTAGGTCATCACACAGACATTTCATTGTCAAACTAGATAGCATCATCATGCTAACATGAGCGGGGTGTCAGGGTTCCGACGATTGCCCTAATGAAATCCTGAGCCTCAAGCCAAGCTTCAAAAGAATCCAAAAGATTTATTAGGAGCAACATGTTGACATTGAGCCATATGAAGCCAACTCTGCCTCACATAATTTACGGTCATTTGTGACCCTGTTTCCTCCCCTCCCCCCTGGGTGTGTCATAAATCAGATTCTCCAATGAAGCACGTTCCCCAGCTGGGTGTCATCAATCACATTCTCCAATGAAGGATTTTCAGGGTCAGAAGAGCCAGTAGCCTAGGCTACAGTCTTTGTGAGATAAGCATGGAATGTACTTCTGGTTTTAATTGCCATATTGCTCCTTCAGGTTCCCCCCCCCACACACACACACCTGCTTATGGCAACTTGAAAACAGGCATAGCTTTATGAGTTGACATTGGATTTGAAGAGGAGGAGGAGGAGGAGGAGGAGGAGGAGGATGACCATGGGGTCCTTGATGCTGTTGTTTTCTTGTGGATATTTCATCCCCCAACTAGGTAACATCATCAATGCTAGAAGGGAGTGGGGTTTGCTCTCTGTTTATATATCAGTGACCTGCCAGTGTTGGTGGGACAATCAAGGAACTACCAACTCAGACAAAGAAACAATTAAACCATATAGCCTAATCAAGGAACCCACCAAGAACAGCCCCACTAACACCGACAGGGTAACCACATCCATATAAACAGAGCACAAACCCTACTTTCTTCTAGCCCTGATGATGTTACCTAGCTGGATAATGAAATGTCTGCAAGAAAATCACCAAGCTAAGACCCTACAAGTCTCCCTTAGCCACAGTCTTTATGGATTCCCTCCACCAACTTTGGAAGTTAGCTGAAGGTCACGAGGTCTTCAAATCGACCCATCAAAACATGGGCCTACCGTCCCGACTCAAGGAAATGCACCGTGGCATTGTTTCCACAACTTAGGTCTGGAGAATGGCTTTCTCACCTTGATGTGTCTCTTGTGGAGGTTTGGGGCTGACTCACAACTGTTGATTTTCTCCCCCTGGGTCCACCTTTGACTCAGCAGTTTGCCTCGGAACTCATTTTCTAAGGAGAGAAGAAGAAAGTGCATGGAATCAGAAAGGAATATTTGTAGCTCAGGGTTGAACTACGAGGTCCTTGGCGCTCTCTAAGTTTACTTGCAGACGTATCACTACCCAACATCACCAGTGCTAGAAGGCAGGGTGGAGTAAAGGAGGAAGAGGAGGAGGAGGAGGAGGAGTGTGGGATTCTTTGTATTCTCTGAGGTTGGTTGTTTTGTTGAAGACGTTTCATTACACAACTAGGTAACATCACCAGTGCTAGAAAAGAGGGAGGAGGAGAAGGAGAACAACTGTGGGGTCCTTGGTGCTCTCTGTCATGCCCCTGTCGGAGTCTGAATCTGAGGAGGAAGAAGAACAGCTGACAGGGAGTAGGAGTGTAGCTCTGTTGGTTGTGGGAGAAACTGGGGAAGGGTAAAGTCCAGCTGGGCAGAGCAGGAGAGAGGTAGAACAAGGGAGAGGGAGTTCAGAGGAAGACCCAGGCCCACCCCCTCTTCATCCTAGGGCACGCAGGGAGGAACAGAGAAGAGAGCAACATGGGTTGTGTGGTTTACGGAGGAGGAAAGGGTCCTGATTTCCTTCATTAGCCGCAGCTGGGAAGAGAGTTTAAAATAAATGCATGCTGCGTGCAACTGCTGCTGGGAGTAAATGTGAATTTATCTTGTGGTGATTTTGCTTATCTGTGTTCCCAACCATGTTGAGTTATTGTCATGCCTATACTGTCTGGAATTCCTTCTCTTGCCCTGCCGGACCAATTACCTCATCTTGCCTTGATTGGACTTATAGTTACAGTTTTTGTTGACCATGTTTTGGACTTGATTCTCTGCAGTCAAAGGCTGCTCCTGGGAGAGTTTTTCTCCAGCCAAAAGATAACCAGGACATTGGGGGAAAAGTTGGAGCTAATGAAGGGACTCCTACTGATTATCGGACCGTGTTGCCTTTGTGACACGCCCCTTTGGGTCATCGCACTCTCTGAGCTTGGTTGCTTTCTTGCAGACCTTTTATTACCCAACTAGGTAACAACATCTGTTTTAGAAGGGGGTGGGGTTTGTACTGATGATGTTACCTAATTGGGCAATGAAACTTCTGCAAGAAAACAGCCAAGTTCAGAGAGCACCAAGGACCCCACCCATATCATCAGTAAGAGAAGCCAGGCTATTTTTAAATTAAAATTCTACGTCGCTCATCTCACCTACCGTAAGTGACGCTAGGCAATTTGTAGCAGCACAATAAAACCATATAAATACATGGAGAACAGCATAGCTTAAAAACGAGAGTTAAAACCAACTTAGAAGATGACATAAATCAGGTTAAAATTCAAAAGTTAGGAGGTTAACAGGGCAGCAAGAAGGTTTTCAGGCCACCAGCCATCGCTAAGGCTGCAGTCGGACTTTGAGATTGGCCAAGTCATGTCTTAAGACTCATCCAGTAAGTTAGAAGAGGGAGGGCTCACATCACCTTGCAGAGGGGAGGGTAAGAGTTTCCATAGGGTGGAGGCAGAAGCTGGGAAGACCCTCCTCCTAGATCCCCCCAGTCCAAATTTCTTGACCAATGGGATATACAGCCTTCTTTGGTTGATGTTTTTTTTTGGAATGTGGTGACGAAAACTGGATGCGCTATTCCAGGTGTGGCATTACTAAGGTTTTATAAAGAAATATTAGTACCGCTTTATAAACCCTTAGTGAGACCACACCTGAAATCCTGCATCCCTGTTGAGACTTTGGGAAAAGTGCAGAGAAGAAGAACTAAGCGGATTAAAGGCCTGGAGACAAAAACATACGAAGGTCAATTGCAAGAATTGGATAGGTCTAAGTTTAATGAAAAGAAGGGGTCCCAGGATAGTTGTTTTCCAATATTTGAGGGGCTGCCACAAAGAGAGAGGGGTTAAACTTATTCTCCAAAGCTCCAGAAGACCAGACAAGAAACAATGGATGGAAACTAATCAAGGAGAGAAGCAACCTGGAATTAAGGAGAAACTTCATAATAGTTAAGGACAATTGTTTTCTTATTTGTATCCATTTCATGTATTCATAACCATGTTTATACTTATACCTGTTATCTAATAATCGCTTGACAAAGTAAAATAAAATAAAATAAAATAAAAACAATTAGCCAGTGGAACAGCTTGCCACCAGAAGCTGTAGGTGTTCCAACATTGGAGATTTATAAAACATTCGACACCCACTTGTCTCAAACGGTATAGGGCAGTGATGGCTAACCATTTTGGCACTGAGTGCCCAAAGCATGCACGTGTGTGCGCATCATCCAAATGCCATGCTCCCCCGTGCCACACGCATGTGCCTGCCCCCCTGTACATGCCCCCACACACATGCACACGCATCCCTGTGTATGTATCCCATCCCCTGCATACGTGCCCTGCCCCCCCACGGCTGTGCGGCAAAGATCCGAAGACCAGCTGGCTGGTGAGAGGTGTGCGCCCATGCGCTGTGGAACTGAGCTGGGGCGGTGGCTCGCGTGCCCAGAGGGCGGGTTCTGCATGCCCTCTGTGGTAGGTGTGCCATAGGTTCGCCATCACGGGTATAAAGCAAGGGTGGGATTCAAATTTTTTAACAACCGGTTCTGTAGGCATGGCTTAGGTGGTGGGCGTGGCTTGATGGTCATGTGATTGGGTGGGCGTGGCCAACTCAATATCATTCACATCGAGGCATGCATCTCCTCGCCTGGCCTCTCATGACTTTGGGGATACTGCAACAGTCGTAAGTGTGAAAAATGGTCATAAGTCACTTTTTTCAGTGCCATTGTAACTTTGAATGGTCACTCCACACAAGCAAAGCACCAGCAAAGGAGGGGAAAAAAACTCCAGAGAAGTTCCTGAGACAGGAAGTCTAGTCCTGCCAAGAATGTAATCGGGGTTAATAGAGAGGCAGTTTCTGTAAGCAACACCAGAATGTTTCCTTCCTACCTTCCTTACAGGACTAGGCTAGTAATTTCTTCTAACAACTGGTTTTCCGAACTGCTTAGAATGCTAACAACCGGTTCTAGTGAATAGGTGCGCGCTGGTAGAATCTCACTCCTGGTTGTGTCAGATCCAGAATTACCATGGACTTTGCCAATTTGATGTTTTCCTAAATAAAAGAAATTGTCTTAGAAGATGGATTTTGTTTTATTCTTTTTAAATGGATTTCATCACTTGAAAATCTGACATTGACACCCCTGTTTCTATATTTAATCCTAAACCTCTACTCTTTGGCCTAAAATAACATACCTTTTGCTTATCACACATATTTTAGGTTAGTCCTTGACTTACAACCGTTTGTTTCAAGTTAAAGCAAGACTGGAAAAAAAAAGCGATTTAGGAGTGGTCTTCGCACTTACGACCATCGTAGCATCTTCAAGGTCATGCAATTAAAATTTGGGTGCTGGACAACCAATAAATATTTATGATGGTTGCAGCTTCCCGGGTGATGTGGATTGCTATGTGTCTGTTGACTCATAAAATATTTCTGTGGTCTTTTTAGAGTTGTCAACAGATAGGGAGGGCGGGGAAACGGGTTTGAAAGACCAATGCGGCAGCTTGGAAATTGAAAGTGCATTCCATAAATAGTTCTTCAAAGATAGTAACTAGGTGACTGAAGTTTCTGCCGTGCAAATATCTAACGTGAGAGCATGATTGATGACTCTTGGCTATGGAGGTGTCCCATTGGAGAATATGAATTACGATACACCCAGAGAGTGGTGGGAAAACCAGGGTCAAGGGTGACAATGAATGATGTGTCTCAGAGTCGGCTACATCCAGGCAGTGCCGGACATGTTAACTCTCAATAAATCCTTTGGAAGTTTTGGAAGTTGGGCTCGAGACTCATAATTTAATTGGTGTAACTGCCAGAATCCTGACAGGGTGACCTTCCCAGCCAGCTTCCGATAAACAAAACCAATATGGGAAGCCGGATTCACTTAACAACATGATACACTTAAAGACTGCAGTGATTTCCTTGGCAAAAAGTAAAATTGGGAAAATTTACTTCACAAGTGTTTTGCTGAGCAAGAGAAATTCTGGTCATGCGACCCTTTGGAACTTTGTAACTGAATCATAAGTATTTGAAAGGAGGTCCATTGTGAGTCTGAATGGTTGCTAAGCATCCAGTCATAAGTCAAGGACTACTATCTGTAACTTTTCTTCTTTCAAGAAGGGCTCAAACAGAGTTTGGATAGAACATAGAACATAATGTCTACGGAGATATTCAGTCATCTAGATCAGTGGTTCCCAACTTTTTTTCGCCCCGCACCCCTAAAGAAATTTCACTCGAACCTCGCACCCCCTGAAATTTAGATTTTAAGAACTACTGAACGCGTTAAATATACGGTAGGATTGAATCTTTTCAGCTAGGTATGTGACGGCCACTAAATAACGATACTTAACTCTAAAATGAAAACAAAGTTAATCCATTGCATAATAAATAAAAATGCCAACCTATAGCCAATATCCTATTATTTACCTGGACTTTTCTCGCACCCCCTGGAATATCATCTCGCACCCCCAGGGAGTGCGAGCACCCCAGGTTGGGAACCGCTGATCTAGATCATGGTTGTCCCAAAGGGGCTTTCTTTTCCCAAGAGGCAACGGGAGTTTCTGGTTTTTCTTGGAAGATGTTTCGCTTCTCATCCAAGAAGCTTCTTCAGCTCTGACTCGATGGCGAGGAATGGAAGGATTTATATTCCTTGCAGAGAGCTGGTCATTTGTGTCGCTGAGGCCACTTGGAGGTTTATCTGTGTCCTCCGGGTTACCTGAGTGCTGCAAATGGTGGGGAAGAGAAGGATTTATAAATTCCCCACCCTCCAGAGCTGAAGAAGCTTCTTGGATGAGAAGCGAAATGTCTTCCAAGGAAAACCTAGGAACTCCAGTGGCCTCTTGAAAAAAAAAACACGTTTGGGACAACATAGAAGATAGAAATAAGACCACACTGAGAATATTCCATCTGGTTTTGGTCACCACAATATAAAAAAAGATGTTGAGACTCTGGAGAGAGTACAGAGCAATAAACATTAGGGGGCTGGAGGCCAAAACATACGAAGAACGGTTGCAGGAATTGCGTATGTCTAGTTTAACGAAAAGAAGAACGAAGGGTGACCAAGGGTGACGTAATAGCAGGGTCCCAATATCTTAGGGGTTGCCACAAAGAAGAGGGGGGTCATCCTATTCCCCAAAGCACCTGAATTCAGGAGAAGAAGCAACGGATAGAAACTCCCCAAGGAGAAAAGCAACCGAGAACTAAGGAGAAATTTCTTGACAGTTAGTACAATAAATCATTAGAACTGGCTTCTCTTCAGAAGTTGTGGGTGCTCCATTACCGGAGATTTTAAAGAAGAGATTGGACAACCATTTGTCTGAAATAGTGTAGGGTCTCCTGCTTCAGCAGGGGGTTAGACTAGAAGATCTCCAAGGTCCCTTCCAACTATTACTCTGAATAACAATTCTGAGCACTTAATTCTCTCTGTGCTGCCTAATGTCTATTAACCCATGTAGTGTCGCCGTGGTATTATCATTATTGTTGATGTTATTGTCCTTATTCTCTTCTATATTCTACCTTTTGTTGGAATTATAATTATTGTTATCCTGTTGCTTTGCATGTACGCAGAATGCTTTTGCACCAGAGACAAATTCCTTGTGTGCCTAATCACACTTGGCCAAATAAAGCATTCAGTTCAGTTCAGTTCAATTGGACTGGAAGGGACCTTGGAGGTCTTCTAGTCCAACCCCCAGTTCAAGCAGATCTATACCTGGCAGGTACCCCTCACCTGCACTAAGAAAGGAGTTCCCCTTTGAAGTGTCTCTCCAATTCTACGATTCCACCAATCCCGTGAGGTTGCTTGAACTGAAAGCTCGTGATTGGCTAAAAGTATCTGCAGGGTCTCTGACTGAAACCTCAGTATCCCCAGGTTAGCTGCTGGGGGGGGGGGGGGGGGAAGGAAAAGAGCAGGATTTTGTGGGCCTTGTTCACAGATCATATTATGCCTTGGCTCATTTAACCATAGTTTGTTGAAGAAACCATAATGGGCTGATTCACACCCAATTTGCTGCATTCGTTAGCAATAATGGCCCAGTGGAATGAAGAAACTGCAAATTGCAGCCAATTTGAGCCTGGGGGCTTTTCTAGGTGGAAAGACAAAAAAAAAAAAAAAAGGAATTAAGTAAAATGATTTGTAAAAGCAACAACAAACCAAAAGCGACTCAGGGAAGGTTCCTGGCAAAACAAACTTTTTCCGTTTGCCAACAAGACAAGGAATATTTGCTGCTTGTTCCATGTTGCTCAGGCACCGGTTGTACTTCATAGTCTACATGTCAACTTAGCAATCTTAAGGTGTGCGCACTTCAACTCCCAGAATTCCATGCTGCTGAGGGGATTCTGGGGATTTGAAGTCTGCCCATTTTAAAGTCGCCAGGTTTAAAGAACACTGGCCTATAGTCTATATCAGGAGTCTCCAAACTGGTGGACTTCAATACCCAGAATTCCCCAGCCAGTTTTAAGACTGGTGGACTTCAACTCCTAGAATTCCCCAGCCAGTTTTAAAATTGGTGGACTTCAATTTCCAGAGTTCCCCAGCCAGTTTTAAGACTGGTGGACTTCAATTCCCAGAGTTCCCCAGCCAGTTTTAAGACTGGTGGACTTCAACTCC
>NW_020769316.1:2471304-2490177 GCF_900518735.1 Pseudonaja textilis | reverse complement strand
GGCCCAAAGTCACCCAGCTGTCTTTCTTGCCTAAGGCGGGACTAGAATTCACAAGCTCCTGATAATTGGCTCAAAGTTACACAGGTGACTTTCATGCTTAAGGCAGGATTAAAACTCATTGCCTCCTGGTGATTGTCCCAAAGTAAGTCAACAACTCCCAGTTTCTTAGTAATTGGCCCAGTCACCCAGCTGTCTTTCTTGCCTAAGGCGGGACTAGAACTCACAGTCTCCAAATGGTTGGCCCCAAATCACCCATCTGTCTTTCTTGCCTAAGGCGGGACTAGAACTCACCGTCTCCAAATGGTTGGCCGAAAGTCACCCAGCTGTCTTTCTTGCCTAAGGGCGGGACTAAAATTCACCGCCTCCTCGTGATTGGTCCAGAGTCAGCCAACCAGTTTTCCACCTAAGGTGGGGACTGGAATAAACCGTCTCCTGGTGATTGGCCCAAATCACCCAATCAGTTTTGATGCCTAAGGCAGAGTTAAAACTGATAATCGTTGGGTTTTTAGGCCAGCATCCTAACCACTGGATCAAACTTTGTGCCTTGCCGAAGGAAACTTCAGCGCTCCCCGCTTTGAGAAGAGGGGAGACAGTGGCCGAAGAATCCTGGAAACTGTGTTAGAGGACTTCATAGTATGTCCTTTTTAGCTTCCTCCGTGATCTGATTAAGCGGAAAACCTTTGCATTCAGTCTGATCTCATCCTTCTTCGATCCCCTGTCACCCTATTTATTCATAAATAATAAGGCTGCAGGCTGAGCCCTGCTCAGTGCCTTTCCTCTTGATTACTGGATTAAGGGGCTTACTTCCCAGATGATGCACCCTCACATTTGCAAGCTCAAAAGATTCTCCCTGCCTGCTGCAATGGATCTTTGTGGATCACAACCTGCCCACAACGTGACTTGCATTGCTCTGAGCGAATGAGGTTACATCAGGATATATTCATTACTAAGCATATAAATAGCCTATGTAGCAAAAAAGGAAGGGCGTTTTTTTGTGTGTGTGCGGGGTGTGTGTGTATGTGTGAGAGAGAGAGAGAGAAAAGAGAGCCCTTTGTAATAATTAAACATCTCATTTACCATTCTCAAGTTCTGCGTTGCAATGGTTTATTATTTTTTTTTCCAGAGACTTGTTAAAAACTACAACAGCGACTCTGTTCCCCCTTTTCAATGTTCAGCTCAAAAGATTTATCCCTGGAAATGAAAATGAATGTGGCTTCATGGATTTATTGTGGTCTATCTTCTTGTTGTTGTTTTTAAGAGCTTTCATCCTTGTGTTCATTAATAATAACTTCAGCATAAAGTATTTTTTTCCATTAGGGATGAAATTGGCTTATATCTGGGCTGGTCGCGTGGGTTGAATTCTCATCTCCTGCACAGTTGTGTATTAATAACATCAAATTTAATCATCAGAAGACATCGGCCTTCCTCGGCTTTTCCTTATCTACAGAATTTGCTTTGGGCAAATTCAGCCCAAAGCAGCCTGGCTCCAAATTTTTCCCAACTAGAATAGCCTTGTAGAGAAAAGGAAAACAATATTTTCCTTGCTGAATCTAAAAAGCAGGTTCTAACAGAGGAAGAAAGATGGTGATGGGTGGCCCTCAACTTACAGCAGTTTGTTTAGTGACCGAAATTACAACGGCACTGAAAAAAGTGACCTAGGGCCCTTTTTCACACTTACAATCTTTGCAGCATCCCTGTGGTCACCTGATCAAAATTCAGACACTTGGCAAACCGGTTCACACCGGTTGCAATGTCCTGGGGTCATGGGATCACATTTTGCAACCTTCTGAAAAAGCGAAGTCAATGGGGAAGCCAGATTCCTTTAACAACCATATTACTAACTTAACGACTGCGGTGTTTGGTAAAGTTCACTTAATAAGAGAAGTTTTAGGCTCAGTTGTGGTCATATCTTTATTTCTTTTACCAGCTCTTGCATTTTTAGGCAGAAGAAGATATTAAGAACATCATCCTAAGCTAGCTTTCTTTCTTTCTTTCTTTCTTTCTTTCTTTCTTTCTTTCTTTCTTTCTTTCTTTCTTTCTTTCTTTCTTTCTTTCTTTCTTTCTCTGTCTGTTCTGTGCATGCCTGCCTGCCTGCCTATCTATATCCATGCATTCATTCATCCATCTACCTATCTACCTAGTTTGACATTTATCCATCCATCTGCCCACCCACCCACCTACCTACCTACCTACCTACCTAATCTGTCTTCTATCAATCAATCTATCAATCCATATCCATCCATCCATCCATCCAAATATGGCCACCCAACTCACTTTCAACAACTCCGGTTAGTTTATAAGGAAAGCAGTAACACCCACTACCACCCTAGTGACAACAGTCAAATAAGCCACCCTCCCCGTCTTGTATCCCAAAGCACATGGGCCGAACCGGGTCTTCAGGGCCTGGAGAAAATGTGCCCAAGTGAGGGCCAATCTTATATCCACGGGGATGATATTCCACAGGGAGGAGCCACTACAGAGAAGGCTCTTCTTCTTGGTCCTGCTAGAACAAGGGTCCCCAAACTTGGCAACTTTAAGACTTGTGGACTTCAAGTCCCAGAATTCTCTAGCCAGCATAGCTGGAACATAGCTGGCTGGAGAATTCTGGGACTTGAAGTCTACAAGTTGCCAAGTTTGGAGACTTCTGTGCTAGAAAGACCTCTTTAGGAGGGTCACCCTTAACCCTGCTCTGATGGGTCAGGGAGATATAAATGGAGAAAGATGGTCCTTCAAATAACCTGGCCCCAAGCCATGTTGGGCTCTGAAGGCGACCACCATGAATCATGGTTCTTTTCTTCCAAAATGGAGGAACGGTAGCTCCATGCCTGTTTTCCTGGCAACCAGGTCCACTTATGTTCCATCCTTTGTACTTTGAGGTAAAATAAGACTTTCTTGAAAACCCATCATGGCCAAGATGGAGAGATCTGACTAACTTCCCCTTGTCCTATTCTTCCCCGCTAGAGTGGCATTATTAATAATGCTTGGATTGATCATTTGGGGATGTAAGATTATCTTCAAATGGAATACTTAATGACCCTTCTAAGAATGAGTAGAACTTATAAGTTAATTTGATAGAAGAATGGGTACGATCTAAATCTCCTAGGGGACCCAGTGTCTTCAAAAATAGAAAATAATAAACATAGGTAATCCTTGACTTACAGCCATTTGTTTAGTGACCATTCAAAATTACAGTAGCACTGAAAAAAGCGACATGACCATTTTCACACTTATGACCAATATATGGTGGCGCAGTGCTTAGAATGCAGTATTGCAGGCTGACTCTGCTCACTGCCAGGAGTTCGATCCTGACCGGCTCAAGATTGATTCAGCCTTCCAGCCTTCCGAGGTCGATAAAATGAAGGCCCAGATTATTAGGAGTCATAGGCTGACTCTGTAAACTGCTTAGAGAGAGCGGTTAAAGCACCGTGAAGTGGTATATAAGTCTAAGTGCTATTGCTATTCCGGACTAATGGCTGTCCAGTTTCAGATAGATAGATGGATAGATGGATAGATGGATAGATGGATGGATGGATGGATGGATGGATGGGTTAGGGGAGAGAGAGAGAACAATAGCAATAGCTATTGTTAGATGGGTGGATGGATGGATAAATAGATAGATAGTCTAGATATAGAAGTCATGTTTTCTTCTTTTCTAGCCTACATAACTCAGTAGGAATCATTGAGCATGCAGGCCCTGCAGGACCCATTTCTAGGACTCACTCCAAGGACATAAAATGTTGGCAAATTTAGTCACAGGGGTCAGCGATGAGCATTCCATAAAATAAACTCTGGCAGATACAGCTGGGTATTTTTTTTAAAAAAAAAATCTATCTAACGGAGCCATAAACTCTTGTGTGTGTGTGCAGTTTTCCTTTAAGTTCCCAAAGCATGTCTTTCTGTTCAGGCTTACAAAAGCCAGGTCAGAAAAAAGGAGTAGAAATATAGAGCTAATTTCTCCCAAGATCACGGCTCCTTGTAGTATATTCTATATATACACATGGCATTCTATTTATACTTGTCTAAATATAGAGTTGCAAGCCATCAGTCAACCTTCCGAAGGTTTCTTTTTTGGGGGGAGAGGCAAAGAAGACGGTTTTGTTTTTGAGAATCTAAGTGTTTCTTCTCTAACTGGACTCGACTTAAGATATTCCCCCCCCTGCCCCCCCCCCCATTTTTTGTGTATGCATCCAAGCTATAGACATTCGCACACTGCTAATGAGTTACCAACAGTCTAAAGATGCTCAAAACTGGAGGAGGTTGAAGAATGCTTGTTTTTGTTATTGGATCTTTCTTTTCTTAAAAAAAAAAGCTAGGAAACTTTGCCATGTAGATTAGATCTATATTTGATGTCTCTTTGTTTGCCTGCAGAACCGAGAAGCACAGTTGGTGATTCTGAATCAGCGGATAACTTGGCTTAACTGGGTTTTACTAGTCTACTTTTTCAGTCATAAATACATTGCCAAAATTGAAATCAAAATGCAGGCACCCCACCAATAAAACAACAACAACAACAACAAAAAACCCACCCCGCCCTCTTTCACCACTACTCAGTTGCAACATCCCTGTTGCAATCAAAGCAACTGTTCAACTTTAATTCCCATAATAACCCCCTTTTCCCCATCTCCTCTTCTTTTGTCTGCCTTTAATTAAAGTGGACATATGGAAGGAGCTGATAATAAGAGCAGATGAGCCAATGCGAACCAGGATGGATGCAATTATTAGAGAGCAGGCAAACTTCAGCCGGAGTGTTACTGCACGGATCACAACAAACGCACGCCAGCCAGCAATAAAACACAAAACTAAGAGAGTTGTGTTCACAATCCACACAGCCCTAAAGGCCCCTTTTCCCTGTTCGGTGATAGCCGATAGTTGCCATGAAAACTTTAGGCCAGGTCCCAGAGGGTTCAGCTTCCATTTATATCTTTAAAATGTTTTAATATATAAATTTAATAGTCAGGAATTGAGATAAACATAACAATCCCTGCTTCGTATTCAACAATAAAGGTTCACCAGGCAAACAGTGCCCGCCTCACACCGCAGACAAAGGCCTCCCTTTGCTAATTTTAGCAGAATAAGGACGATTTCTGCCTATCTGCCATTCCAAAATGGCATTTCCATAAATAAAACATCAAGTTACATTGTACAACCCATCTCTTCATTAGGGCATTCGGAGAGAGTTATATTTAAGTTAAGGAGATCGTTAGGAACGGAGAAGCAGAGAGTGGGGGGGAGAGAGAGGGAGAGAGAAAGAGGGAGAGAAAGAGGGAGAGAAAGAGGGAGAGAGAAGAGAACTGAATGATAAGTTGGTAGTTTATGCAATAAGAACAATAAAACTCACTGCAGGCTTTCCTAACCCTATACCAGACTACAATTCTCATCAGCCCATGGCTGGTGATAGTCTTTGTAGTCGAGATTGCAGAAAGTCTCCAGATTGCAGAAAGCTGACTTCTGGCATGTTTATAAAGTCCACGTTTTCTCTCTCTCTTTCTTTCTTTCTTTCTTTCTTTCTTTCTTTCTTTCTTTCTTTCTTTCTTTCCTTCCTTCCTTCCTTCCTTCCTTCCTTCCTTCCTTCTTTTTCTTTCTTTCTCTCTCTTCCTCTCTCCTAGTTGTCATTATTTTTTTTTAACGTTTTAGCTTATACGGTGGCTTTGCCCCTTTAAAACCTGAGTTTCTACACCCTGCTTCTTTTTATTCCAAAGTGTAGGACAACAGCAAGCTTCACTTTTGAGCGAAGAGGTTGTTTTGCCTTTTCATGGGGGAATGTGTGTGTGTGTGTGTGTGTGTGTGTGTGTGTGTGTGTGTGTGTGCTGGTGAAGAATATTCAGCTTCAATTCACGAACTCCCCCCCCCCTCTCTCTACCGTCTTTCAAACGCCTGCCGGGGGGAAAGAGGAGTGAACGCTGGACCCTTTCAGGACCCTGGACAGCGTCAAGAGGAACCCAACAGCCCTTCCCTTCCTCGACTTGGATAAAGACGATTCAGGTTGGATGGTCACCTCTAGAGCCCTTCCTTAGAATAGAATAAAATAACAGAGTTGGAAGGGACCTTGGAGGTCTTCTAATCTAACCCCTGCCCCCCTCAGGCAGGAGACCCTGGACCCTTTCAGACAAACGGCAGTCCAGTCTCTTAAAAAACTCCAGTGACGGAGCACCCACAAGTTCCGAAGGTTTCATAGGCTTTCTGGAAGAACAGCTGGGGGAAAGTTTTCCAGCTGGGTGGGGAGAACAGAGTGAAAGAAAAAGAGTCCTGCATTTTCACTTCCTACACTTTCTCCCCCATCCCCACAGGCTTTTATTTCTACTTAATCCAACGAGAGAGAGATCCGTAGTGTGCCGGATTCCACCGAAACCGCAGGAAATATCAAACAACCAACGAGAACATCTAGCTCTTTGATCAACAAAGATTCTCGAGATGGATGGAGGGGTGTCTTTTACAGGGATTGCTCCACACAACCTCTTCCGGAGAGGGAGACAGACAAACAGACAAACAGACCAACACATATATATTGTCCACCATCCAGTTCTCCCCCCCCCCATCCCATCTTTCTGGCTTCGCTCCACACCTCTGGCGATTCTTATTGAGTTCTCGGTTCCTTTGCCACCCGGAAACCACTACCACCACAACAAACAACAACCTAACAGCAGCACAACAGCCCACCGCTCCCGAGCTTCCTGCCTCCTCTTTTGTCCCCCCCCCGCCCCCCCCTCCGCAACAAGCCAGCCAGCAAACAAATACCGCGTAAGCGGCTTAATCAACCCAACCCAACCCAACTCAACCCAACCCAACCAAAACAACATACACACAAACACACCCGGACTTACCTTGGCCGCCAGTTCTATTGTCTCTCCTTTTTGCAAAATGACATCACAGAAGGCAGTCATGAAATGTATCGGAGCGAGCGGCAGAGTTGGGGCTCGGTGGGGAGGGGGAGAGGGGAGAGAGAGAGAGAGAGAGAGAGAGAGAGAGAGAGGAGGCGACGGGAGAGAGTTGGAAGGTACCGGAGGCTGCAAAGCCTCTCTGTATGTGAGTGCGTATGTGTGTGTGTGTGTGTGTGTTGTGGGGGGGGGAACTAAGCCGAGGGGAGGACTTGCTAAAAAAAACAACAACAACGGGGGCCCTGTTTCCTCACCCCGGAAAAAAAAAAGAGAGAGAGAGAGATTGACGGAAGCTTTTTCAACGTCTTCGCCTCTTTAGTCGTTCCTGGGCGAACTCTTGAAGCCTGCTAAAGGCAGCGTCTCACTTAATGATCGGTCGCATTAATGGGATGGAGGGAGGGGGGAAGAGAGAGAGAGAAAGAGAGAGAGAGAGAGGGAGGAGGAGGAGGAGGAGGTGAAGCGGGGGAGCTCTTTTCTCCTTCCCTTTGTAAATACAGTACACTACCCAGCAACCTTTTGGGTTGGCAATATATCTGTTTACTCTCGGAGGTGAAATAAATCTACAGTAGGGAAGGGAGGAGGACACACACACACACACAGAGGTGCCGAGTTATTTATTTATTTATTTTAAAGGCGGGGGGGGGGGGTTTGCTTTAAACGGGATCTCTGAAATATCTCCCCTTCCCAGTTCAAGAGAAGGGGAGAATGCCTCCCGCTTTCCAAGATCCACTTCGAGACATTAATATCTAACCTTTGGCTCGCTTTTTTTTAATGCAAAAGAGAGAGAGAGAGAGAAATGAATTCAGGAAGGTTGGAATTGCCGGCTTAATTTTCTCTTCCCCCCCCCCACCTCCTTTCCTCCCCCCTCCGCGTTTCCTGCTTATGGTACAGTCCCATAATTTCTAATAGCAACAAGCAGGGAGTGACAGATGCCCTTGCGTAGCCTCGCCAGCAGCCAAAGTAGTTCCCCCCCTTCCTCCCCACCCCGTCTTTATGACCTCCTAGAGCCATTAACGGAGAAAAAGGAAGCAGAACGGCGGAGCCGATTTTGAACACGGAAAGAGCCGAAGAGTCTTTGGGCGCAGCCACAGGACCGACCCCACACCGCATTTTTAAAAATTATTATTATTATTATTATTATTATTTTCAGGACGCTCGCTGCGGTTTGCAAAGTTAGTTCCAACATCTTTGGCAAACTTTATCCAACTTCGCGTTATGAAAGTGACTTCCGTTAGCTCCTCCTCCTCCTCCTTTTTTTTTTTTTTTAAAAAAAAGACAAGCCTTTTCTATTTTCTGAAGATAAATGCAGATGATGTACCTTTCTTGGTTTCAGAAGTGAACTGGCTACAAGAAGATGAACGGCCACAACAACTGATGGGAGTTAGCAGAGATGGCTGAACCGACTGCTTTGATCAAAGGAAAAAAATAAAATAGAAATGCTTTCGTTTCTACTTGGAAAACTTCACTTCAGGACTTTTTTGTGCTTGAGGTGGAAAAAATATATATATGAAACTTTGATTTTGGGGTTTTACCGATTAGATGGATTTGTTGTTATAGAAATGGCTAGTTTCTATTATTATGAAAAAGTAAAAACTTGAGGGTAGATTTTAATGGCTTATTTTACTGCACCAAAGGAATTGAAAGTCGATGCCTTTTTTTGTTCTTTTACCCTTGCTTTCCCTCACTATCTACTTCCCTTTTTCCTTTCCTAATTTCCCTAATATTTGCTTTTGTATTCCTTTTTATATGTCATATTACAAATTAATAAATCTATAAATGTTGCCATAAAAGAAGTGAACTTACTCTCAAAGGCATTGCATATGATTTATTTAATTAATGTGTTGATGTCCCGCCTTTATAATATTTTTGGTTAACATGTTTAATATGCTCTTGTTTTTCCCACAACAATAACCTTGTGAAGCGGATTGGACTGAGAAGAAGTGACTGGCCCAAAGTTGGCTGGTTTTTTTTCTGCCTAAGGCAGGACTAGAACTCACACTTTCTGGTGATTGGCCCAAAGTCACCCAACTGTCTTTCGTCTCTTTGGGACTTGGTTGCCAATGTAACAACTGCAGTGATTCCTTTAACAACGGTGGCAAGAAAGGTCATAAAATGGGATAAAACTCACTTAATGACTGCCTCGCTCAGCAATGGATCTTTGGGGCTCACTTGTGGTTATAAGTCGAGGACCACCTGTCCTGCCTTAAACAAGGAGGAAAAAACCCCCCAATAAATATAATTTCTCTCCTATATAACACCTGCAAAGCCATTGCAACTTCCAAGTCATTAATGAACTATTGCAAGTTGAGAACTGCCTCCTAATTACTTCTACCTTTGGGATGCCACAATCCTATAATATTTACACAAAACGGAGTTCCACTGCTAGAAACGGACCCTCCAGATAGATGTTTCAATTGCAGCTTTCATGAGTAGAGTATTATCTACATCTATGAACTGTCAGAAAGTCCCGAAGACTTATATTCCAACCAGATCTATGACAATTTGCCACGGCCAACTCGCCATGGCCAATTCACCATGGCTTACTTGCTGTAGCCAACTTGTCATGAGACAATTCGCTGTGGGACAGGAGTTACACTGATATCAAAGAAATGGTTGGATAGAATCATTAAAGAAAGGATGCAAAAGGAGGGACAGAATGAAACATGACTGACAACAATCAAAATAATTGCTTGTTTATTTTGAATGACGAAATCATAATAGTTGAATTGTCCTGCAATTATTTGGCCGTGGAGAATTGGCCGTGGCAAGTTGTCTCATTCCGATTCCAAACAACCTTTTTCATAGCGATTCAACCAAATCTAGTCAACAAAGAATCTGGAATACAGTTTTTGCCTTAGATAAAATTAAACCACTGACCCAATTAATCCACAAAGAGCTACCTAGCCTCCAGATGGTTCCCAGAGTGTCATAAATAGGTCTGCAATTTGATGTGTTGTGGGAAGTGCAAAGGGGCTTTAACTTTTACAAGCCAAGCAGAATATGCTTTGTTCTGCCAAAAGTACAAATCAGGCAGTTGATCTAGAAACCTATTTGCCTGTTTCACTTAGCTGGAGTTCAAATATCGTAAAAGCTTGCATTGCTGGCATTGGCTTATTTTGTTTGTTTGTTCATTATTTATTTATTCATTCCCACCCTTATTACTTTTTTTTACAAATAACTCCAGACGGCAACCATATCTAGGACACCTTTTTCCTTGTGTTTTCCCTACAACAGCAACCCTGTGGGGTGGGTTGAACTGAGAGAGATTGGCCCAAAGCCATCCCGTTGACTTTTGTGCCTAAGGCAGGACTAGGACTCACATGGATCTGACCTGTGGAGTGCTTAGATCTGACCCATGAGGCCACCCTGGAGACAGCGAAGGACCAGCCCACAGTGTCTCTGCCAGTGAAAACGGAGCTCGGGAGGGCCGCAGACCCCTGGCCTAAAGTCACCCAGCCCCCTTTCATACCTAAGACCGTACTAGAACTCACAGCCTCCCGCTTTCTGGCCTGGTGTCTTGATCTCTAGACCAAACTAGTTCTCTTCCTTACTTGGACACAATTGTTCACACGGGTCAGTCTTTCACCAAATTAACTAGAGCTCGTAAGAATTACACATGGGTCATTAGACACGGTCCTTTTGCAGGTGACTTTTCATTCCTCCTTAGCTGCAGATTGCCACGGACAATTAGCCCATTGAAACCAAAGAAGGCAGATGTATAACTCTTTCCTTTTTTTTGGCTTCCCCTCTTTTCGTTCACGAGGATGGAGAGCCAGCACTTTTGTCCTTTTTCAAGCCAGGAGGTTTAAAAAATCTTTTGCGGCCTTCTTCCCCAAGTCAGATCTTCCAGTGTGGCAGAAAACTCTGCCAAAGTCTTCCTACAGCCCCTTCCAATCCCCGCCACGCGGCCTTCCTTTTTCCTACAAACTCAGCCGTTCTCATAAAAGGACATGTTCAGTCGAGAGTCCTCCTTAAAAATAATAATAATAATAAAATAAAATAAAGAAATAATTCTATCTCCTTTCCCCATGCTGCGAAGACAGGGATATTTTACCTCCCTTAAACCTCCGGCATTCAGAAATTCTATTAAAGCCTTATCATCGGGCGGCAGGCTTCACGCGTTTCAAGGCCCCGCATTGTTCCGGGTTCCAGATAGCATCAAAAAGGAGAGAGGAAGAGGGATCAACTTTATCTGTGGAACAATGGCTTTCCCCCCCTTGGCTGCTATTTCATTCAGAGCTGTAAAATGCTCCCAACTTGGGAAAACAAAAAGCAAAAATTCTGCCGGTGCATGCACACGCGTGCACACGCACGCACACACACACACATACAGAGATTTGCCACGCAGCCCTGTAGGTTTCAGAGGCACACATATTTATGCTCATTGAAATGCGTTCGAGTACAAAACACCCAGGGACTTTGAAAAAAAAAAACCCCACGCACCCGTCGCTTCTTTGAGCTGGAATCTAATGCGCGACGTTCGGTTTTATTATGCTTTTCCACAGCCCAGCTCCTCGGACAATGGCAGGGCTCTCTTGTCGAGGGAAGTGTAGGCCATTATATTAAGAAGTTCACAACTAGCCATATCTCAACGATACAACTAATTTCAAGGTTTATTGCGCTTCTGAGCCAGCTGTAGGGATAAGAGGGGTTTTTTTTTTGTTTTTATTTTACTATTATCCTAAGATCATTTCTCGATACGAATGCCGAGAGGACGATGCAATTGTCAAGATAGCTTTCGCGAGCTAATGGTGCAAGGACACCACAACGCACATACAGCTGCTGTTGTTATTTTTTTTTTGTGCCCCAGGATGTCTTGTTGCAAGACCTCTGCCTCAGATTTTGGCAAGGCCTGGTTTAAAAGAACACATCTTGGGAAGAGTTTTCAAAGTTTCCTTTAAAAAAATAAAAATAAATCTATCTTATCTCAGTTCCAGATGAAATTAAATACAAGAAAAGTCTTTGACTCATTCGGATCAACAAATAAAAGTCTCTGACTTTTATTTGTTGATCCGAAGGGTTGGCAGTTCGGCGGTTCGAATCCCTAGCGCCACGTCACGGAGTGAGCTCCCGTTTCTTGTCCCAGCTTCTGCCAACCTAGCAGTTCGAAAGCATGTAAAAAAAAAAATGCAAGTAGCAAAATAGGGACCATCTTTGGTAGGAAGGTAACAGCATCCTGTGCACCTTCGGTGTTTAGTCATGACGGCCACATGACCACGGAGACGTCTTCGGACAATGCTGGAGATGAGCACCGCCCCCCCTAGAGCCGGAAACAACTAGCACATATGTGCGAGGGGAACTTTTATCTTTAGTCCTCGACTTACAACCACAATGGAGCTCAACATGGATGGTATTCAGTGAGAAATTTGCTAGGTGAGTTTGGCCCCATTCTATGACACTTCTTGCCACTGTGGTGAAGTGAATCACAGCCATTGAAAAAGTTAGTAACCTGGCTGTTAACCGAACCTGCCTTCTCCATGGTCTTGGCTGGTCAGAAGGTTGCAAAACGGGATCGCAGGACCCTGGGACATGGCAACAGTCATAAGTGGGAACGCCAGTTGTGCCAAGCATCTGAATTTTGATCACGTGATCATGGGGATCAGCAGTGGGATCCTACCTGTTCCACTACCGGTTTGGTGATCCTGCACGCATTTGCGTGCACCTAACGTGCGCATGCAGCTTTCCCAGGGGGTGGGATTCAAATATTTCAACAACAGGTTCTGTGGGTGTGGTTAGGTGGGCATGGCCATGTGACTGGGTGGGCATGGCTTTTTTTGCAGCAAACACCCCCCCCCACACACACGATTTTTGGACCTTCTGGGCCTCAGGGAAGTGTCCATGGGGGGATGGTTTGCTCCCAGAAGGCTCAGGAAGGAAAAAAGCCCCCCCCTATGCTCCGTTTTGGGGCCTCCTGGGTCTCAGGGAAGCCTCCTGGGCAAAGCAGGAAGACAGGAGGGGAATCCTGGCACAGCTGATCATAGGAACAGCTGATCGTCGGGAGGGGAAAAAAGAAATACCTTAAAGAGTGACTTTGAAGAGAAGAACACAGTCAGTGAGGTCGGGCATGAACACGATGTGGCACGTGCGCGATAAGGACTGACTGGGCTGGGGGGGTGGCGGGTGGAAAGTGGGGGGGCAGCCTGGGGCACGATTTGCCGATTCTCCGAACTGTGCAGAATCATAACAACCGGTATAAACTCACCCCCTGAGCTTTCCCCACACCAGCTGAAGAAAAGCACAAGGGCGGGTGGGAGTGGCGATCCTGTGTTTTTCTCTTCTTTCTCCTTTCAGCTAGTCCAGTTTGGCCGAACCAGTCCAAACCAGTAGCATACCACCCGCTGATGGGGATGCTGCAAAGGTTGTAATAGTCCTAAGTCACTTTTTTTCGGTGCAGCTGTAACTTTGAACAGCCACTAAATGAACTGTAGTAAGTCAAGGGCTACCTTGCTGGACGTATGGGCCATGTTCACCTAGCACATTTGAAGCTATTTGGGGTGTCTTGTGATCTGTTGAAATGAGAGTGTGTTGTGGTTTGCCGGCAGCAGGTGTGGATGGCTGAGGTCTCGGAGAGCGAGGACTCAGATGAGGGGCCTGCGTGTGATGCAGGGATGAGGGCCAGGACCATCAGGGAGTGGAGTGCTGCCTTCGGAGATCGTGGAGGCTGGCAGCAGTGATGAAGAGGCCCCTGAGGAGCCTGGGCCAAAAGTTTGTGTGCGCACAGGGCTGCTTGAAGGAAAGAGCAGCTGCAGCAGCACAGGCGACTCGGGAGTAAGGCTGCAAGGTAACAGCCCCTCCCTGAGAAGATAAAAGCCAGCTGAGAAACTGCAGTTCTTTGCAGAAGGCAAATAAGTTTGATACTCAAGCCTGGTGGACATTAGGAATATCTGAGTTTTGGAGTCTCTTTGATTTATTGTTTAGGAACTTTATCCGTTGTTCTTGGCAGCCTTGCAAAAAACTTGGCAAGGCTCTTCCTTCTCAGAGCTAATTAGTGGGAAGCAGCCTTTTATCTGTGAAGAAACAGGATTCGTAAATGAAACATTGAAAGGTTGTGCTGCTACTTTGGTCTTGTGTTTGCTCTCTTGGAACCAGGTTTGGGTCAGAACAGAGTGACTCAAAGGTTGGGTTTATCCCTTGTACAGCTAAACCATGAAAAAGGCAACCAGGTCATGAAAACAAGGTAGTCCTTGGTTTACAGCCACAACTGAGCCCAGAATTTATGTGGCTAAGTGAGAAATTGGTGAAGTGAGTTTTATCCCCTTTTATGGCTTTTCTTGCACCATTTGTGAAATGAATCACTGCAGTTGTTAAGTCAGATGTGCAGATGTGATTGTTAAGTGGATCCGGGACACAGCAATGGTCATAAATATGGACCAGTTGTCAAGCATCCGAGGGCAAACCATGTGACCATGGAGATGATGTAATGGTCATAAGTGTGAAAAATAGTCATAAGTCACTTTTTAGAGTGCCGTTGTAATTTCGAATGGTCACCAGATGAACTGTTGTAAGTCGAGGACTGGCTGCAATCAAATTATTATATCTTTACCTGACTTGAATAAACGGGTGAATACAGATAATCCTTGACTTATGACCCTAATTGAATCCACAAGCAAGCCAGTTTGGTCGACTGGTGAAGACACTAGTCTAGAAAGTGAGAGACTGTGAATTCAAGTCCTGCCTTAAGCACGAAAGTCGACTGGGTGACTTTTGGCCAAACACCAGGAGACGCTGAGTTTTAGTCCCGCCTTAGGCATGAAAGCCAGCTGGGTGACTTTGGCCTGATGGTTCTCTCTTATCTCAAGGAAGAAGAAGGCAAATCACTTCTGATAAATGCTGCAAGAAATAGCCCAGGCAGAAGTCAACTCTTACTTGAAGCCAGCAGTATATTAATACGGCACTTAAGAGTGTAATTTCACACATGTCTAATCAGAAGTAAGTTCTGAGTGTAATGGCCTTTCTTGAAAATAAATGAGCATGAGATTGCCTTTCTTCTGAAAAACATCAGAGTGAAAAAAAAATGTCTTGTTTATAACCCATTATCGCAAACAACCTTTTTTTCCCAATAATGTAGCACCTCACCGTAAGCAAATTATCAGCATTTGTATCGATTCTCAGGTTGAAAGCTTGCAATTTCAGGCAAATTTGATTCATCACCAGGTTTACCCTTTGCACTACAGGTACTCCCCGACTTACGATCACAACTGAGCCCCAAATTTCCCTTGCTAAGTGAGATAGTTATTCAGTGGGCTTTGCCACATTTTATGACCTTTCCTGCTGCAGTTGTTAAGTGAATCACTGAAGTTATTAAGCTAGTAACTAATTGTTAAGTGAATACAAACCCCGTGTAAACTGCTCCAAACTCGATTGCAGAAAGTAACCAAGTGGTCAATGCCTGGAATTCACTACCTGACTCTGTTGTTACATCCTCAAACCCCGCCACTCCTTTAACCTCAAACTAACTTCTATTGACCTCACTCTGTTCCTAAGAAGTCTGTAAGGGGCGTGCATAAGTGCACCATCGTGCCTACTATCCCTGTCCTATTGTCCCCATTTATGCGTACCTATTTCCTGTATTCTTACTCATATTTATACCTATACCTATTATTGTAAACAATTGACAAATAGAATAAATAAAATAAAGGAAAGGTGGGTAGGGGGAGAGAAGGAAGGAAAAGAAAGGAGAGAAGGAAAAAAGGGAAAAAGGGAAAGAGAAAGGAAAGGAAAGAGAGAGAGAAAAAGAAAGAAAGAAAGAAAGAAAGAAAGAAAGAAAGAAAGAAAGGAAGGAAGGAAGGAAGGAAGGAAAGAAAGAAAGAAAGAAAGAAAGAAAGAAAGAAAGAAAGAAAGAAAGAAAGAAAGAAAGAAAGAAAGAAAGAAAAAGAAAGGAAAGGGTGGGTGGGTAGATAGATGGAAGGAAGAAAAAGAGGGGGGGAAAGTTGGAGGTGAGGGAGAGGGAAGGAGAAAGGGAAAGAAGGAAGGAAAGAAAGGGAAGAAAGAAAAAGGAAGAAAGGGTCATGCATAAGTTCACCATCGTGCTTACCGTCCCTGTCCTATTGTCCCCATTTATGCGTACCTATTTCCTGTATTCTTACTCATGTTTATACTTATACCTATTATCTTGTAAGCGATTGACAAATCAAATCAATCAATAAAATAAATGAATGAATGTATGAATTAATGAATCCGGCTTTTCCATTGACTTTGTCAAAAAGTCGTAAAAAGGGACATTGCAACCATCATAAATATGAGTCAGTTGCTAAGCTTTTGCATTTTGATCACATGCTTATGGGGATGCTGCAATGGGTTGTAAGTGTGAAAAATGGCCATGTCACTTTTTTCAGTGCTGTTGTAACTTTTGAACGGCCACTAAATAAATAGTTGTAAGTCGAGGACTAACTGTATTGTACAATGCCCTCCCTTTCCACCACCCCGTAATGCAAATTTAATTCTTTTTCCTCCCTGACTATTGATCTATTTTCTATCCTAATTCCATCGATGGCTCACCACTGATCAGGCAATATACAAGGAATGGAAGGATATCAGAACACAACCTAGCCAATTGCATTCAGATAGGAGATGGCATCTCTGGACGAATGAGAATGAAGGCAACTTAAAACCACGAAGCAACCATTGGCTATCCAGGTAAACATGTTAAGTTGCCAAACAGTCTCCAAATTTGATATATAAATCAATAAGTACTACCCCCAAAGATACGTAAAGAATGGAATGATTTTCACTCTATCCTATTGGTACTTGGTTGGGCTTTTCATACTTTCTCCAACTTGTCTCAAGAAAAGGCATTAGCAATAGCACTTAGATTTACTTCACAGTGCTTTTATGGCCCTCTCTAAGCGGTTTAAAGAGCCAGCCTATTGCCCCCAACAATCTGGGTTTGTGTGAATGGAGCTTTGTGTGCAAGCACAAGCACCCTCAGCTTGTGCGCGAAGCTCTACTTGCACAAGTGGAGGGCATGCATGCACACCATTCACACCAATGGAGCTGTGTGCGCCTGACACTCACACCTCTCCCCTTTCCCCGCGCCGGCTGGACTGCCACCCTGAAAAAGTTGGGGACTGCTGATTTATACCTTCCTATGTTCAAGGGGATTTTTGTATACGTAAATAGTATTAGTTGTTGATTTGCAAAGAGGGCCAGTTTGCCCAAACTGGACAGGTACAGACTTCAATGGATAGTTAGGACTGCAGAAAAAAAAACCCATTGCAACCAGCCTGCTTTCCAGATCTGTTATACTACATGAGTCAGAAAAAGGGCTGAGGAAATATCTACAGAGCTGTCACATCCTGGACACAAACTGTTTCAACTTCTCCCTTCAGGATGCCGCTATAGGCCATAGGATGCCAAAGCAACTAGACAGTTTTTCCCCTCATGTCATCAGTCTGCTGAACACATAATTCTCACAGTACTGTCTTATGTCTAAGGATATTTACCCATGGTGTATGGCTTTATTACTATTCTTCTTCTCATCCTTTCTATTACCTTCTCCTATGGGCATCTTATGATCATATTACTTTATGTACACCACATACACATACTCTGCTTCTGCACCATGGACACATTCCTTGTGTGACCAATCACATGTGACCAATAAAGAATTCAATTCTATGCTATGCTATCTTATTCTTATTCTTATTCTTATTCTTGTTCTTGTTCTTGTTCTTGTTCTTGTTCTTATTCTACTCCTATTCCTATTCCATTCCATTCTATATGATTAGGAGACTGGAAACTAAAATATATGAAGAACAGCTACGGGAACTGGGCCTGGCTAGTCTAGTGAAGAGAAGGACCAGGGGAGACATGATAGCAGTCTTCCAATATTTGAGAGGCTGCCACAGAGAGGAGGGGGCCAAGCTATTTTCCAAAACACCCAAAGACTGGACAAGGAATAATGGATGGAAACAGAACGAGGAGAGATTCAACCTGGAAATAAGGAGAAACTTTCTGACAGTGAGAACAATCAACCCATGGAATAGAAGTTGCCTTCAGAAGTTGTGGGAGCTTCATCACTTGAGGCTTTCAAGAAGAGATTGGACTGCCATTTGTCAGAAATGGTGTAGGGTCTCCTCCTTGGGTGGGGGGTTGGACTAGATGACCTACAAAGTCCCTTCCAACTCTGTTAATTTAATTTAATCTAATCTAATCCATATGAACTTTAAACTTCTGAAGCTAGAAATGGTAAAGACCAAAATAAAATCATCTACTTGATGACAATTAACATATTACTTGACTCTGTAGCAATCACTGGAAAAAAGAAGATGTACTATGTACAATGTTATGAAATATGTCCAACCCCAGGACCATTTGCCTTTCCATGACCTTATGACTGCAACCAAGAAAATCTCCATGAATACAGTAATTAAACCTCAGAAATATGGCACCCAAATTTCTCTTACCTTAGTCTGCCCATAGTCTGGGGATGCCACCTAAGTTGCAATCCCCAAGGATGTTACTTAATCTCCATTGTGAATTTCTACGCACAAAATGTTAATGTTCTTCGCTTAAGAAAGATCAGTTCAGCACTGAGAGGTGGACAGCTCCTTGGAACCTCTGAGCTAAGCTTGCAAAAAACAGCCAGCTGATTTCAAACTAGTGAAAGGGGATATTAGAACTGAAGTTTCTTTTAAAATACTTAATATAGGTCTTCCTGGAATTTTAAAAAATTACTGTATATAGTAAACTTCAGAAAATGTTCACTATGAAAAATTGCTGCTAACCCTTTTGTCTTTTCCTTCCTTTCTTTTTTCTTTCTCCTTCCTTCGTTCCTTCCTTCCCCTTTTATTTTCTGAAGTTCATTATATTTCAGTTTTAACAGAGCAAAACATACTCCTTCCTTCCTCCCTCCCTCCCCATTCTCTTTGTCTTTCTCTCCCTTTCTTCCTTATCTTTTCTTTCCCTCCTCCCTCCCTTCTTTCCTTCCTTCCTTTGCCTTTTATTTTCTAAAGTTCATTATATTTCAGTTTTAACAGGGGAAAACATACTCCTTCCT
>NW_020769316.1:2443524-2461593 GCF_900518735.1 Pseudonaja textilis | reverse complement strand
GCTTAACAACCGTGGTCAGAAAGGTGGTAAAATGGGGCAAGCTTCACTTAACAACAGTCCTGCTTAGCAGCAGAAATTTTGGGCTCAATGGCGGTCATGTATCCAGGACTATCTTTGCAGGGGGACAAAGATGAATAAGAATAGAATAGAATGGCAATAAGAAGAATGGAATAGAATAAGAGTAGAATTGAATAGAATATAGACTAGGCCAGAATATAAACAAGACTATAGAATAAAATGTAGAATAGAATAGAATATAGAATAAAATATAGACTAGAATATAGAATAAAATACAGACTAGAAAAGAATATAGACTAGACTGGAATATAGAATAAAATATAGACTAGACTAGAATATAGACTAGACTAGAATATAGAATAAAATATAGACTAGAATAGAATATAGACTAGAATATAGAATAAAATATAAACTAGACTAGAATATAGAATAAAATATGGACTAGATTATAGAATAAAATATAGACTAGAATAGAATATCGCATAAAATATAGACTAGAGTAGAATGTAGAATAGAATAGAATATAGAAGAGAATATAGAATAAAATAGAATATAGAATAGCCTAGAATATAGAATAAAATATAGAATAGACTAGAATACAGAATAAAATATAGAATAACTAGAATATAGAATAGAATAGAAGTTTCTGCTTAGTTCCAGGTTGCTTCTCTCCTTGATATGTTTCCGCCTGTTATTTCTTGTCCTGCCCTCTGGAATTGTGATTACCAATTAATATTAAGGAGTTTTTACATCTTTAACTGCTGGTAAACAGGAACTCTGGGTTTGCACGATGGAAGAAATGAGGTGTCTCAATTAAGGATTTTTTATAGAAATGTTGTATTAGCCAACCCTCAAGAGAAATTGTTTGGGAAATGGGTTTTCACTCATTGTCCAAAAAGCTCTGAGTTATCAGAATTAGACCATCCAGGGAGGGTAAACATGACCTCACTGGAATTGAAATTGTGTCATTTTTTTCCAGATATTATTCTGAAGTATTTTCTTTTGGCCAACTACATTAGTGATCTGCATAAAAAAAATCTACCAGACTTTGTGTTTGTTCACCTTTCTCTTCAAACGGCTCTCGAGCGAAATAGTGAAATGTGTACATAATCCTCAAATTACAATTATTTGTTTAGCGACCTTGAAGTTGACGGTGATGAAAAAATACTGTTGAGTGGTTCTCATAACCAGCATATACAGGTAATCCTTGATTTACAACAGTTCATTTAGTGATCGTTTAAAGTTACAGAGACACTGCAAAAAGTGACGTCTTTTTTCACACTTAACGGCCGTTGCAGCATCCCTCGTGGTCACATGGCCAAAATGCGGATGCTTGGCAATTAACTCACATTTATGACGGTTGCAGTGTCCTGGGGTCACGTGATCCCCTTCTGCAACCTTCGGACAAGCGAAGTCAAGGGGGAAGCCAGGTTCACTTACTAATAAGCACCTGCATTTCCTGCGTCGGATGAGGAGAGCACCTCTCTCTCCTTCTGTCCTGACCACTTTTTACAGAGGCAGGATTGAGAGCATTTTAACCTACTGCATGCCTGTTTGGTTTGGTGGCAGCAGCGCCTCAGATAGAAAGTCCCTACAGAGAGTAGTGAGGACAACTGAGAAGATTATAGGAAGCTTGCTTTCCGTTATTCAGGATACTGCTTATAAGCTCTATAACCTTCTGACAAGCAAAGTCAATGAGGAAGCCAGATTCACTCTCCAACAGTGTTACTAAATCCACGATTCACTTAACAATGGCGGCACGAAAAGTCATACAATGGGGGCAAACTCACTTAACAAATGTTTCACTTAGCAACATACATTTTGGGCTCAATTATTATGGCTGTAACCCGAGGACTACCTGTAATCAAGAAATTTTTTTCAATTACTTAAACGAAACGATTCTTCCTCTTCTAAATTGCAGGTAGTCCTTGACTTACAACTTCCATTTAGTGATCGTTCAAAGTTATAACAGCATTGGAAAAAGTGACTTATGACCGTTTTTCATACTTACGGCCATTTCATCATCCCTGTGGTCCCACGATCAGAATTCAGGCGCTTGGCAACTGGCGTGTACTTATGACGGTTGCAGTATCTTGGGATCACGTCATTTGTGACCTTCCTAGCTGGCTCCTCTCGAGCCAAAAATTTCTGGAGGAAGCCAGATTTACTAAAGGCCCACATGACTCCCTTAACAACTGCAGGGATTCATTTAACAACTATGGCAAGAAGGTCACAACGTGTGGCAAAGCTCACTGAACAACTGCTTTGTTAGCGATGGAAATGTTGAGCTCAGTTTTGGTCGCAAGTCGAGGACTATTTGTGTAGGGGATATTCAGAGTCCTGCCCCTCCCAGTTTCTAGAACCTGTTTTGGGGTCCCCAGGCCTGTTGCATTTTCTTAGTTATTTACAACGCCCCTAGTTTTATTTTCACCTCGTTTTTTTTCCCCTCCACTTTGGCCAAGTTGCTTTTTTTTGTTGCTGAACTTGGGCCAAATGGCCCATTAGCGATCGACATGCCTTGTGAGTTTCCAGGAGACGCACCAAGTCTTGGGAGAGGGAACAGATTGCTAGCTGTGTGCTGACACAACCAGGGCGTGAGTCACGCTGGTTGTTCTCAGCTCTTTCCAGAATTTAATACATGGAACGGTTCTCCTGCCAAGAATGGGAAGAAAGTGGGTTGTACTTTCTCTGAAAGTGTGCCTTGGTCATCGTCTTTTCTTTCTCCTTCTCCTTCTCCCCCTTTTCTTTCTCTTACTTCTTCCTCTCTTTCTTCTCTTTCTCCTCCTTCTCCTTCTTCTTTCTTCTCTTTCTCCTTCTTCTCCTTCTCTTTCTCCTCTCTCTTCTCCTTCTCCTCTTTCTTCTCCTCTTTCTTCTTCTCTTTCTTCTCTTTCTCCTCCACTTCCTCCTCCTCCTTCTCTTTCTTCTCCTTCTCTTACTTTTCCTTCTCTTTCTTCTCCTTCTTCTCTTTCTTCTCTTTCTCCTCCTTCTCCTTCTTTCTTCTCCTCCTTCTTCTCCTTCTCTTTCTCCTCTTTCTTCTCCTTCTCCTCTTTCTTCTCCTCTTCTTTCTTCTCTTTCTTCTCCTTCTCCTCTTTCGCCTACTCCTTCTCCTTCTCTTTCTTCTCCTTTTCCTTCTTCTCTTTCCCCTCTTTCTTCTCCTCTTTCTCCTCCTCCTCCTCCTCCTCCTCCTCCTCCTCCTCCTCCTCCCTTTCCTTCTTCTCCTTCTTCTTCTCCTTCACTTACTTTTCCTTCTCTTTCTTCTCCTTCTTCTCTTTCTTTTCCTTCTCTCCCATCCTCCTCCCCCCAAAAGAAGGGACCACTTTCATGGAAGACAATTTTTCCACAGACTGGAGGAGGGGGAAACAAAGAGTGTGCAACCTAGATCCTTCTTGTGTGCAGTTTTGCTCACCTGATGCTCACCTCCAGCTGTGCGGCCCAGTTCCTAACAGGCCATGGACCGGTTCTGGTCCCCAGCCCAGGGGTTTGGAATCCATGTTGTAGAGAACATGGGTAGAAAGTAAATTCACTACAGGTAGTCCTTGACTTACAATCATTCAAGTAAAAAGTACTGATAAAAAAGCAACTTATAACCACTATTCGCATGACCGTTGTGGCAACCCCATGGTCACATGATCAAATAGGTCAGGGATCCCCAACCACCGGGCCGCGGACCGGTCCCGGTCCGTGGAACATTTCCTACTGGGCCGCCGGTTTGCTGGGCGCCGCCATCTTGTTTGATGAGAAAGTGCCTCCGGGTGAGCTTTTCCGGTTGGAAAGCGGCATTTGGGTCCTGAAGGAATCCTCGCGCCTTAGTTTCATCGAAGGGGGGGGCTTCGAACGAAACTAAGTCGTGAGGATTCTTTCAGCACCCAAGGCAAGGCGAGCCGAGCGGCTGTCCTGAAGCGAAGCCCATCGACAAAGGTACAAAGGAGGAGTTGAAGGTGGCGGGGAGAAGCAGGGGATGGCTGGCTGGCCGGTCGCTCGGCCCGCCTTGCCTTGGCATGTGTGCTGATGCCGGTACCGGGCCGTGGATCATTTTGTGATGTCGGTATCGGGCCGTGGCACAAAAAAGGTTGGGGGCCACTGAAATAGGTAACTGGTTCACGTTTATGACGGTATCAGTGTCCCGGAGTCATGTCGTCACCTTTTGTAACCTTCTGACAAGCAAAATCAATGGGGAAGCCAGATTCACTCATTTTACCAACCTTGGAAGGATGGAAGGCTGAGTCAACCTCGAGCTGCTGAGAATTGAACTGCTGGCAGTAGGCAGAGTCAGCCTGCAATACTGCATTCTAACCACCGTGCCACCACGGCTGTCAGCAAACAAGTGATCCCGAGATGTTGCAAGCATCTTAAATACATGCTGGTTACCAAACATCCGAATTCTGATCATGGAATTGGTATGATAAATGGTGATAAATTGTGAGGACGTAGTGAATCAGTGGCTAAGACGCTGAGCTTGTTGATCAGAAAGGTCGGCAGTTCAGCGGTTCAAATCCCTAGCGCCGCATCACGGAGTGAGCTCCCGTTCCTTGTCCCAGCTTCTACCAACCTAGCAGTTCGAAAGCACGTAAAAAAATGCAAGTAGAAAAATAGGGAACCCTTTGGTGAAGGGAACAGCATTCCATGCGCCTTCGGCGTTTAGTCATGCTGGCCACACGACCACAGAGACGTCTTCGGACAGCGCTGTCTCTTCTTCGGCTTTGTAACAGAGATGAGCACTGTCCCCTAGAGCCATAAACGACTAGTACGTAGGTGCAAGGGGAACTTTTCCCTTTAATTGTGATGATGCTGCAACAGTTGTAATTGTGAGGATTGGTCATAAGTCAATTTTTTTTCAGTTGTAACTTCAGACGATTGCTGAACGAATGCTTTTAAGTCCAGGACTTACAAGAGAAGCAATTTCCTAACAGTGAGAACAATTAACCAGTGGAACGACTTGCCAGCAGATGTTGTGGGTGCTTCCTCACTGGAGATTTTTAAACAAGAGATTGGACAGCCATTTGTCTAAAATGGTAGAGGGCATTTCCTGCCTAATCAGGGGGTTGGACTAGAAGACCTCCAAGGTCCCTTCCAATTTTGTTATTGGTCTGAAATGGTATACGGTTTCCTGCTTGAGCAGAGGGTTGGGCTAGAAAACCTTTAAAGGTCCCTTTCCACTCTGTTATTCTGAATTCTGACTACCTATATAACCAAATCACAGCATTCTCTAACGGAAGCCTGCTAGGATCTGCATCTTAAAATGCTTCCACATTTATTCAGGAAACAACGTGACGTAAACATGCAATTTCACGGCGGCAGAGTTTACTTTAAAAAAAACCCAAAACAAACAACAACAACAAACCAGCCTGACATGTTCCCCTGCCTCTTCTGGATGATTTGTGCCTCGGCTCCTCGTATTTTCACCCCTCATTACTCGAAGCTAAAACTGCGGGCTCTATAAAAATATACAGCCAGAGCAAATCACCTGATGGAGGCTGTCAAAACAGTCGGAAGGGGGTGACAGCCAACATCTCAGCTGCCAGTCAGGTTCTGCAGTACGGTGGAAAATCTTGACCCTGGAGAACTCGAGGTTTTGCCATAAAGAACATTTCGACTCTAAATATTTGCACGTTAACTGACAAGCGTGCTTGGGAAGAAAAAAGAAAACCACGCCATCATAAATTTAAAAAAGCAGCTTAAACTCCTGCCGTTAGGAAGTCGCAGCAAGAACAAACTGACCTGCGCATCTCGTTCAAACCCTTCTCCGTTAAGTCCTCACCGGAGTCTTTCTCGACGCTACACACGGAAGTCATAAAACGAAGCGACTTTCAGCAGCTTGACAGATAGGAAATTGGGCTGACTTTCCGGCTGGGATCTGAGATTTCCTTTCTCACCCACCTGTATTAAATGGGAGATAGATGGTTAGGAAGCTGAAGAATTGAGGAAGAAATGGCTTGTAGGAGCTACAGCGACTTCCAGGTAACAGAGCCAGTGTGATGAGATTGTTTGAGGATACAGTACATGCAGTGCAACTTTCCCTCCGTGATGGAATGACAGAGAGGCAGTTTGATCTAGTGGTTAAGGCACCAGGTTGGAAGCCGGGAGATTAGTTCAGGCATGGAAACCAACTGGGTGACTTTGGGCCAAGTGGCTGTGAGTTCTAGTTCCTCTTCAGGCATGAAAGCCAGTTTGTCACTTTAGGTAAATCAGCAGGTGGCTGTGAGTTCTAGTTTGCATTAGGCATGAAAACCTACTGGGTAACTTTGGGCCAATCACCAGGTGGATGTGAGTTCTAGTCCCACCTTAGGCATGAATGTTGGCTGGGTGACTTTGTGCCAAGCACCAGGTGACTGTGAGTTCTAGTCCTGCCTTGGGCATGAAAGCCAGCTGGGTGACTTTGTGCCAATCACCAGGTCGCTGTGAGTTCTAGTCCTGCCTTAGGCATGAAAGTCAGCTGGGTGACATTGGGCCAATCACCAGGTGGCTGTGAGTTCTAGTCCTGCCTCAGGCATGAAAGCCAGCTGGGTGATTTTGGGACAATCACCAAGAGTTCTAGTTTGCATTAGTCATGAAAACCCACTGGGTAACTTTGGGCTAATCACCAGATGGCTGTGAGTTCTCGTCCTGCCTTAGGCATGAAAGCCAGCTGGGTGACTTTCAGCCAGTCACCCTCTGGCAGCCCTTGGAAGGAGGCGGTGTCGAACCACTTCTGAAATCCTGCCCAGAAAAACTGCAGAAACATATACCCAGGCAGCCTTCGAGAATCAGACGCAACCGAACAGAAGAAGAGGGGAAAAAAATAAATAAAACCCCATTGAATGGCATCATTGCCAAGGCAAGATCTGGAGAAGTTAATGAGGGATGACAAATTGCCAAGACATGGATGGAGAAGTGCTCTCATCCCTGAACCAATTATCCACCCATTTTTCCACACACGCCCAGCATGGAATGGAAGTATTCCAAAGCCCATTTTCGGACCTTCACGGAGGAAGTCCCCAGGGACTGAAACTGCATTTCCAGAGGAAGGGGAGTTCTCATTCCTTCTTCACAGCTTTTGTCCCCTTCCTCTCATCTCAGCCACGTGAGCCTCATCTGACAGCAGAAAATTGTCATTTGGCTGGAAGATGCTTCCAACATAGCCAGTGTGGGTGTATTCGACAGTTTTCATCCCTAGAAGCCACGCTTGGTTGCAGTCATGGGGAAACGAATTCCTTCCCTTGGCATTTCTCCATCCATGCTTTGGAAATTATCACCCGGTGTTCATCTGCCGAACACGATGTTGTTATCAGAACCCCTGAAAGATCTGCTCATAGCATTCCTAGGGCTGGAAGGGACCCCAAAGGTCTTCTAGTCCAACCCCTTGCTTAAGGCAGGAGACCCTACACCATCCCAGGGACCATCCCTTACACCAGGGGTCCCCAACCACCGGGCCGCGGACTGGTACTGGTCCGTGGCACATTTCCTACCGAGCCACCGGTTTGCTGGCCGCCACCATCTTGTTTGATGAGAAAGTGCTTCTGGGTGAGCTTTTCTGGCTGGAAAGTGGTGTTTGGGTCCTGAAGGAATCCTCGTGCCTTAATTTCATCGAAGGGCGGGGCAGCTTTGAACGAAACTAAGGCGCGAGGATTCTTTCAGCACCCAAGGCAAGGCGAGCCGAGCGACCGTCCCGAAGCTGTTCCGAAGCCCATCGACAAAGGTACAAAGGAGGAGTTGAAGGTGGCGGGGAGAAGCTGGGGACGGCTGGCTGGCCGGTCGCTCGGCTCGCCTTGCCTTGTCATGCGTGCTGATGCCGGTACCGGGCCGCGGATCATTTTGTGATACCGGTACCAGGCTGCAGCACAAAAAAGGTTGAGGGCCACTGCCTTACACCATCCCTGGCTGTCCAGTCTCATTTGGGAAAACCTCCAGAGTTGGAGCACCCACAACAACTCCGGGAGGCAAGGTTTTCCTTTAGTTACAGGTAGTTCTCAATTTGGGACCACAACCGAGCCCCAGATTTCCATTGCTGAGCGAGACAGTTGCAAAGTGAGTTTTGCCCCGTTTTACAACTTTTCTTGCCACACTTATGAAGCAAATCACTGCAGTTGTTAAGTGAGCCTGGCTTCCCCATTGACTTGGCTTCCACCCATTGACCCTGGGACACTGCAACCGTCATAAATATGAGACAATTGCCAAGCATCTGAATTTTGATCACGTGGGATGATCAAAATGGCTGTGATAAAAATTAAAAAAAACAGTCGGAGACACCTGAACAATATAGAAGAGCTTTATTATTAAGCTTTTGCAAAGGAGAATTCTGCTCATGGCAGAAGACATTTTCCCCAGGAAGGCTGGGGTTTATATACAGATTCAAACATACAGTCTCTGCCCCTTTCCTAGGTTCACAATCTAGCCAAGCTACGTAGCTCCCTACGCCACACCCATATTATTGTAGCGTAACACCTGTTTCCTCGTCCTTGGAAACTATCCTTGTTCTCATGGCTTCTTCTTCCAGTTATGGTCCTTTTATGACTTTCTGTAATACAATAGATCATTAACCAATTCCTTTCAGGTCATGATAATCTAGTATCTCCTTCTCATATCCTTATGCCAAAAAGTACAGATCTGCCATTGCTTGAGAACGTAACAAGTTACAAAACATAATGTGTTTATTAGATACAGTTATATAACTGTCCAGTAATCATTGCACAGTTCAAATATTGGATAAACAGAGATTCCCTTCTTTTCTTCATTTTCTCAGATGTAACTTACAATAGGTAATTTTCACCTATAACATGGGGATGCTCGTAAGAGTGAAAAACAGTCATAAGTCACTTTTTCAGTGCCGTTGTAACTTTCTTGGTTTTTTTTTCTTTTGAAGACTTTTCTCTTCTCATCCAAGAAGCTTCTTCAGCTCTGACTGGATGGTGGGGAATGGAAGGATTTATCTTCCTTGCAGACAGCTGGTCATTTTGCATCCTTTTTAGAGAGTCGTTGAGGCCACTTGGAAGTTTATCTGTGTCTTCAGGGTCATCTGAAGTAGTGTTCTGGGTTCCTGTAGTCTGCAGTCCCTCTCGTGAAACATCTTCAAAGGGGGGAAAAATCCCCCAGAAAGTCCAGTTGAAAAATCACTTTTGGGACAACCATGACCCGGATGACTGAGAATCTTACAACAAATGACCAGCTGTCTGCAAGGAGTATAAATCCTTCCATTGCCCACCATCCAGTCAGAGCTGAAGAAGCTTCTTGGATAAGAAGTGAAACGTCTTCAAAAGGAAAAACCAAGGAAGTCCAATTGTCTCTTGGAAAAAAAATACCTTTGGGACAACCATGGCCTGGATGATGGAGAATCTCCATCGACATAATATTTTGGTTGCTCTTCTTCACATTCTTTCCAGGTTGTATCCTTATTTTTTTGTACTGAGGTGACCAAAACTGGACACTGTATATTCCAAGTATGGTTTTACCAGCACGTGTAAAGTGGTAGTATCACTTCTTGTCATCCTGATGTTATCCCCTTGTTGATGCAGCCTAGGACTGGGTTGGCTCTTTGAGCAACTGCAGCACACAGCTGGCTCATAATTAAGTGGCTCGTTCCAATTTGAATTAAGGTTCAAGCACAGAGAAAATGGCCAAGAGTGGTGCTTAGAGGTGGAGCTCTCACCTCACAGTCAGGAGGTTGTGAGTTCGATCCTTGGGAGAGGCAGATATTTCTCTCTCTGGGCAAACTGACAATATATCAGCGGAACAAAGCTCCGCATCGGTGACAGGAAAGGCATCTGGCCATTAAACATTCTGCTAGCTCCATTCAGCTGCCCAGACTCCACCCCTGCAAGGGATGGCGGGGTCATTAAATGATGACGACGGAGGAAATGGCTACGGAAAGGGAAGAGTCATCGAGAAAGCAGGCAGGAAAAGTGAGACGCAGAATTCCTTCAAACAAAAGCCACAGTGTAGGGTGTTTTTGTTTTTATTTTTATTTTAAAGCAGAGTCAGGATGACATTTTCTTTAAAGGTTGGCATCTTCGTAAGCAAAGCCTCAGCCAGGAAAGGAAATGCATGGTTTAAGTGAAGCAGAGAAGAAGCCAGATGTACCAGGTTGAGTCAGACTGAGTGAGGAAACCTTGTTTACCAGGAATCAGTGTGTCGTGCTTAAGAAAATTTGTTTGCTTCTTGGGAGAATGAGAAGGTGTAGAGTTGTCTTCTTTAGAAGGGCAGTGAATAAGGGGGATATTTGTTTCTGGCCCTCAGCTACATGAAGAAATCTCCCTCAGAAACTCCTGGTTAAAGCCTTTGTACACAGGAAGCATCAGATAACACATAATCAGAGTTGGAAGGAGCCTTATAGGTCATCTAGTCCAACCCCTCGCCCAAGCAGAAGACCCTACACCATTTCTGACAAATGGTAGTCTCAAGTGATGAAGCTCCCACAATGTCTGGAGGCAACTTCTGTTCCATGGGTTGATTGTTCTCACTGTCAGAAAATTTCTCCTTGTTTCCAGGTTGAATCTCTCTCCTTGATCAGTTTCCATCCATTGTTCCTTGTCTGGCCTTCAGGTGCCTGCTTGGAGAATAGCTTGACCCCCTTCCTCCTCTCTGTGGTAGCCCCTCAAACATTGGAAGACTGCTCTCCTGTCTCCCCTGGTCCTTCTCTTCATTCGACTAGCCAGGCCCAGTTCCTGTAACCGCATCAACCATTCCCCTCTCAAATGGACATCATTTGTGGGGCCCTTGGGGGCTCTCTGTGCTGGGATGTGGTCTTGCAGACATTTCATGACCCCACTAGGTAACCTCATCAGTGCTGGAAAGGAGCAGCGTTTGCTCTCTGTTTAGATACAAGTGGCTTCCCCAATTCAAGGAACCACCAAGAATACTTAGACCAACCTGAAAAGACAAAGCCATTTGTATATAAGCAGGGTTGGGCTGCTGGGAGATTGCAGGGGTTTGGGGGAGCCGCTAGCTAAGACTCTGCGCAGTTCAGAGAAGCCCCAAATCCTACTCCTGGCTGGCCCCACCCCACCCATCCCCTCCCAGGAGTCCCCACGTGGCCTATTTTGGATGCAGGTAAGTGCAGGATGCACACAGAGGCTCAGGGTGGGCGAAAAACAGGCCTCCTGGAAGTTTGAGAAGGCCGGAAATAGGCCCGTTTCCAGGTTCTAGAGAGCCTCCGGAGCCCGGGGAGGGCAAAAATGCCCTCCCCCACTGGGGTGCAGGAGGCCGATTAGGCCACACCCACCATGGCCACGCCCACCCAGCCCCTGGGCAGAGAACTCTCTCTTAACATTTTTGAAGCCCACCCCAGCATACAAGCCAATCAAAGACCTTCTCCGTTGAATGTCTGTAGCTCTCTCATTCCCCCCTATCATAAGTCCCTTACAATATTAATCAAGTTAATTAAACCCAGGCTGGTCCTGCCTATATTTTAGGCCAGCAAGCGTCCAACTTTGGCCACTTTAAGACTTGTGGACTTCCACTCCCAGAAGGGCTGGCTGGGGAAATTCTGGGAGTCGAAGTTCCCAAAGGCTTCAAGTCGCCAAGGTTGGACACCTCTCTTGCAATTAAAACACGAGGTGGGGTTTTCCCAAGTTGTCTAGACTTAGAGAGCATCAAGTCGAAGAGGTCATTTGGGGTCATAGAGCCTTCAAGCCACAGACTCATCACGCTTCGGGTTCTGAAGACTTCTGTGCGTGTGTGTGTGTGGGGAAGAAGGGTGGACATCACCAATGGCGAACAATTATGGGTCTTGGCAGCTGGCTGAGCATTCTGGATGTAAAGCAAAACTCGTGTGACTTCCTGACATTTTTCTCAAAAAAAAAAAAAAAAAAAAGCTTTCAAGAGGAAAAGGGGAATGCAGAAATGATTAGATGGATCGGATCTCTCCTGAGTTTTATATCCTCTCTATTATACCTCCATGGGTGCCGTCTCCATAGGGAGGAAAGGAAAGTGCATATTTCTGCATTTAATTCTCTTTTTTTTTTTTGTTCATTCGCTGCCTCACCACCTGCGCCTCTTTATGATAATCTGAAATGTCTGCTTAGGCCCATCCATGTATTCATGCTACAGTGATTGAAAATATCTGCAGCCTCCCCATTGTTCACCTTAATTTAAAAAGCCATGGCTCACGAAGAAAAAAAAAAGCGCTATTCCATTTCCCAATCTTTCTTTCTTTTTTTTTTTCTCTTTTGCTAAGTCCTTTTTTTTTTTTTCCTTCCTTTCTTTCACCGACAGCATGATTTCTAAAATGGCATAATCACAATGAATCAAAATGCCAGAAGACGCCTGGGAGAGAGCTCAAAGCATCAGAATGTACAACAAGTCCATGTTAGTCAGGAACGTTTCTGGCACGGGTCGAATTGTTCTGAGCATTCAAATGCTGCCAATCTTTCTGAAATGCTGCGATTCCTCATTCTTGGATGGTGCCTGGTGGGTTTTGAGAAGAGATTGGATAGCCGTTTGTCTGAAATGATATAGGGTCTCCTAAGGGGTGGGCTTCAGGGGTGAGGGAGCCTTTTTCACCTCTTTGGGCTCTGGAGGTTTTCCTCGAGCTCCGAGAAGGTAAAAATGGCCTCCGAGGGCTCCGGAGGTTCTCTGGAGGCGAGAAACAGGCCTGTTTCTGGCCTTCTGGAACTTCCGGGAGCCCCGTTTTTCACCCTCCCTGGCAGTGGTGGGATTTAATTTTTTTTTACTACTGGTTCTGTGGGCCTGGCTTGGTGGGTGTGGCAGGGGAAGGATACTGTAAAATCTCTAGTCAGAGGTGGAATTTGCCGGTTCTCCCAACTACTCAAAATTTCTGCTACTGGTTCTCCAGAACTGGTCAGAACCTGCTGAATCCCACCTCTGCTCCCTGGGCTCTGGAGGTTCTCTGGAGGTGAGAAACGGGCCCACTTCCAGCCCACCGGAACTTCCGGGAGTCCCATTTTTCACCCTCCCGGGGTCCCGGAGGTTCTCTGGAGGCCAGAAACGGGTCCATTTCCAGCCCACTGGAACTTCCGGGAGCCCCGTTTTTCACCTTCCCTGAGCTTCTGTGCGGGCTGTGCAATTTACCTGGGATCCAAAATGGGCCATGTGGGGACTCCTGAGAGGGCAGGGCCAGCCTTTTGTTGCAACTACCAGTTCGGCCAACCAGATGTAAGATTAACGTCTGGTTTGCCTGAACCGGTGCGAACCGGTAGCAGCCCATCTCTGGTCTCTCGCTTGAGAAGGGAGTCAACCTATTCTCCAAAGCACCTAAAAGCAGAACAAGAAGCGACAGATGGAAACTAATCAAGGAGAGAAGCAACCTAGAAATAAGGAGGAATTTCCTGACAATGAGGACAATTAATCAGTGGAATGACTTTCCTGCCTACAGAAGCTGTGAATGCTTCAACACTGGAAGTTTTGAATAGAATAGAATAGAATAGAATAGAATAGAATAGAATAGAATAGAAAATACGGAGTGGAATAGAATGGAATGGAATGGAATAGAATATAGAATAGAATAGAACAGAACAGAATAGAACAGAATTCTTTATTGTTCCTTGGACACACAAGGAATTTGTCTTGGTGCAAATGCTCTCAGTGTACATAAAAGAGAAGATACATTCATCAAGAGTCAAGAATCATCAGGTACGACACTTAATGATAGTCATGGGGTACAATAAGCAATCAAATCATACTAGGAAACAGTCGATATAAATCGTAAGGATACAAGCGACAAAGTTACCGTCATACAGTCACAAGTGGGAGGGGATGGGTGATAAGGAGTGATGGGAAGATTAATGGTAATACTAATAGTAGTGCAGTTGTATTCCCAGCTTCTTTGCTCTGGTGATTCAGGCTGATGTAACTGGAAAAAGACAAGTCTTTCAAATAACCTGGCCCCAAACTATGTAGGTGACAATCAGCACCTTGAATTGGACCTGGAAGCAAATCGTCAGCCAATGCAGGTCCCACAGGATCAATAACACCTGTGCAAATAGATTTCAGCAAGCTATTCGACCACAACCTACTTCTTAGTAAGCTAGAAAAAAGTGGAATAGATAGTATCTCACACCACAAGATGGACTCGCAACTGGCTGGCAAACCGTACTCAACGAGTAGTCCTTAATGGGTGTAAGTCTACATGGAGGGAAGTAAGCAGTGGGGTGCCACAAGGTTCCGTCTTAGGCCCAGTACTCTTCAATATCTTCATTAATGACTTAGATGAGGGAATTGAAGGGGAACTTACCAAATTTGCAGATGATACTAAGCTGGCAGGAATAGCTAACACCCAAAAGATCGGCTCAAGATCCAGATGGATCTTGACAGACTAGAACACTGGGCCGTATCTAACAAAATGAAATTCAGTGTAGAGAAAAGGAAAGTCCTATACATAGGCAAGAAAAACCAAAAGGACACATATAGACTGGGTGAAACCAGGCTCAATAGCAGTAACTGTGAGAGGGATCTGGGAGTCTTAGTGGACAACCAGCTAAATATGAGCCAGCAGTGTGCAGCAGCAGTCAAAACAGCTAATGCGATCCTAAATTGTATTAACAGAGGAATACAGTCAAGATCAAGGGAAGTACTAATACCACTCTATAAAGCCTTAGTAAGACCACACCTAGAGTACTGCATCCAGTTTTGGTCACCAGAGTATTAGAAAAGATGTTGAGACTCTAGAAAAAAATACAGAGAAGAGCAACCAGGATGATGAGGGGACTGGAGGCTCAAACATACAATGAACGGTTGCAGGAACTGGGCCTAGCTAGTCTAGGGAAGAGAAGGACCAGGGGAGACATGATAGTGGTCTTCCAATATTTGAGGGGCTGCCACAGAGAGGAAGGGGTTAAGCTATTTTCTAAAGTGTCTGTAGGCCAGACAAGGAATAATGGATGGAAACTGAACAAGGAGAGATTCAACCTGGAAATAAGGAGGAATTTTCTGACAGGGAAAAGAATCAACCAATGGAACAGCTTTGCCCGCAGAAGTTGTGTGAGTGCCATCACTTGAGACTTTCAAAAAGAGATTGGACTGCCACCTGTCAGGAATGGTATAGGGTCTCCCGCTTGGGTGGCGGGTTGGGCTAGATGACCTACAAGGTCCCTTCCAACTCTGATTATCTGTTAAATCTGTTAAATCTATACTTGCACCAGAGGTGGTATTCAGCAGGTTCTGACCAGTTCTAGAGAACCGGTAGCAGACATTTTGAGTAACTTGGAGAACCGGCAAATACCACTTCTGACTGGCCCCATCCCCCTCTATTCTCTGCCTCCCTTTGAGTCCCAGCTGATCGGCCGGGTCTTCTTTGGTTGCCCTGAACAGGAGAACAGAGCTGGAAAGCAGGTTAGTGGGGTGGGGAGGGAATGGGGATTTTGCAGTATCCTTCCCCTGCCACGTCCACAAAGCCACCGAGCCAAGCCCACAGACCTGATAGTAAAAAAATTTTTTAATCCCACCACTGACATGCACATAACCATGTAAGTGAAGGCAGGACAAGAAGCCATGGATGGAAGCTTGTCAAAGAGAGATCCAAACTAATAATGAAGGAGACATTTCCTAAGAGCGAGAATGATCAATCCGTGGAATGGGTTTGCCTTCAGAAGTTGTGGGTGCTCCAACACTGGAGCTCCCAATGGTGCCTTTTCAAGAGGCCACTGGACATTCCGGTTTTTCTCTGAAGGCGTTTCGCTTTCAGAGAGCTGAAGAAGCTCCTTGGATGAGAAGCGAAACGTTGTCAAAGAAGAACCAGAACGTCCAGTGGCCTCTTGAAAAAGCATCACTGGGACAACCATGACCAGGATGCACAGGTGGGATTCAAAAATGCCAGGAACCAGTTTGCTGCCCAGTTGCTGGGTGGGCATGGCCATGGTGGGCGTGGCCTACGGAACTGCGGTTGGTCGCCTTCCCAAAGGTCCAGTGGTTTCCCTTGGGCTCCGGAGGACCTCCAGAAGCTGGAAACAGGCCCGTTTGGTGACTTGTTATTGTGCCATTTTCTTATTCTGTTGGCTGTTCCTTCAGGCACAATAATATTTTTGGGGGAGCTGCAAATTGCAGCCCTTAAGACTTTGCGTTCAAGCTTAAGATGAGCAAGTAGCCAAAGTTCTGAGTATAGAAAAGATTGGTGCAGATTTTTAACGCCGTGGACTTTGGATCACCACAAACCTGAAAGAAAACCATAGCAACACTGATAAAGAGCTCACCGTTAAAGATGCCAAGAGCGCGCCAGCGGGGATTGTGAGGAAAGACTTTTGTTTTGAAAATACACGGACGCACAACCTTTCAAGATTCAACCTATGTATAATATTCTGCAAGAGACTCCAACATTGGAAAGTGATTCTCAAAAACAACAAGGGACCCAGGTAGTGTTGCGGCCCGTCAGCAGCCAGCGGAGCTGGCGGCAGACTCGGACAGTGAGGCGGTTGGGGCGGAACATGGGCCGTTCCTGGAGTCTGGGGAAGGCTCTGATGAGGGCTCTGCGTCGGAGGCAGAGATGGGGCCAGGGCAGTCTGACAGTTATCAGCTGCCTTCGAAGTTGGAGATCAGTGAGTTAGAAGAATAGCTGGAGCCTGTTCCCAGTGTGCGCATGCACAGAGCTGCCAGAAGAAGGGAACAGCTAAGGAACAAGGATCGACTCGGGAGTAAAGCCACAGGTAGATGGTGAATGGCCCCTCCCATAGGGAATAAAGAGGAGCTAAAAGGGAGTGGCGTTTTACAGGAGACAATTAGTTCAATTCATGAGGGTGAAGATCTGTTCCTGACTCTTTGCCAAGTATTGTCCGCTACAGCGTGGCGTTTGGAAGATATCGGCCTGGCAACTCTCCAAGCCTGATAGAGGTCTGTAGTTGTGAACTCTCTTGAAAGACTGTTGGCCGGGACTTCGCTGGAGAGGAATTCACTGTAAACTAAATAAAAGGGGTTTTTATCGGGACGAGGAGTCGGCTTCGTGTTTTTGGGTTAGAAAAGATAGAAGCTGTGAAGGATAAATGAACGGCAAAGCTTGAAAATGAGAAACAGAAGGCCGGTGAGTGCTACCCAGGTGTAATTAAGCAGAACGAGATAATAATAATAATAAGGGATAAAGCACTAAAATTGAAAGGGAAAGCTCTGATGAGTATAGTTGCTCTAATTCCCCCCCTTCCCCCTGCTTTCTTTGCCTGAATGATTCAATTGCAATTCTTTTCTTTTCTTTTTCAGAACTGGATGCTATCTGCAGTAGAGGCCGTCCTTGATTTGTGACCACAACTGACCTCCGAAGTGTCTGTGGCCAAACCAAACAGTGGTTCAGTGAGATTTCGGCCCACTTTACGACCTTTCTTGCCACCGTTGTTAAGTGAATCCCTGCTGTGGTTAAGTGTGCAAAGCAGTTGTGAAGTGAATCCGGCTTCCCCTTTGACTTTTCTTGTCAGGCAGTCGCAAAAGGGGATCACGTGACGACCCCCCCACCCCCCGGGGACACTGCAACCATCATAAATAGGAAGCAGTTGACAAGCATCCGAACTTGGATCACATAACCATGGGGAATGCTAAAACAGTCGTAAGTAACGAAAACAGTGCGAAGTCACTGTGTCATGGTAATTTTGAAGGGTCGCTAAACCAATGGTTGCAGGTCATGTAAGTCGCAATCATTTGGTTAGAAACCGTTTGAAGAAGCCAGGAGGCTGTGAGTTCTACTTCTGACTTAGGCATGGAAGCTGGCTGTGGGATTTTGGGCCAATCAGCAATAGACTGGGAGTTCTAGTCCTGCCTTAGGTATGAAAGCCAACTGGGTGACCTTAGGCCAATCACCAGAAGACAGTGAGTTCTAGTCCTACCTTAGGTGTGAAAGCCAACTGGGTGACCTTAGGCCAATCACCAGAAGACAGTGAGTTCTAGTCCTGCCTTAGGTGTGAAAGCCAACTGGGTGACCTTAGGCCAATCACCAGGAGACAGTGAGTTCTAGTCCCGCCTTAGGTATGAAAGCCAACTGGGTGACCTTAGGCCAATCACCAGGAGACAGTGAGTTCTAGTCCTGCCTTAGGTATGAAAGCCAACTGGGTGACCTTAGGCCAATCAGCAATCGACTGGGAGTTCTAGTCCCACCTTGGGCATGAAAGCCAACTGGGTGACTTTAGGCCAATCACCAGGAGACAGTGA
>NW_020769316.1:2371166-2383535 GCF_900518735.1 Pseudonaja textilis | reverse complement strand
ATGGTGTACCGCAACTTTTCTGAAGACAAAACACAGCGAATATAAACTTGGCTGTGAAGGAAATGAGGGAACTGGGCAATATTTGGGAGGAAAAACCCCACTGCCACCACCGTTGCCTTAGCAACCAGGAAGATGAAAGCCAGCCGTGTGAGTCTTCTCAGATCGCCATAGAAATGAGACTCACACACTCACTGAACCGGTTGAATCCCACCACTGTATATAAGCAACTAAGAATCTCACAAGGACCAAATATCTACGAAGATTCTCAGTCATCCAGATCATGGTCGTCCCAATGGTGTTTTTTTTTTTTTGCAAAAGCCAACTGGACTTTCTTGTTTTTCTTTGAAGATGTTTTGATTCTTATCCAAGAAGCTTCTTCAGCTCTGACTGCATGGTGGGGAATGCAAGGATTTATACTCCTTTGCAGACAGCTGGGTCATTTGCGTCCTTTCAGAGAGACATTGAGGCCATTTGGAGGTTGATCTGTGTCTTCAGGGTCACCTGAGCAGTGCAAATGGGTGTGGAGACTTCTTGGCCGCAAGGCTGTTTTTCTGTCCTGTGTCCCTTCACTGTTGAACATAGGCACAGGCTGTTGGGGATGTATCTGTGTTGTCTGCCTTTCAAACTGAAGCACGGTTCCTGTAGTCTGCAATTTTTCTGGAAATCTGTTCATACGCCCACATAATCCAAAGGGTATTATAGAATAATAGAGTTGGAAGGGACCTTGGAGATCTTCAAGTCCAGCCTCTTGCTTAGGCAGGAAACCCTATACCATTTCTGACAAATGGTTATCCAATTTCTTCTTTAAAACTTCACGTGTTGGAGCATTCACAACTTCTGGAGGCAAGTTGTTCCACTGATTAATTGTTCTCACTGTCAGGGAATTTCTCCTTAGATCTAGGTTGCTTCTCTCCTTGATTAGTTTCCACCCGTTGCTTCTTGTCCTGCCCTCAGGTGCTTTGGAGAATAGCCTGACTCCCCATCTTCTCTGGGGCCGAGATAGTCACCTAATCCTTCTTTTTATCAAACCAGACATACCCAATTCCAGAAATTGTTCTATAGATGTTTTAGCCTCCAGTCCCCTAATCTTCTTTGTTGTTCTTCTCTGCACTGTTTCTAGACTCTCAACATTTGTGTCGTCTTCCCAAAGAGCATGGCGAAATATCGATGGAGATTCTCAGACCTCCACACCATTGGCATCACTCAAGTGACTCTGAGGACCAAGACAAGCCTCCAAATGGCCTCAGCGATGCTCTAAAATGATGCAGCTCTGTAAGGAATATAAATCCTTCCATTCCCTACCCTCCAGCCAGAGCTGAAGAAGCTTCTTGGATGAGAAGCAAAACGTCTTCATAGAAAACATAAGGAAGTCTGGTTGTCTTTTGAAAAGAAAAGAAAAAAAGAAAGTACCTTTGGGACTCCTAAGGATCAATGGTTCTGATCTGATTCATTGTTTCAACAATCTTCCAGATTTTTAAACAATTGTTGCCGTAGGAGGAGAGTTGTTATACTCATCCGATAATGCAAATAGTGCTGCCTCCAATTGAACCGCCGTTAGCTATCTCGGAGCAAAAGCAACAGCTACAATTGCATTTTAAGGCAGCGCGACAATCCCCAAGTAAGTGTAATTGCGTGAATTACGTGTTCTCACGATTACTCCCCTAACAGCTTTTCTTAAGCATAGCGCTCCCAATCAATTAAGGCTGCAAAAAGGACACGTCAGAAGCATCTTGCTTGTTGGCTTCGTATCATTAAATTTAGACTGCTTGCCATCTCGCCTTTGTTAGGAAATTCTCAGAAACAGCAGAACACAGTGGGGAGAAGGAAGTACCACAAAGGTGGGTGGTCTAAAAGGATCCAGTGCAACTCGCAGCGTTTAGCTGAAAATTTAGAAAAACACACAGATCCAGAATTTAATGGTACTAATACCACTCTATAAAGCCTTAGTAAGACCACACCTAGAGTACTGCATTCAGTTTTGGTCACCACACTATAAAAATGATGTTGAGACTCTAGAAAGAGTGCAGAGAAGAGAAACCAGGATGATTAGGGGACTGGAGGCTAAAATGTTATTAAGAACAGTTGCAGGAACTGGGCATGGCTAGTCTAGGGAAGAGAAGGACCAGGGGAGACAGGATAGCGGTCTTCCAATATTTGAGGGGCTGCCACAGGGAGGAGGAAGGGGGTCAAGCTATTTTCTAAAGCACCTGAAGGCCAGACAAGGAATAATGGATGGAAACTGAACAAGGAGAGATTTAACCTGGAAATAAGCAGAAACTTTCCGACAGTGAGAACAATCAACCCATGGAACAGAAGTTGCCTTTGGAAGTTGTGGGAGCTTCATCACTGGAGACTTTCAAGAAGAGATTGGATTGCCATCTATCAGAAATGGTGTAGGGTCTCTTGTACATTTATGCAAGAAAGTTGGATGTTTTTATGTTTTGTTTGTTTTTGTTTGTCTTTAAAAACCAATAAAACTTTATAAATAAAAAAAGAAATGGTGTAGGGTCTCCTGCTTGGGCAGGGGGTTGGATTAGATGACCTACAAAGTCCCTTCCAACTCTGATTATCTGTTATCTGTTAATCAAAGGTGGACAAAAACATAACCTAAATTAATCGGTTCTGGACAAACACTCAGCTCTGAACTTTAGGTGACGATTTAACATTTTCCTTCAAGAACAAGGGGTATAAACAACCTTTGTTGCAATTGGGGGGGGTATAGCAATAGCACTTAGACCAGGGTTGTCAAACTCAAGGCCTGATGTGCTCGGATCCAGTCCATGGGGCCATCCTGGAAAATGCAAGGGGCTGGCTGGCTTGTGTCGCTTCGGCCCGGTCTACTCAATATGAAGAGGAAACATGCCAGCAGGTGGCCGCACCCACCTAGCATGAAGTTGGCCACACCCACCCAGTCTGCCATGCCCGACCGCCCCCCCCGAGGTCAACCACAGCCCTGATGTGGCCCTCAATGAAATTGAGTTTGACACCCCTGACTTAGATGTATATACTGTCCCCTAGAGCTTTACAGCCCTCTCTAAACCATTTACAGAGTCAGCCCGTTGCCCCGAAGAGACTCTGGGGCATCATTTTACGGACCCCAGAAAGAGGGAAGGCTGAGTTAACCTTGAGCCAGTAAGGATCGAACCCCAGGCAGTGGGCAGAATTAGCTTGCAATGCTGCATTCTAAGCAGGGGTGGGATGCAAATTTTTAAACTACCGGTTCTGTGGGTGTGGCCAGGCGGTCATGTGACTGGGTGGGCGTGGTTTTCTGTTTTCTTTCTTTGCCTACTGGCCTCAGGAAGCCACAACAGTGTGTGTGGGGGGGGGTTTCCTTTGGAAAACAGCTGATCAGTGGCGGAAAAAATGGAAATACCTTGATCTTCAGAGTGAACTGGTTTGCTCCCAGCTGATCTTTGGAGCTACCGGTTCGCCCAAACTGGGACGAAGCAGTAGAATCCCACCCCTGATTCTAACCACTGAGCCACCACGGCTCATCAAGAGCAATAACATTAGCATTTAGGTTTATATATTGCCCCCTAGTACCTTTATAGCGCCCTCTGAGCGGTTTATAGAATCAGCAAGTTGCCCCCAACAATTTGGGTCCTCGTTTTGCTGACTGGGAGGGATGGAAGACTAAGTCAACTCTGAGTCCATCAGGATCGAATGCCTGGCTGTGCTCAGAGTAAACCTGCAATTCTACACTTTAACCACTGCGCCATCGGGAATCACAAGTGTCCTGTGACACAACAAACGTCCACAGAGTGCAGTCAAAAATCTCAAGGCGAAAGTGGCACAAAGTAGAAACGCTGGGGAGATTTTTGGTCGCACTGTTGCAGAGGCCAAGTTGATGTTAACGTTGACCAAACATTGTGGGAATCCCTGGTGAAACTTTTTGAGTGTCAGTTAGTGGACAGGATACCAGTAAGATGGAATGGAACTGAATAGAATGGGACCAAGTTATTGGATAGACCCCTCTCTCAATTATGTGTACCTGGCCACAAGAGCAGGAAGGCAGGTCCCACATATCAAAGAAATACACCTGGTGGGACTAGTAAAAATAATAGGGTATGCTTCCTGTCCATTTTCCTTTCTTTCCTCCTACCCTCACGCCCTCCTTCCCTCATCCCTCCCTCCCTTCATCCTTCCTTCCTCCCTCCCTCCTGACTTCCCACCCTCTCTCCTTCCTTCCTTCCTTCCCCATCCCTCTGTGCCTTCTTCCTCCCTTTCATTCTCCCTTCTTCACTTCATCCCTCCCTCCCTCCTCTTCCATTCCTTCGCTCCTTTCTCCCTCCCCTCCCTCTTTTCTCCCTTTCTTTCCTTCCTTCCCTCCCTCCCTCCTCTGTCCCTCCCTTCATTTCTCCCTCCCTCCCTCCATCCCTTCCTCTCTTCCATCCCTTCACTCCTTCCTTCCCTTCCTCCCTGCCTTCTTCCTTCCTTCCCTCCCTCCTTCTCCCTCTGTCCCTTCTTCCCACCCTCTCTCCTTCCTTCCTTCCCCATCCCTCCCTGCCTTCTTCCTTCCTCCCTCCCTTTCATCCTTCCTTCTTCCCTCCCTTCCTCCCCACCCTCCCTCTTTCCTCCTTTTCTCTCCTTCCTTCCTTCCTTCCCTCCCTTCCTCCCTCCTCTGTCCCTCCCTTCATTTCTCCCTCCCTCCCTTCCTTCCTGTCAACATCCATCTGGATCCTGAGCCTATCTTCTGGTATATTGCCATGACAATGAAGAAATCTTAGATGCATAAAGATGGGAAAACACATTAATTCCCATAATGGAAGAATGGATGGTAAAGGTGACAGAATCAGCGGAGACAGCGAAACTGGCTGCTTTAATTAAGGAGAAGAGTTTATGTAGCTTTCTTTCTACTTAAAAACTGCTTCTGAAGTTTGTTCTTGAAACTTTGAGTTTAAGTTTTGAGAATTAACATGATTTTGTTATGATAGAAATGGTTTGAAATGTTGAAAAAAGCTGGAAGTTATCTTTCGTGTTCTCTCTTTCTCTCTCTTTCTCTCTCTGGGCCTTTTCCCCCTGACCTCAATTCCACCTTGCCAGCAATCAACCCCCAGATAAGCAGAAATTAACCCCAGGAGTAATAACCAGACCAACAATCAATCAGTAGACAATACCCCCAATCAAAGAATTAGCAAAACTGGTCCTCAGCCTGTTTTTTTTTTTAATTCAGCCTCTTGTTCTTGCCATTTAACACACAAGAGACTTTTAGCACCTACACAGAGGGGAAAAAATGAATTGGACATTGACAAGTAATTTAAAAAGCTAAGAGAGGATGCGTACCCTGGAATGCGTAGCTTGGAATGGCTGTTTTTTTGGACTGAAAAGGTTTTGGGAGATGGTTGTGCAGAAAAACCAATGGCAAACACTTTGGTCATCAGTGCACAAATCCTGCATTTGTCACGGAAAGGGTGTTACAAAAAAATATTCTGTTATTAGAGACAACCTCAAGGAAAATAGTTTTAGCCTTCCTGTGGAGCTGATTTACTAATCAGGTCTACCTCATGGGTTTGGTAAAACCCCAAACCCACTTTAGCAATAAATATGAATTAATTCTTTGGGTTTGTGAGGGAGTGACTTCTCTACGATTTGAGGGAAGAGTTGCTCTCCGTGGTACTGAATCCAAGCCCTCTCATCTTCTACTTGGACTTCCCCCAAGTCCTGTTCCACTTGGCTACCTCTTGGCTGAACTGTCCGGTCCATGTGTCAGCCATCGACAAGCACATAGTGATAGGAAACACCTACATGCCGTTTAAAAGAGACAATAAACAAGCTCAAAAGGAAAACCAGACACCAAAACACCTCCTTGTCGGTAATCAATACCCAGCTAATAGGAGATTAACACCAAGATTGGTACTTGACCAGTGGTGGGATTCAAATTCTTTGACTACTGGTTCTGTGTGTGTGGCTTTGTGGGCATGGCAGGGGAAGGATACTGCAAAATCTCCAATCCCACCCCACTCCGGGGAAGGACATTGTAAAATCCCCATTCCCTCTCCACCCCACTAACCTGCTTTCCAGCTCTGTTCTCCTGTGCAGGGCAACAAAAGAAGACCTAGCCAATCAGCTGGGACTTGGGAGGCAGAGAAGAGATGGGGGCGGGGCCAGTCAGAGATGGTATTCTGAGCTAGTCAAAATTTCTGCTAACGGTTCTCTAGAACTGGTCAGAACCTGCTGAATATCACTTTTGACTGACAGCCAAAAGCAGTGGTGGGATTCTACCGGTTTGGTCCAGTTCGAGCGAACTGTTGACTCTGAGGATCAGCTGTGAGTGAACCAGTTCGCTCTGATGATAAGCTGTTGGGGCCACCCACCTATCCCGTCTCTATTCTGTGCTTTATATTCTGGTTTCCAAGCTCAGCTGATTTGCGCAGCACAACGGATTGCTGCGCACCAGCTGTTTAACACACAGAGATGGCTGGAGAAGGTCAGTAGCAAATGGTCTCATCGTGCACAAAGCACACATTTCATGCATACGCGCGCGCAAAGCACACACTCCCCGAATTGGTGGTTACACTGGTTGAATCGCATCCCTGTTAAGAAGTAAACAATGTCCCAGTCGAGACAGCTCAGACAAGCAGACAATTCAAACAGTAAACAACAATGAACAACCCTACAAAAATTATGCTGGGATGCATATAGTTAGCTTAATTTGCAAATAAATAACAGCCTAATCAAGGAACCACCAAGAATGGTCCCACCAATACTGACAGGAAAAGCCACTGTTTGTAAAAAGAGACTAAACTCCACTCCCTTCTAGCACTGATGATGCTATCTAGTCGGGGAATGAAATATCTGCAAGAAAACAGCCAAGTTCCGAGAGCAGCAAGGACGCCAGAGTTTTCTCTTTCTTTCTCTTAGTTTTTTAATTTAGGTGTGTGTGTGTGTGGGTGTTGTATTCTTATTTTATAATGAAATTTAATAAAAAAATTAATTTAAACCCCTGGGATAGGAGGTGTACTCGTACAATGCAGGAGAAGACTTTCACCCATCTGCCTCTCAGTTACCGTGCCATTCAATAGATGTAGGGACCTCACCTACAATCCTTCTTCTCAAATTCTGTCCTCTGTAGAAAACTATTTTGAAATACGCCTTTTTCTCTTGACAAGGAGCAAGAACAGCAGCAGCAGCAGCAGCAACAACAACAAAACAAACCCAGGATTTTCCTGCACGGTAGTAATAACAGCAGTTTAAAGAAGATAGGTGCGTAAGACAGGCAAATTATCAACTGTCTGTCCCATTGGTAAATGCAGCAAAAGAAATTCCTGGGATATTATTTTATCAGGAGAGTAGCTTTACTGAGAATTCGACCTAGGCACAGAAGAAATAAAGCCAGTTCTGAAGTTTTTCTGCACGTAAAACAGCCTAGGTAAAATCCTCCTTTCCCCTCTGATCCATTGTCCACCAATTGCATTCATTTTGTTTTGGGAAACAGTCTGAGCTCTTTGGAGGTTTCCCATTGTTTGACCTTGGAGCCCAGGCTACAGAAGGTTTCCTTGCATTCCACAATTCCCACCCAAACCTCCCTTCATTCCAATATTTTCCCATTTCCCCCCTCCTTGTTTCTGTTGTCTAGTTGCGAGCTGCGGGGAGGCAAAAAACACATATGTGCAAAAGTGCGCATATAAATTGGGGGAAACCAGGTTTAATAGCAATAACTGTGAGAGGGATCTTGAAGTCTTAGTGGACCACCAGTTAAATATGAGCATCTGCAGTCAAAAAAGCCAATTCAAATGAGATCCTGTGAAATACTAAGACAACTCTATAAAGTAAGATGACACTTAAAGTACTAGTTTTGGTCACCCCACTATAAAATTATGTTGAGACTCTAGAAATAGTACAGAGAAGAGCAACCAGGATGATTAGGGGACTGGAGGCTCAAACATATGAAGAACGGTTACAGGAACTGGGCATGGCTAGTCTAGTGAAGAGAAGGACCAGGGGAGACAGGATAGCACCTTCCAATATTTGAGGGGCTACCACAGAGAGGAGGAAGGGGTCAAGCTATTTTCTAAAGCACCTGAAGGCCAGACAAGGAACAATGGATGGAAACTGAATAAGGAGAGATTCAACCTGGAAATAAGGAGAAACTTTCTGACAGTGAGAACAGTCAGCCAATGGAACAGCTGGCCTTCAGAAGTTGTGGGAACCTCATTACTGGAAGCTTTCAAGAAGAGATTGGACTGGCATCTGTCAGAAATGATGTAGGTTCTCCTGCTTGGGTGGGGGGTTGGACTAGATGACCTACAAGGTCCCTTCCAACTCTGTTATTCTGTTGTTGTTAAAGTAAATGTAAGGGGCATTTAGAAGGTCAAAAAATCAAGACGTTGGTTGTGATGGTACAATCAAAGCCATGCTCCATGTCAAAAGGGTAGGGCTTCCATCATGTGTTTGTAGCTGCCATTATGACTTTTTTGACATAATTCACCTCATAGATACCCTCAAGGGAATAACTGAGAGTCAGATGGGTCTAGTGGTTAAGTCAACAGGCTCAAAAGTGGGAGATTGTGAGTTGTCTATGGAGATTCTCAATCATCCAGATCTTGGTTCTCCCAAAGGTACTTTCCCAAAAAACAAGTGGGCTTTCTTGGGTTTTTTTTTCTTTTGAAAATGTTTTGCTTCTTATCCAAGAAGCTTCTTTAGTTCTTGAAGTGAAAAGTTTTCAAAGAAAAAAATTCAAAGAAAGTCCAGTTGCCCTTTTGAGATTGAGATTCTGTCTTAGGAATGAAAGCCAGCTGAGTGACTTCACCAGGAGACTGGGAGTTCTAGTTCTACCTTAGCCATGAAAGCCAGCTGGGTGACTTTGAGCCAATCACCAGGAGACTGGGAGTTCTAGTCCCACCTTAGGCATGAAAGCCAGCTGGGTGACTTCGAGCCAATCACCAGGAGACTGGGATTTCTAGTTCCACCTTACCCATGAAAGCCAGCTGGGTGACTTCGAGCCAATCACCAGGAGACTGGGAGTTCTAGTTCCACCTTAGCCCTGAAAGCCAGCTGGGTGACTTCGAGCCAATCACCAGGAGACTGGGAGTTCTAGTTCCACCTTAGCCATGAAAGCCAGCTGGGCGACTTCGAGCCAGTCCCTCTCTCTCAGCTCAACTCACCTCACAGGGTTGTTGTCATGAGGAAACTAGGAGGAGAAAGATATGTTGGTTCTATTCACCATCTTGAGTTATTTGTATAAGGAATAAAGGCAGGAAAAAGAAATAAACATAGTTTCTTTGAAAAGCTCTTACATTTCTGAGATACTTGAAAGTGCAGGGAATCTAAATTCAGGTAAACATTCACTTCATACAGAGACAGCTTTGCTGAAAAACACGATGTTTTTTTCTTGCATGATAATAACATTATCATTATTTTATTTAACAGCGTCTTTTAGCTAAGAAAATACTTACAGGCTCACATGTCTCTATGCCATTCTATTTGTTTTGTGTTGATCCATGGAAACCTGCAATAAAAGTGAAGTGAAAGGAATATATATTCGCTAACGGTGAAATAAAATTCTTTATTGGCCAAGTGTGAATTTGTCTTGATGCAAATACTCTCTGTATACATAAAAGAAAAAATACATTTGTCAAGGATCAAGAACCATAGGTACAACACTTAATGATAGTCATAGGGGACAATAACCATCAAATCATATCTATATCTATATCTGTATCTCTATCTCTATCTGTATCTCTATCTCTATCTCTATCTCTATCTCTATCTATCTCTATCTCTATCTCTATCTATGTGGATCTTTGGTTATTCGGGTTTTCTCCCACATAAAATTGGAAGTATCTAGGTGACATTTTGATAAAGTCTCATTCATCATCTTCAGGCTTGTGTTGCTTGCATTGCAAACAATCCGAGGTAGTGGGGGGGGAGGGCACTCGCCCCACGCACCACGCCTGGCCACCGGGTTGCTTCTTTCTGCTTGTTTCTTCTGCTTTTGGCTGCACGAAAGGAAAGCAGCAAAATTCTTTCTCTCCCCCAAACTCTGCCAGAAATTAGCCTTTGGGACCCTGCAAGGCCTCCTGCTCCAAGAGGCTGCACTAGCACGACAAGTCTCACAAAGACTCATTTCTGGCAGAGTTTGGTGGGGAGAGAAAGAAAGACTTCTGCGGCTTCTGCTGCTTTCCTTGCATGAAGCCAAAAGTCTCTCTCTCTCTCTCTTTCTCCCCCCATCTCTGGAAGCTGGAAATGGGCCCGTTTCCAGCCTTCCTGAACTTCTCGGAGGCCCATTTTTCACTCTGCCTGAATCTCGATGCATGCTCTACACTTACCTGCATCCAAAACAGGCCACATGGGGACTCCTGGGAGGGGTGGAGCAGAGTGGGCGGGGCCAGCCAGGAGTGCGATTTGGAGGGTCCTCCAAACTGCACAGAATCTTAGCTAGGGGGGTCTCCCAAACCCCTGTAAACCCCCAACAGCCCACCCCTGTCCTTTCCTGAATTCACAGGGGGGCATGAAGTTATTTCCATACCTGCAACCGATTAAAGCAGCTGTATCTTTTTCTGAGATTGTATAGCTGCTTTAAGGTCTTGAAGACACTAATAGAGTCATGTTTCCATGTGCTCTGAAGCCTTGTGGGAAATCACAATTCAATTATTTCTTCAAAGTGCTGATTGCCCAGGGAAGTTATTTCCTCCCAACAGCAGTGTAAAAATCTTAAAACAACCCTTCCCCTTTAAGAAAGTCAGGCCCCAGAAGTTCCGGAGACAGGAAATCTAGACGTACTGGCAAGAATGTATCTTGACAGACTAGAACACTGGGCTGTAGCTACCAAAATGAAATTCAATGTAGAGAAAAGTAAAGTCCTACACTTAGGCAAGAAAAACCAAAAGGACACATATAGACTGGGTGAAACCAGGCTCAATAGCAGTAACTGTGAGAGGGATCTTGGAGTCTTAGAGGACAACCAGCTAAATATGAGCCAGCAGTGTGTAACGGCAGCCAAAAAGACCAATGAAATCCAAAATTGCATTAACAGAGGGATAAAATCTAGATCAAGGGAGCTACTAATACCACTCTATGAAGCCTTAGTAAGACCACACCTAGAGTACTGCATCCAGTTCTGTTCACCACATTATAAAAAAGATATTGAGAGTCTAGAAAAAGAGCAGAGAAGATCAACCAGGATGATGAGGGGACTGGATATGAAGAATGAAGAAAAAGATATGATGAACAGTTGCAGGAACTGGGCTTGGCTAGTCTAGTGAAGAGAAGGACCAGGGGAGACATGATAGAGGTCTTCCAATATTTGAGGGGCTGCCACAGGGAGGATGAAGGGGTCAAGCTATTTTCTAAAGCGCCTGTAGGCCAGACAAGGAACAATGGATGGTAATTGAACAAGGGGAGATTTAACCTGGAAATAAGGAGAAATTTTCTGACAGTGAGAACAAACAACCAATGGAACAGAAGTTGCCTTCAGAAGTTGTGGGAGCTTCATCACTGGAGGCTAATCCTTTCGGGACTGAGTGCCCAAAGCACACGTGTGCAAATGCGTGTATGTGTGCACAAAGCCCCCAAAATGCAATGTGTGTGCATCTCTCGCATGCACCCCACTGCCTGCCCATGTGTAGCAGAGACCCGAAGACCACCTGGTCGGCAGGAGGCGTGCGCGCATGCGTGGCAATGCTGAGCTGGGGCAATGGCTTGCGCACCTGCAGTGACGGCTCTGTGTGTCATCTCTGGCACCCATGCCATAGGTTCGCCATCACAGCTATAGCCTTAACCACCAGAGAGGGAAAGGGAAGGGGAAGAAATCCGTAGGAGAAAAACAGCATTATTGAAACTTCTGCTTCTTACAAAGACTGACCAGATGTTCTCATAAAAGGAAACATCTGCAATCAAAGCAGCGCTGAGAGCCTCAGTTGGGGAAAACATTTGTGCGCTTCTCAAACTGCTGTGTCTCAGAGAGTCCTCAGCTGTCATTTTATTATACATCTAGTAGGTCCCCAGCTTCTCATAAACGCTGCCTCTGGGGAATCTTTGGAGTCAATTTTGCAGTCAGATCCTGAAAATGGTCATGAAGGGAATTTGCTCCGAGAGGAGATTTCTTTTTCCTGAGCTGAGTTCTTTTTGCCTTGAGAGGAGATTTCTTTTTCCTTCACTGAGTCTGTTCCTCAACCTGTGGCGGGAAAAATGTCCTTTGATTTAATTTTAAAACATGCGAAACTTTTCCAATATTCTTTCTCGAGTGTTTATTAATGGTGTTGTGGTTGTTTGCTTCTCTTATGTGCACACGAATACTCCCACGTTTCCTTCCTTCCTTCCTTCCTTCCTTCCTTCCTTCCTTCCTTCCTTCCCCCCTCCCTCCCTACTTCCTTCCTTCCTCCCTTCCCTCCCTCCCTTATCTTCCCTCCCTCCCTTTTCCTTGCTTCC
>NW_020769316.1:2340903-2354532 GCF_900518735.1 Pseudonaja textilis | reverse complement strand
TAGATAGATAGATAGATAGATAGATAGATAGATAGATAGATAGATAGATAGATAGATAGATAAATGTATTTAAATAGAGACTTCTAGGGCGATGTTCCTATTGGTTAACAGAAGCAAAGATACGATTGGTTAGTAACGTTAGTACCTGATTGGCTGCCAATAGCGGCGGGAAGTTTAACTAAGTGTCATTGGTTGCGAGCCATGGAGCAGCCACTATAAAAAGGGCTGCTGCGGTTCAACTGCAGTTGAAGTTACTGTTATTATTAAAGAGCTGAATTCAACTCCGGTCTGGTAGTCTCTTTACTGGCGACAGAATAGATAGATAGATAGATAGATAGATAGATAGATAGATAGATAGATAGATAATATTACACCCTTACATATAAATACAAATAAATGTTAATTACTGTCCATCTTGAATACATGTCGGAAAGATGAAGCTTGAGTTAATACTCAAGATCTATCTATTAGAATGCAGCGCTACAGACTAATTCACTGCCCACTGCCTGCCTCTCGCTCTAATGATCTTCCACTTCTTCTCCTGCCCTATGTACTTAGAATAATAGGTGAACCTCCTCTTCTCTGTAACAGCCCCTCAAGTAGTGGAAGAAAGCTATCATGTCACCTTGATGGGCTGTCTGATAAAATAAAGCAAGGTCATACACACACACACTTGAAATTAAATCAGAAAGCCTGTAATTGTGGAGTCTTGTCTGGCAAGAACAAAGAATTCTTATCCAGAGGAGATGTGCATGTGTAACTCTTGTAACAATCCTGGCCGATCCTTTTATCAGAAAGCTGATAAAAGTAGCATTGAGTTAGACAACTTGCAGACCTCAGCTAAACATTAGGAATAGAGATGGGCTGCAGCAAATCAAATGTGTATTGGATAACTCCTAGGGCAGTGGTGGCTAACCCTTTTAGGCTCCTGTGCCAAAAAGTTTGCACATGCTTGCACTTGCGCACACGTATGCCAGCACTCAGAAGGCAAGGCGCCCCCCCCGCGCATGCACACACAATCCCCCCCCCCTGCCCCCTTACCTGCACTATGCCTCATAGTTGATTTTTGGCTGGTTTGAGGCCTTTTTCGGCCACCCAGAGGCCTCTGCAGGCATTGCAGGCCGAATAATAGGCCCATTTCGTCACTTCTGGTATTACAGGAAGTGACAAAACGGGCCTATTATTCATCCTTCAAATCCTGCGGAGGCTTTTTTCAAGCCTCTGGGAGGCCCCCAAAAGCCTCAAACCAGCCGAAAAATCAGCTGTGAGGCACGCGTATGTGCAGTGAGGTAAATTTGCTTGCAGCTCACATGCCGGCACAAATGGCTCTGCGTGCCACCTGTTGCACACGTGCCATAGGTTCTCCAGCATTGCCCTAGGGCATTTATTAGCGAAGACTTGGGAAAGGGGACAGCTAGAGACCAATAGAACAAATTGTAGAATTATTACTAAAATGTTTATTAGATGATATTTCTTATTGTCTCGCTTTGTCCCACCTTCTCCTTTAGGGTAAATGTATAAAACTTACTCAATCCTTTGTCCTGGGCTGTTGGCATTTTGACCAGGAGCCCTTTTCCTTGGAGTACTCCAATAAGAAGCAATCAGAAAACCTGCACCTCATGCCTGGTGTCCATCACTGGCTTTGGCACCAGGCTCAGACCTGAACTGGGGACAACAACCCCTAGTTCTTTCCTTTGCTAGGTGGGACATATCTAGTTCCCTCAATTCTCCATTGTATAGTATAGTCTCCAGACCCTGATCATCTTTGTTGCTCTTCTTTGCACTCTTTTTAGGGTCTCAGCATCGTTTTTGTATTGTGGTGACCACAATGGACACCGTAAATCCAAGTGTGGCTTCACTAGTGCAATGGACAGTGGTCCTATTATTTCATTTGAACGCAAGTAGATCTTTGAGGCCATGTCAACAAATCCCAGAGAGATCCAAAAATTGGAACAGAATAACAGACTTGGAAGGGACCTTAGAGGTCTTCCAGTCCAACCCTCTGAACTTGCAGGAGATCTTATGCCATTCCGGACAAAAGACTGTCCAGTCTCTTCTTTAAAGCATCCAGTGATGGACCACCTATAACTTCTGGAGGGAAGCCATTCTTCTGCTAATTTTTCTCAGTCTTCTGCTACCCATAAAAGCATGCCAGCCTACAGTATGTTTTACTTAAAGTGTTGCCTCAGGTAAAAGAGCTCTGGTGGCACAGTGGTTAGAATGCAGTATTGCAGGCTTGCTCATTGTCCACTGCCTGCAGTTTGATCCTGACCAGTTCAAGGTTGACTCAGTCTTCCATCCTTCCATCCTTCCGAGATGGGTAAAATGAGGATCCAGATTGACTCTGTAAACCGTTTAGAGAGGGCTGGAAAGCCCTGTGAAGTGGTATATAAGTCTAAGTGCTATTGCTATATAAGTCAAAGAGTTAGTACTATTGTTATCTGTGTGTGTGTGTGTGTGTCTGTCTGTCTGTCTACCATTTATCTATCATCTATCTATCTATTTATTATTTATTCCTATCTCTCCCCCTTTCTCTGTTTATCTATCATCTGTCTGTCTGCCTATCTATCGATCATCTGTATCCATCTATGTATCCATCTATGTATCTATCTATGAATCTATCTATCTATCTATCTATCTATCTATCTATCTATCTATCTATCTATCTATCTATCTATCTATCTATCAATAGCTATCATCAATCTAGCTATCTAGCTATTATCTATCTATCTATCTATCTATCTATCTATCTATCTATCTATCTATCTATCATCAATCTAGCTATCTAGTATCATCTATCTATCTATCTATCTATCTATCTATCTATCTATCTATCATCTATCATCTATCATCTATCATCTATCTATCTATCCCCCCTCTCTCTCTTCCTCCCTCCCTCCCTCCCTCCCTCCCCCCCTCTCTCCCTCCCTCCAATCTATCTATCAGAATGCAGTATTGAAGGCTAACTCTCTGCCCACTGCTAGCAGTTCAGTCCTGACTAGCTCAAGGTTGACTAAGCCTTCTATCCTTCCAAGGTCAGTAAAATGAGGACCCAGATCGTTAGGTGCAATAGGCTGACTATAAACCATTTAGAAAGGGCTATAAAGCATTGTGAAGCAGTATACAAGTCTAAATGCTATCATCTAACTATGGGAAATCTATTTACAGCTGCACATATTTGAGTTTACAGATCTATACTAAGTTTACAAGAGGCACACTGATTTCTGAAGGAGCATTTCTTGACCATCACAGAAATATTGACAGCTTGAACGGAGAGACTAAAATCTTCAAAGCAAGTTCGTCTTGCAAGTCTTTTATGGCTGATTCCAGATGGAAGGGATAGCATCAAATCTGATGTTTACTTGCTTTAACAGCATGAGACTTACAGGGCTATAGGCTATCCAGCTGTGAAACTTCAGAGAGAGAGAGAGAAGAGAGAGAGAGAAAAAATAAAGAAATAAAGTTGAAGTAATACATGAGCAGAATCTGAATTGGAGGAAGTGCGTGGAAATGTGGGAGGCAGTGAAAAACCAAAAAGCCATAAAATCTGGTGCAGTTTAGAAGCCAAACAATCTATCAATCCAAACCAGAGGTGGTATTCAGCAGGTTCTGACCAGTTCTGGAGAACCAGTAGGGGAAATTGTGAGTAGTTCAAAGAACTGGCAAATACCACCTCTGATTGGCCCCGCCCCCATCTATTCTCTGCCTCCCGAGTCCCAGCTGATTGGCTGGGTCTTCTTTTGTTGCCCTGCATAGGAGAACGGAGCTGGAAAGCAGGTTAGTGGGGTGGGGAAAGGAATGGGGATTTTGCAGTAACCTTCCCCCAGGAGTGGGGTGGGAATGGAGATTTTACAGTATCCTTCCCCTGCCATGCCCACCAAGCCATGCCATGTCATGCCCACCAAGCCATGCCCACAGAACTGGTAGTAAATCTTTTTGAATCCCACCACTGATCCAAACCAAGCTAGGAGGAATAGCTATCACCTGTTGTGGTTTGCCGGAAGCAGGTGTGGGTGGCTGAGGTCTCGGAGAGCGAGGACTCGGATGAGGGGCCTGCATGTGATGCAGGGATGGGGCCAGGACTATCTGAGAGTAGAATGCTGCCTTCGGAGATTGTGGAGGCTGGCAGCAATGATGAAGAGGCCCACGAGGAGCCTGTGCCCAGTGGGTGTGCGTGCAGGGCTGCTCGAAGGAAAGAACAGCTGCAGCAGCATGGGTGACTTAGGAGTAAGGCTCCAAGGTGATGGCCCCTCCTTTAAGGGATAAAAGCCAGCCCTCAGAGGCAGGATTCTTTGCAGGAAGCAAAGAAGTTCTTGCGCTTCAAGTCTTGTGGACGTTCGGACTATCCTGGTTTGTGTTTGGAGACTTTCTGTTTTGATTATTTCCTTGCAATTTAATCTAGTGTTCTTGGCAGCGTTGTCTTCTTATCTGGGACAATTAGTTTTGAATAGCGCTTTACTGTGAATGAACGGAATTCACAGAGAAGCATTAAAAAGGTTTTACTTTTATCTTTCTTTGGTGCTTGTTTGCTTTGAATGAGGCTTGGGTCACAACATCAATTTAGAAGACAGGTTCAAGATCCAGAAGGGTCTAGACAGACTTGAACACTGGGCCCTATCTCACAAAGCACAATTCAGTGGTGAGAAAAGTAAAATGTCACACTTAGGCAAATAAAAACCAAATATACGGCTACAGAATAGGTGGCACTTGGCTCAACAACAGTAACTACAAGACCTGCCTCTCCCATTAATTGTATCTCTTCAAATCCTTCCAACTCTTGGCAGAGGAAACTAAAAGTCTCTAAGAGCACATGTACCAAGACAAATTCCTTGTGCCAAAAAAGAATTCATTCATCCATTCATTCATAATAAAAGACAGGAGGGAATTTCCAATATTTTTGAGCTAAGAAAGAATCTCTCGACTGCAAAATATTAATCTAGGTTCTGGGTGTGATTTATTCATTGCAAGGCTATAAAAATTCTCGGTGAATATATTCCCTATTCTAGTTTATTAGAATACTTTAATATCACACACCGAGAGTGTGATACTTTCAGCCTGGTTTCTGCCCCCGAGCAAATGTGAGTTCCCAGTGCTTTCAGCTGTGTTCTTCCTTCCCCGTCTGGTAAGCTATTAAATCCTGCAAGGAAGTCATCAGACAGGATTAAATAGACCCAGCGTGATAGTTGAAATATTCAAGTTGTCTCCAGAAATCGACCATCAGGAACAAGCTCAAGGTCCTACAGTCTAAAGCAGGACTCTCCAAACTTGTCAACTTTACAACTTGTGGGTTCAATTCCAATAATTCCTCAGCCTGCAATTATGATCAATTGACGATCAGCTAAAACTGATCGTTTGCTTTTGGCTGGGGGAGCAATATCTTTTTTGTTATAACAAAAATATCATTGTGTTGAACAGTGTTGTTCTGTAGTGTCTTACAGTTTGATACAAATATGACAATATTCCTCTTGTTTAATACAGTTGACAGCAGGGGTGGGATTCTACCAGCACCTATTTGCTAGAACCGGTTGTTAACATTCTAACCAGTTCAGAGAGCCAATTGTTAGAAGAAATTGCTGGCCTAATCCTGTAAGGGAGGCAGGAAGGAAGCATTCTGGTGTTGCTTACAGAAACTGCCTCTCCATTAACCCTTATTACATTCTTGGCAGGACTAGACTTCTTGTCTCAGGAACTTCTCTGGAGTTTTCTTTCCCTCCTTTGCTGGTACTTTGCTTGTGTGGAGTGACTATTCAAAGTTACAATGGCACTGAAATAAGTGACTTATGACTATTTTTCACACTTATGACTGTTGCAGCATCCCCACAGTCATGAGAGGCCAGGCGAGGAGATGCATGCCTCGATGTGAGTGATATTGAGTTGGCCATGCCCATCCAATAACATGACCACCAAGCCATGCCCACCACCTAAGCTACGCCCATAGAACTGGTTGTTAAAAAACTTGAATCCCACTCCTGGTTGACAGTATTTTAAAATCTTATATTAATACATATATTTTGTTAAATTATCAATCTTGATTACTTAATATTCCAATATGCTATTTTTGTGTCAATCTCTATATTCTTAACCTCACTCATTTTACTACTATACTACTAAATATTGATAATCATATTTGCAGTGTTTACCAGATTGTATAAGTCTAATAACAATTCACAAATTCATATTAAATTATAATTTTCCATGGTTTATCCCCTTTTTAATTTCTAAACATGCCACTATTATATTTTTAAAAATATGTTGTGAAGTTCTCAGGTTTGAAGACTCCTGCTTTATAGAAGGGGTGGGCAACGATGGCCCTTTTATAATCTGTGGACTTCAACTCCCAGAATTCCTCTGCCTCCCATGCTAGGAGTCATCAAAGCAAACCATCAGCTTTAGCTGATCATCAAATTATCATAATTAACTGCTGAAGGGCTACCACAGGGAAGAGGAAGCCCTGCCCTCTCCCCAGATTAAAATATTCTTTATTCTTAATATTAAAAAGAGGCAGGATGGGGGTATTTTCCTTAAAGGAGAAATGGAAAAAAATCTTAACAAAATAGACTTAAGCAGAAGCTTAAAGAGGCTGGTCTTTTAGAAATGGAGATTTTTGTATCCATTCAGAAAGACTGGGCCAATCTATTCATAAACAAAGAGACTCCGAATAATCAACACAATAGGCAAGGCAAAGCTGACAAGATTAGCTCAGTCAAACACAGGTGTCAAACTCACAGCATCAGGTTGCCCAGTGGTGGGATTCAAATTTTTTTACTACTGGTTCTCTGGGCATGGCTTGGTGGGCGTGGCTTGGTGGGTGTGGCGGGGGAAGGATACTGCAAAATCCCCTTCCCTCCCCCACCCCACTAACCTGCTTTCCAGCTCTGTTCTCCTGTGCAGGGCAACCAAAGAAGACCCAGCCGATCAGCTGGGACTCATTGGGAGGCAGAGAAGAGATGGGGGTGGAGCCAGTAAGAGGTGGCATTCTGAACTACTCAAAATTTCCGCTACCGGTTCTCCAGAACTGGTCAGAACCTGCTGAATGCCACCTTTGATACTATCCCTCTGTTAATACAGACTAAAGGCAGGGTTGGGATATGACAGAGTTAACTACCGGTTCGGGATTTACAAGCTTTCCTGCCCATGTGCCTGTTAATTGTCATTAGCACGCTGAGTGCGAGAAGCAGCCTTTGAAACAGCCCTCTTTTCTTGTTTTTTTAACTGCAGCTGTGCCTCGCTCAAGTTGAAAAATCAGGAAATAAAGATCAGGTAAGAGCCCAGGTGGGCGGGTGGGCAAAACCATCAGCAGAGTTAGAACCGGTTCTATGTCTGCTCTTCTTCAGAGCTACCAGTTCTACAGAGGTGGACAGAACTGATAGAAACCCACCCCCGCCTAAAGGTAAAGACAAAGTTTCCCCTCACACATAGGTGCTAGTTGTTTCCAGCTCTAGGGGGCAGTGCACCTCTCTGTTACAAAGCTGAAGAGCCATAGTTGTCCAAAGAGTCTCCGTGGTCATGTGTCCAGCATGACTAAACATCGAAGGTGCATGGAACGCTGTTATCTTCCCACCAAAGGGGCCCCTATTTTCCTACTTGCATTTTTTAACGTGCTTTTGAACTGCTAGGTTGGCAGAAGCTGGGACAAGTAACGGGAGCTCACTCCGTTACGTGGTGCTAAGGATTCGAACCGCCGCACTGCTGACCTTTCCGATCGACAAACTCAGCGTCTTAGCCACAGAGTCACTGCATCCTGCATCAAAATTCAGATGCTTGGCTATTCGTTAATATTTGGGATGGTTACAGGGTTTCCCGGTCACACGATCACCTTTTGCAACCTTCTGGCAAGCAAAGACAATGAGGAAGCCAGTTGAACTAACTTTACTAGTGAATTGATTACTAAATTAACAACTGCACCGATTCATTTAAGAAATGTGGCAAGAAAGAATCATAAAATGGAGCGAAAGCCACACAACCACTGTCTTACTTAGCAATGGAAATTTGGGGCTATAGGTTGAGGACTTCCTGTATATGCAATCCAGAAATCACATTTCTCCTCCCCCATAAAGCACCGTCTTTTCAAATTGGAACGGTGGTTCCAGCTGTCTTGTTTAATTCTCCACATCAATTTGGACCCTGTGAACAGAATGGATTTTTTTCCAAATCATTTCAAAATAGAGCTTGCCTGATATCCAAATTTGTCAGGCGAATGGTCTGAATTGATCCAAATGCTGACATCCATTAATTAAACTATTTGCCTTGATTGAAAATTCAATTTCCCAAACTGAACCAACCTTCACTCCCGTGTTATTTTCATGTTATATTCATAATACATAGGCTAGGTTTAGTGTTAAGTTGGGAAATAAGTAAGTTGATTAAGGGTTGTGGTTTTTTTTTGTATAATAAAAACTCCATGGCTGGAGCTCTGTGCCAGTTTTTTACAGTCTTCTATAAAACGTCCATTCCAAATGAGTGGCAGCATCCAACTGTTACTGGCCTCAATTTACTTTACAGATGAAATTTTAGCTCTGATGGAAAAATTTCTGGATCATTCTGTCTAGAAGTCTCAAGAAAAAAAAAATAGACGAATCAGACGCTGCATAAATAGAACAGTTTCTAATTTGCCTGTTTTTTTCCTTGAGATTTTCTATCTTTAGCAAATTATTTAAAATTGCTTGTAGTCAACTAAGTCCCACCTCGAAGCACTGGGATCTGCCTTAGCGCCTTGCCAAACTATTTATCAATGTTATAAATACATTTTTTTAAGCAGAATTTAGAGCCGGCTTCTCTTCTTTCTAGGCTGAGACTGAAGAGACGGGGAAGGAAATGAGAAGATTATACGTCCCTTAGACAATTACAGGGAGGAAAAGAAGACACAGATGATCTATTGACATGTCTCTAATTAATGGAAGTTTATGGTATCTGTGTCTATGGTGATTTAATCAATCAGAATAGAGCTGGAAGGGAACTTGGAGGTCTTCTAGTCGTGCCCCCTGCTCAAGGAGGAGAGCTTATACCATTTCAGACAAGTGGCTGTCCAGCCTCTTCTTCAAAACCTCCAGTGATGGAGCAACCACAACTTCTGGAGGCAAGCAGTTCCACTGGCTAATTGACCTCACCAGTAGGAAGGTTCTCCTTAATTCCAAGTTGCCTCTCTCCTTGATTAATTTCCATCCATTGTTTCTTGCCCCGCCCAATGGTGCTGTGAAAAATAAGTTGACCTTCCCTCTTCTTAGGGGTGTCCCCTCAAATACTGGAAAACTGCTATCATGTCATCCCTAATTCTTCTTTTCTCTAGACTGGCCATACTCAATTTTTGCAACCGTTCTTCATGAGTTTTAATCTCCAGGCCTTTAATCGTCTTAGGTGCTCTTTCTTTGGAACGAAGGCTTTGGCTAGTCTAGAGAAAAGAAGGACAAGAGGCGGACATGATAGAATTGCAGAATATGCCACAGAAAAAAGATATTAAATTCAAAATGGATATAATTAAACATAAGATGGGTCAGGCGGAGAAAGAGGAGTTGGCACAAAAAATTAGAAGTGCTAAACAGAACTATTTTGAAGATGCAAATAAACCAGCTAGATGGCTAGCATACAAATTGAGAAAGGAGAAAGAATCTAGGAGAATAGTACAGTTAATAAAAGAGGCGGACATGATAGCAATTTTCCAATATTTGAGGGGCTGTCCCAAAGAGGAGAGAGGTCAATTTATTTTCCAAAGCACCTGAAGGCAGGACAAGAAATAATGGACGGAAACTGATCCAGGAGGGAAGCAACTTGGAATTAAGGAGAAACTTCCTAAGAGTGAGGACAATTAACTAGTGGAAGATCTTGCCTTCAAAAGTTGTGGGTGCTTCATCACTGGAGGGGGGTTGGACTAGAAGACCTCCAAGGTCCCTTCCAGCTGTATTCTGATTAATACTGTTGAACGTTGGTTATATATAATTTTTTTATTTTAATGGTTATTTATAATTTATGGTTTCATGTTTTGAGTTGAGTCACCTTATATATTTTTTAAATTAACAAACAAACAAATAATCTCACATTGGATGAATGCACAGTCTCCTAATTAATCCCTGACACCTTCACTGGAGGGGGAAAAAAAATCTGATTTTGATACAGCCGGCATAATCTTTAACAACACAGCCTTTTCATGTTTACAGCTATTACTGCAAGGAGCTTCGAATACGAGGATTCTTGAGTCAAGCATTTTTCAGGTGGATTTTGCCAGGAGATGACGCAAGCAGCAGAAGAAGTAATGAACTTCAGATGTTCAGGGAACACGAGTTGAAAATGCCAAAATCCCACTGAGAGAGATATGGGCAGACTTCACTAATAATTCCACCAGGGAGCTACAAGGACACTTTATTAAAGGTTCAAAAAGTTTCAAGTCTCTGCACCTGGAAAGTCCTCTGGGACTAGGTCAGAATAGAACAGGGGCTACACATTTTTCAGGCTTTTAAATCAAGTTTCTCACAACTGTGACGTCCTTGGTGCTCTCTGGGCTCGGTTGTTTTCTTGCAAATGTTTCATTACCCAGCTAGGTAACATCATCAGTTGCAGAAAGGAGTGGGATTTGCAGAATGGAGGAGGTGGAGGAGGAGGAAGAGCACTACGGGGGTCTTTGGTGCTCTCTGGGCTTGGTTGTTTTCCGGCAGACCATCCCAAAGATGCTTTTTCCAAAAGGCAACTGGACTTTCTTGGTCTGGTATTAATCCTAGGGTTAATCTTTGCTTATCTAGGTGTTAATTGTTAGTAAGGAGACGTTTTAGTCTTTTCATTTCCTTCTTAGCTTTTCAATGGTCTCTTCTGAATAGCATGTAGATGTTGTTTATCTCGCCGTGCCTGTTGATGGCTGCTTTGTCTGGGCGCCATGCTTCCATGAATCGCCTTGTGGTTTTGGACTCAGCTTTCCTGTTGAAACGATGGTTAAGCCTGTCCACGTGTGGGTGCAATTAAGGAGTTTTCATCATGACTTCTAGTTGGTGTTCATAGATGCACTCTGCAAATCTTCATCACCTCCGGGGTGATGTTTGCTTCTGTGATTTAGTTGGAGCAGCTTTGATTTGGAGTTTAGCTTTCTCATGGCTCCTCAGGGGAGTTTTGCTTCTGTGAGTATCAACAGTGGATGTTAATTAGTCCTGGTTTTGCCTTTGATTACCTTCTCTGTGATGGTCTTTGGGGAAAGTTGGGTAGAGATTCTTGAGATGACACCATAGTGAGTTCCCAATCAATCTCTCATTCGGGACTGATCAAAATCAAACCAGCTTCCCTGGTTCCTTTACTGCATTTTTTCCCTAAGACTCCTAATTAACTTTCTTTCTCAGTGGCTCTATAATTGTCATTCTAGTCTGCTGATTGGAGAAGTATTGAGCTGGAGCTGGTAGAGCAAGAAACCGTAGCTTAAATAACCGTGCCTGGATACCTCAGATAAGATAAAACAGCAGTCGAAAAAGAGAAACACTTTGGTAAAAGAAAGCCCAGGAGGAAATGAACAAAACAAAGAGCCAATAAAGAATGAAACTGATAAGAAGAGGTATGGCTCCAAATTTTATATTTTGGAAGCTTTGGGGAAAATGATATTGATAAAGAGCAGTAGGCATTCATCTTTCTAGACTTGGAGAAAAAGAATAAGAGCCAATTTTTTAAACCACACATCTTGTGGATGAAACAAAATATGCCTCATCTGTTTCCAAAATGGTAAAAGGAAAAATCTTGTCCACAAAGCTAATAAAGATTCTTCGCTTCATATATCCATCTCTCGGAGACATTAACAAATATATTCATTTCTTAGATTTTTATCCTGCCTTCATTATGTTGTAAGTAACTTGAGGCAGTGAACATACATAATGCTTCTTCTTCCTATTTTCCCACAACAACACTGTGAGGGAGAATGGCCAAAAGTCACCCAGCCAGCTATCATGTCTGAGGTGGGACTAAAACTCTCCGTATCCTGGTGATTGACCCAAAATTTCTCAACTGGCTTTCATGCCTAAGGTGGAACTAGAACTCCCGATCTCCTGGTGATTGAGCCACAGTCACCAACCTTCTTTCCGGTGTTGGGATTCAAAATTTTTTATTACCGGTTCTGTGGACGTGGCTTGGTGGGCATGGCTTGGTGGGGGTGACAGGAGAAGGATACTGCAAAATCCCCATTCCCTCCCCACCCCACTAACCTGCTTTCCAGCTCCGTTCTCCTGTGCAGGGCATCAAAAGAAGACCCAGCCAATCAGCTGGGATTCGGAAGGCAGTGAATAGATGGGGCGGGGCCAGTCAGAGGTGGTATTTGCTGGTTCTCTGAACTATCAAAATTTCCGCTGCTGGTTTTCCAGAACTGGTCAGAACCTGCTGAATACTCACCTCTGCTTCTTTCATGCCTAAGGTGGGACTAGAATTCATCTTTTCCTGGTGATTGGGCCAAAATCACCCAATCAACTTTCACGCCTAGAGCAACCCTAGAACTCACCATCTCCTGTCTTCTGGGCCAGCACCTTAACCACTAAATCAAAGTGCCTCAAACCATGAAATTTTGATATTTGGACTAATTTAAAGCTATAATAGATTAACAAAGTTGGAAGGGACCTGGTAGGTCATCTAGTCCAACGTCCACCCAAGCAGGAGACCCTACCCCATTTCTGACATACAACCGTCCAATCTCTTCTTGAAGGCTTCCAGTGATGAAACTCCCACAATTTCTGGAGGGAACTTCTATTCCGTTGGTGGATTGCTCTCACTGTCAGAAAATTCCTCCTTATTTTCAGGTTGAATCTCTCCTTCATCAGCTTCCATCCATTATTCCTTGTCTGGCCTTCGGGTGCCTTGAAAAATAGCTTGACCTCCTCCTCAAATGTGGCAGCCCTCAAATGGACAAACTCTAGGTTTATCAGAGCTCTTTTTATGGGTATCTCTTTCCACTGCTTCAGATACAAATACAAAACCGTACAAAAACAAAAGGACTAGAATTTCAATCTCCCATAAAAAAAAGACAACATCAATATTTGATTATAGCGTACAAGCTGTACAACTTCAGAAAAGCACAACATGTAATTCTCTCCTGAGCATTTAATCAAAGTTTTCTTCTGAGAAAATTCTCCATTGTAGGAGACAGAACATTACACAACTGTTAGTATTTCTTACTAAAGCAGAAAATTGTATCCACACTATTACCGCGAAACGTTTCTTTATCCTTCTCTTTATTTGTTCATGTATTTCAAGCCAACGGACTGGTGACTAACGTTCCACAAGTCACTGGATGTAAAACCCTGTTTATTAATTGGGGTTTAGGGATCATTTGGGACTCTTGCTATCGTACCAATCTCCCTGCAATGTAGCAACCACCCTGCTGAAGCTGGATTTCAGATGGGCAGTGGAGTTGCCCAGACTTAAGGTCTTGGGAAACTTCAATCTGCTGTCCTTGGGAGTGGAGTCTGAGGTGGCCTTGAATTAGCCAGGAGAGAGCAAACAAGGTATGAAGAAAAATGTAGGATGAAGGACATCCGAACTCAAAAAACCTTCTGGTTTAACAGAGTTAGGGTTGGAAGAGACTTTGGAGGCCTTTTAGCCCAACCCTTGATGAAGCAGGAAACTCTATACATCTTCTTCTTCTTCTTCTTCTTCTTCTTCTTCTTCTTCTTCTTCTTC
>NW_020769316.1:2322849-2334300 GCF_900518735.1 Pseudonaja textilis | reverse complement strand
TCTATTCTATTCTATTCTATTCTATTCTATTCTATTCTATTCTATTCCATTCCATTCCATTCCATTCCATTCCATATTTTCTATTCTATTCTATTCTATTCTATTCTATTCTATTCTATTCTATTCCATCCCATCCCATCCCATCCCATCCTATCCTATCCTTTTCCATCCACATTCCATTCCATTATACACTGCTCAAAAAAATAAAGGGAACACAAAAATAAGAAATCCTAAATTTGAATGAATGAAATATTCTTATTAAATACTTTGTTCATTACATAGTTGAATGTGCTGACAACAAAATCACACAAAAATTATCAATGGAAATCAAATTTAGCAACCCATGGAGGTCTGGATTTGGTGTTACACTCAAAATTAAAGTGGAAAAAAATACTACAGGCTGATCCAATTTTGATGTAATTTCCTTAAAACAAGTCAAAATGAGGCTCAGTAGTGTGTGTGTAGCCTCCACATGCCTGTATGACCTCCCTACAATGCCTGGGCATGCAACTGATGAGGTAGTGGATGGTCTCCTGAGGGATCTCCTCCCACACCTGGACTAAAGCATCCCCCAACTCCTGGACAGTCTGTGGTACAACATGGTGTTGGTGGATGGAGAGAGACATGATGTCCCAGATGTGCTCCATTGGATTCAGGTCTGGAGAACGGGCGGGCCAGTCCATAGCATCAATGCCTTCGTCTTGCAGGAACTGCTGACACACTTCAGCCACATGAGATCTAGCATTGTCGTGCATTAGGAGGAACCCAGGGCCAACCGCACCAGCATATGGTCTCACAAGGGGTCTGAGGGTCTCATCTCGGTACCTAATGGCAGTCAGGCTACCTCTGGCAAGCACATGGAGGGCTGTGCGGCCCCCTTAAGAAATGCCACCCCACACCATGACTGACACACTGCCAAACCGGTCATGCTGGAGGATGTTACAGGCAGCAGAACATTCGCCACCCTGTCACAACTGTCACATGTCTTCAGTGTGAACCTGCGTTCATCTGTGAAGAGCACAGGGCACCAGTGGTGAATTTTCCAATCTTGGTATTCTCTGGCAAATGCCAAAGGTCCTGCACGGTGTTGGGCTGTAAGCAAAACCCCCACCTGTGGATGTTGGGCCCTCATACCACCCTCATAGAGTCTGTTTCTGACCGTTTGAGAAGCCACATGCACATTTGTGGCCCACTGGAGGTCATTTTGCAGGGCCCTGGCAGTGCTCCTCCTGTCCCTCCTTGCACAAAGGTGGAGGTAGCGGTCCTGATGCTGGGTTGTGCTCTCCTATGGCCTCCTCCATGTCTCCTGATGTACTGGCCTGTCTCCTGGTAGCGCCTCCATGCTCTGGACACTACACTGACAGACACAGCAAACCTTCTTGCCACAGCTCGCATTGATGTGCCATCCTGGATGAGCTGCACTACCTGAGCCACTTGTGTGGGTTGTAGACTCCGTCTCATGCTACCACTAGAGTGAAAGCACCGCCAGCATTCAAAAGTGACCAAACCATCAGCCAGAAAGCATAGGAACTGAGAAGTGGTCTGTGGTCAGCACCTGCAGAACCACTCCTTTATTTGGGATGTCTTGCTAACTGCCTATGCTTTCCACCTGTTGTCTATTCCATTTGCACAACCGCATGTGAAATTGATTGTCAATCAGTGTTGCTACCTAAGTGGACAGTTTGATTTCACAGAAGTGTGACTAACTTGGAGTTAACATTGTGTTGTTTAAGTGCTCCCTTAATTTTTTTGAGCAGTGTAGTATATTGTATTGCGTATTGTATTCTATTCCACTCCATTATATTATAGTACGCTATGATGTTGTTTTGTTATATTCTACTAGACTAGGTTAGGTTGGGTTGAGTTGAGCTGAGCTGAACTGAGTTGAGTTTGGCAGCCTGTGTACTTAATTACTTTTCTGTAACATCAGAATCTTTGGAGGATCCATGGGGTATCGATCCAGCTTTGGAGTAAAGCCAACAATCCTAAATTCTTAGAATCAGTTGAGTACAAATAAATATTTGTAGTTCAAGGTTGAATTGAGAGGGGTCTTTGGTGCTCTCCGCGCTTGGTTGTTTACTTGCAGACCTTTCATTTCCCAACTAAGTAACACCATCAGTGCTACGAAGGAGTAGAGAGAGTAGGCTTTGAGTTTATATTCTAGAGGCTGAGGAATTCTGGGAGCTGAAGTCCAAAAGTCTTAAAGTTGACAAGTTTGGGGACCCCTGATCCAGAACTACAGAATTCTTCCTTATCTCCCATTACATGTCATAGTTCTTCAGGCCTGCAATGCTATCATAATATTGCAAACAGGGGCCAGTCATTGGCAAGAATGGGCTTAAGTATGTGGGGTGCTTTTTTATGGAGATGACCGATCTAACATCCTTTCAGATTTGATTCCGACCCTAAAGAGCCACTTGTTTGAAAAGCATAAACTGTGGGCCTTAATGTCAGACATAATCAGAGATTTTGCTAGTTTATGCCAGTGAGCTAAACAGCAGAGTTTAAAGACGGGGCAAGCAAGGAAGAGCTTACATGGAAGGCATTAAGAACATGCTCTCCACTAACCCACAATCTGGAAATTGAAAATGTAATAATATTGCGGTCCACTTTAGGTGACTCATCTTATTAGTAGGCAGTGCTTTCGAGTTCCAGGTGATCGCCGGTAAGCATAGTGGAAAACAACCATTTAAAAAAAATAATAGTCCCAAAACTGATGTACAGAAATTAGTAAACCGGTAATGGTGAAACACAGAACAGGAGAGCTCTTGAGTGCATATAAGGAAGGGTAGAAGCAGTTCTGGGAAGTGAAAAGGCTCTGGAGTCATTAACTAAGACTGTTTCACTGAAGGACTGATTCATTTTTTCTGGCTGTGTTTCACTTGGATCTTTCCCTCCCTCCCTCCTTCCCTCCCTCTCTCTTAAACATCAATTCTCTCTCTCTCTCTCTCTCTCTCTCTCTCTCTCTCTCTCTCTCTCCATCCACCCATCCATCCATCCTAGCTTCTGCCTGCCTCTCTCTCTCTCTCATCTATCCATCCATCAACCATCCATCCTAGCATCTGTTTGTCTTTCTATTCTATTCTATTCTATTCTATTCTATTCTATTCTATTCTATTCTATTCTATTCTATTCATCCATCCATTAACCATTCATCCTAGCTACTCTCTGTCTGTCGGTCTGTCTATCTACTTAACTACCCACCTACCTATCTATCTGTCCTCTACCTATCCTCTATCTCTACAGTATTTATCATCTCTAGATAATTTATTAACTATAAATTATCTATCTCGCTATCTCATCTACAGTATTTATCTATCCTCTCTAGATAATTTATAAGCTATAAATTATCTCTCTCTCTCTGGTGTAGAAATTTAATAAATGTATAAATAAATGAGACGAGTGAAAACTGTTCGCTAGATACAGGAGAACAGCATTTGAAGCAAGCCCATTTCAAGAATCTTGAGAAACAGGTATCAGCTGAATGTTCTACCTGAATTCCACAATAAGACCCTTAAAATCTGAAGAACGTGGCAGAGGACCTGTAGATGAAAGAGCCTTGGAAAACAAAGACAGATAGCTGGTCTGATATCAACTCTTTCAAATACCTGTGAACAGCCGTCCCACAGAAGAAAACCAGCCCCTGTTCTCTATCATACCAAAGGGCACAGAATTTAAATTATGGGAAGGTAGTTTGTCACTGAAGATTTTCAGGCACCCAGGTAGAGTTGTTTGGAAGTTGAGTCATGGGAACTGGACCTTTTTTCTTTTCCTTTTTTTTGGTTCAAAAGTCTTGCTGCTTATCCAAGTACCTTCCTCAGTCTGAGCAAGTTGATTAGGGATCCTTAACTAAGATGATTAAAAGCCTGGAGACAAAAACAGATCAAGAACAGTTGCAGGAACCGTAACTGTTATAGGGGAAAAACCGTAACTAGTATAGGGGAAAAAAGAGGACTAGGGGGGACATGATAGCAGGATTCTGGTATCTGAAGGGCTGCCACAAAGAAGAGGGAGTCAAGCTATTCTCCAAAGCCCCTGAAGGGAGGACAAGAAGCAATGGATGGAAACTAATCAAGGAGACAGGCAAACTGGAACTAAGGAGAAACTCCCTAACAGTGAGAACAACTAACCAGTGGAACAATTGACCTCTAGAAGTTGTGGGTTAGGGCTGAATGTAGCCATAATGCTAACAAGTGGAGGAAACTTCTTGACTATGATGGCCTTTAGACTATCTTGTGTTGTCGTGTCTTTATCTTCTTTTCTTGCAAATGAACACCACAACTTCCTTGTTTATCAACCGCTTTTCCCCAGAATTTAGTTTTCACAAATTGAATAGAATAACAGAGTTGGAAGGGACCTTGGAGGTCTTCTAGTCCAACCCACTGCTTAGGCAGGAAACCACTTCAGACAAATGGTTGTCCAATCTCTTCTTAAAATCTTCCAGTGTTGGAGTATTCACAACTTGATTAATTTTTCCATCAGGAAATTCCTCCTTAGTTCTAGGTTGCTTCTCTCCTGGATTAGTTTCCATCCATTGCTTCTTGTCCTGCCTTCAGGTGCTTTGGACAATAGCTTGACTCCCTCTTCTTTTGGGGCAGCCCCTCAAATACTGGAACCTTGCTGTCATGTCTCCCCTAGTCCTTCTTTTCATTAGACTAGACATACCCAGTTCCTGCAACATATGTTTTAGCCTCCAGTCCTCTAATCATCTTGGTTGCTCTTCTCTGCATTCTTACCAGAGTCTCAACTCTATATATTGCCTCTGAAATATTATGGTGATATATTCAAAGACTCATTTGACCCAAATGTGTTCAACGACAATTTACAGCTGAGTCTTTAAATGGACTACATTTCTTAGGTGTGTTATCAAAGCAACACATTTTCATCTGTTATCAGGTCAGACAAGGGAACATTCAGTTCTGTAGAACAAATGAAGGATGACTGTACCAGAGGTGGAATTCAACAGATTCTGACCAGTTCTAGAGAACCAGTAGTGGACATTTTGAGTAGTTTGCAGAACCGGCAAATCCCACCTCTGACTGGCCCCGCCAGGGGTGGGATTCAAATTTTTTAACAACTGGTTCTGTGGGCGTGGCTTAGGTGGTGGGCGTGGCTTAGGTGGTGGGCATGGCTTGGTGGTCATGTTATTGGCTGGGCGTGGCCAACTCAACATCACTCACATCAAGGCATGCATCTCCTCGCCTGGCCTCATGACTGTGGGGATGCTGCAACAGTCATAAGTGTGAAAAATGGTCATAAGTCATTTTTTTCAGTGTCACTGTAACTTTGAATGGTCACCCCACACAAGCAAAGTACCAGCAAAGGAGGGAAAAAAACTCCAGAGAAGTTCCAGAGACAGGAAGTCTAGTCCTGCCAAGAATGTAATAAGGGTTAACGGAGAGGCAGTTTCTGTAAGCAACACCAGAATGTTTCCTTCCTGCCTTCCTTACAGGATTAGGCCAGTAATTTCTTCTAACAACGGGTTCTCCGAACTGCTTAGAATGTTAACAACCGGTTCTAGTGAATAGGTGCGAACTGGTAGAATCCCAGCCTGGGCCCCACCCTAATCTCTTCTCTGCCTCCCAAGTCCCAGCTGATCGGCTGGGACTTCTTTTGTTGCCCAGCACAGGAGAACAGAGCTGGAAAGCAGGTTAGTAGGATGGGGAGGGAATGGGGATTTTGCAATATCCTTCCCCTGCCATGCCAACCAAGCCACACCCACCAAACCACACCATGCCCACCAAGCCATGCCCACAGAACCTGTTGTAATTTTTTTTTGAATCCCATCTCTGGACTGTATCCATTGTTTTATTGATTGATTGATTTGATTTGCCAATTGCTTACAAGTTAATAGGTATAACAATAAACATGAGTAATAATACAAGAAACAGTTAAGAATAAATAGAGACAATAGGACAGGGATGGAAGGCACTGTTTACACTTGTTCATTACAAAAGATGGCACACATAATCCTTGACTTATGACCACAATGGAGCCCAAATTTTCCCTTGCTAAGAGGGACAGTTGCTAATGTGAGCTTTGCCTCCATTTTATGACTTTCCTTGCCACGGTTGTTAAGTAAATCACTGCCCTGGTTAAGTTAGTCATACGGTTGTTAAGTGAATCTGGCTTCCCCACTGACTCAGCTTGTCAGAAAAGGAATCACATGACCCCGGGACACTGCAACCGTCATAAATATGAGACAGTTGCCAAGCATCTGAATTTTGATCATGTGACCGTGGGGATGTGGCAATGGTCGTAAGTGTGAAAAACGGTCTTTTTTTCAGTGCCGTTAAAACTTCAAACAGTCGCTAAATGATGATTGTAAAGTCGAGGATTTACAGAGTCAAAAATAAGATTTGACACTAGATTTGACTGTTGCCAGAGCAGATGAAAACTACCATTTTTCCACACGTGACTGGCTTTGAAGCCCTTTAAATACTGCCAGCAAGAAAAATAGACGGAATTAAGTTTGGACATTGATTTTTATTTAAAAAAAAAATCCCCTCATGTTGCCTTTTACTTCCCTCCTTTCCTAATGGCCTCTTAGCTTTTCTATAATAAAATCTAATCTGTAATTCCTCGAATCCTCAGTGGCTCCCGAGAGAGAAAGAGAAAAAAAAGTAAAAAACAATGACTTCGACTTTCTTTGGTGCGGATATAGATTTTTAAAAAGCACATGAATACTTTAAAATTGTCTACATTCTTTCCATAGTCCCCGATATAATAGATAAAGGGTAGGTAATTATTTTGTGAAGGGGGCCTTTCGGTGCCTGGAACACAACAGTGGTCGTCCCATGTTTGAGAGGCTGCCACAAAGAAGAGGGAGTCAACCTATTCTCCAAAGCATCCGAAGGCAAATAACGGAATATGTAGCTCTTTCGACCGTTCTTCGACCAATCGGTTGCGTAGAATAACAGAATAACAGAGTTGGAAGGGACCTTGGAGGTCTTCCAGTCCAGCCCCCTGCTCAGGCCTATTGTCATGCTCTTGTTGGAGTCTGATTCTGAGGGGGAGATTGAGCAGCTGACAGGGGGTGGGAGTGTGGCTCCTGTAGCTGTGGAAGAAACGGGGGAAGGTCACAGTCCGGCTGGGCATTCAGAGCCTGGCCCACCCCCTCTTCATCCTAGGGCACTCAGGGAGGAACCAATAACGGAACAACATGGCTTATGAGAGAGAAGAAGGCCTTGATCCCCTTCATGGGCTGCAGCTGGGAGAACAGGATTCCAGCAAGGAGCACACGGCTCCTTGCTGGAAGCAAAGCATGCATTATCTTGGTCAAGGCTTATTTGGGTTTCGGCATCTTCCCAACTGTGGGTGCTGTGTTGTCCTTTGAAAATTGGCAATTTATCATCCCTGGCCTGCCGTGTGAATTACTTCAGTGTGGTTTGTGTTGTTTTTTTTAAACAATTTCTAATTATCTTTACTTTGGGTTTGGGCTGCATTTCTGCCCTTCATAGGCTGTTTTGTGAAGAGTTTGTTATCCAGCCGAGGAGAATTGGACATTGGGGCCAAATTGGAGGCCTTAAAGGGAACTTATTCTACTTTTTGTGACTTTGGTATTTTTGCGTCATTCCCCGGGTCATCACACCTATTCCAGTCAAGAATGAGAAGGACAGACAAGAAGCAACAGATGAAAACTAACCAAAGAGAGAAGCAACCTGGAATTAAGGAGGAGCTTCCTGACAGGGAGAACAATTAATTCGTGGAGTAAATTGCCTCCAGAAATTGCGAATGCTTCACACTGAAAGTTTTTAAGAAGAGACTGGACAGCCACGTGTCTGAAATGGTATAGGGTCTCCTCAGGGGTGGGCTTCAGATAATTTAACAACTGATTCTCTGCCCGGTTGCCGGATGGGCATGGCCTAGTCAGCCTCCTGCACCACCCTGGGAGCAAAAACAGGCTGCAGGGAGGCATTTGCACCCTCCCCAGGCTCCGGAGGCTCTCTGGAGGCTGCAAACAGGCCAGAGGTGGTATTCAGCGGGTTCTGACCAGTTTCTCAAGAACCGGTAGCAGAAATGTTGAGTAGTTCGGAGAACCAGTAGCGGAAATGTTGAGTAGTTTGGAATACCACCTCTGACTGGTTAGTGGGGTGGGGAGGGAATGGGGATTTTGCAGGATCCTTTCCCCTGTCACACCCACCAAGCCAACACCCACAGAACCGGTAGTAAAAAAAAATTGAATCCCACCACTGAAACAGGCTCGTTTCCAGATTTTCGGAACTTCCGGTAGGCCCATTTTTCACCCTCCTGAGGCCCCGGAGGCTTTGCTTGAGCAGTACTTGAAAGGCTGCCACAGAGAAGAAGGAACAGATGGAAGATGATTAAAGAGAGATCCAGATTGGAAGTAAGGAGAAATTTGCTGACAGTGAGAACAACTCATCAGTGTTGCCTCCAGAGATTGTAGATGCTCTAGGTTTTTAAGAAGAGATTGGATAACCATTTGTCTGAAATGGTGTCGGGCAGTGGTGGCAAACCTTTTTCGGCTCCCATACTGATAATTGTGCACGCGCTCATGCACTCGCTTGCGCATGGCAGCACCCAGAAGGCAACGCATGCTGGGCCCACTCATCCCCCCTGCGCATGCATGTGTGATCACCCTGTAGCATGCTGCTCATCTGCGCATCTGCAAGTAATCCCGCCGCACATCTGCACATGCATGCACGATGCTGCAGTGCGCTGCGCATCAATGCCCATGCCATTCATCTGAATATGCCTGTGTGACCCCCCCAGCAGCGTCACAGACCCCTCCTGCATGCATGCCAGATACCTGACAATCAGCTGTGCATGCGCAGTGAGGCTCTTCTGGGTGAGCTCTCATGTGCCGGGGGAAATGTCTCTGTGTGTCACTTCCGGCATGCATGCCATAGGTTCACCAACAGGGGTATAGGGTTTCCTGCTTGAGCAGAGGGTTGGACTAGAAGACCTCCAAGGTTCCTTCCAGCCCTATGATTCTATGACTTTTTGAAAGCTAAACCTCCATTTATATATCTGTGGAGATTCTCAGTCATCCAGGTCATGGTTCTTCAGAGCTGAAGAAGCTTCTTGGATGAGAAGCAAAACATCTTCAAAGAAAAATAAAGAAAGTCCAGTTCCCTCACGAAAAAGCACCTTTGGGACAACCATTTATATAATTACTGTATTTAAGGCAGGCTAGTAGAGACAGGGAAAACCTTATGAGTTGGCATTATTTAGGTGTGGAAGCTCCACCTTGGTGTACATCATGTCTGTTTTCTATGTTTGAACATAACACGCTCAGACACAGTTTTCGTCTTAAGTTGAAGCATCTATCAATCTGCCCAATTTTTCTGGTTCTCAGTCTCCTCATCCAGGACTGGGGTTGCTGGGGGTTCGCAGGGGTCCGGGAGAGCCCCTAGCTAAGATTCTATGCAGTTCAGAGAACCCCACACATCCCACTGTCAGGATTCCAGCAATCTCTCTAATTAAATCATGATTCTCGAGCCAAACTTGAAAAAACTTTCAAAGGATTCATTAGAGGCGACATCCTGGCCCTGCCCTGTATGAAGCCAATTCTGGCCTACGTCATTTACAGTCCCGTTTGTCCCCCTGGGTGTCTCCTAAACCAGATTCTCCCATTGAGCACCTTCACGGGCTGGATGTCATCAATCACATTCTCCAATGAAATATATTCATGGGCAAAAGCTCCGGTATTTTAGTTACAATCTTTTAAAGAGAAGAGTTGGAATGTACTTTTGCTTTCAAACTGCTACATGGCTCTTCCAGATTTCCTTCCTCCCCCCCCCAGACCCCTTTTATGGCAACTACTAAAACAGGCATAGGGATGTTTTATGAGTTGAAAGCCACTCCTGGCTGGCCCCACCCACTCCTCCCCCTCCCAAGAGTCCCCACGCAGCCCGTTTTAGGTGCAGGTAAGTGCAGGGCACAGGTGGAGGCTCAGGGAAGGTGCAAAACGGGCCTCCCAGAAGTTCAGGAAGGCCGGAAATGGGCCTGTTTCTGGCTTCCCTCAAGTCTCCGGAGCTCAGGGGAGGCCATTTTCCTCCTCCCAGAGGCTCGAGGAAAGCTTCCGGAGTCCAGGGAGGGCAACTACCCCCCACCCCCCATGGTGCAAGAGGCTGAGTAAACCATGCCCACCATGGCCACACCCACCCAGCAACCGGGCAGAGAACCCGTTGCTTAAATTTTTCCAAGCCCACCCCTATCCTCATCCCCATCTCCCTTATCTACCACCGCAATGGCTGGTAGCGAACTGGGATACCCAATTCTTAAGAGCCACGGTTTGAAAAATCCATTTCCACCTCTGTTTGGGAGAAATGGACATTTCACCCAAGAAGAAAGAAAGAAACTAAGTTCCCCCAGTCGCCTGTCATGTCTAAGGCGCAACTAGGACTCACAGGCTCCTGGTGATCGGCCCCCAAGTCACCCAGCAGCTCTGACAGGGGCTCACGTAAGGCTTAAAGCAAACCGACAGTCCTAGCCAAAATAACATGGTTGGAAGGGACTTTGGAGGTCTTCTAGTCCAACCCAGCTGCTCTAGCAGGAGACTTCATCTCGTTTCCAGACGGATGATTGTCCAATCTCTTCTTGAAAATCTCAATCTCAACCACAACTCCAGGAGGCAAACTGTTGCACTGATTAATTGTTCTGACTGTCAGGAAATTTCTCTTTAGTGCTAAGTTGCTTCTCTCCTTGATGAGTTTCCACCCGTTGCTTCTTGTCCTCTCCTTCAGGTTCTTTTGGAGGATGGGTTGACCACCACCCCTTCCCTCTTCTTTGTGGCAGCCTCTGAGATATTGGAACCCTTCTCTCATCCAAAACTCACGCGGAAAGTATAATTTTTCAGTACACTCACATAGCAGGAGACGAAGATAATTCCATGGACAGAATGATGAACCATTTATCATGGTTATTGACTCAGCATAATCGTCCCTCATTAAAACAGCTGGAGATCTCTCAGTGCAAGGAGAATGCTCTGACATTATCATTTTCTCTCTTAACTCCCAGAGAAGAGAACATTGAGCAATTAGGACGTATGATCCTTGATCTTCAGAGAGAAGTTTTTCTTTTTCCATGAATGAAGGCCAATATACGTGTTCCCTGGATAATGTTTCAGGATCCAATCTGGGTCGGTCACCGAAACCAGAGATTTTTTGTCTTCCAAGCTTTAGGACACGTGCTGGAGCCCATTTTCAAAGAACTTCTGTCTAGCCGAGTATATGCTCTGTGTGTGGTATTTAGAATAGAACCAGAAATAATAGAACTACAAATAATAGACATAGAAATAATAGAAATAGACATAGAAATAGAAATAGACATAGAAATAATAGAAATAGAAATAATAGAAATAGGCATAGACATAGAACTAGAAACAATAGAAATAGACATAGAACTAGAAATAATAGAACTAGAAATAATAGAACTAGACATAGAAATAGACATAGACATAGAAATAATAGAACTAGAAATAATAGA
>NW_020769316.1:2244377-2276588 GCF_900518735.1 Pseudonaja textilis | reverse complement strand
AGAAGAGAAGAGAAGAGAAGAGAAGAGAAGAGAAGAGAAGAGAAGAGAAGAGAAGAGAAGAGAAGAGAAAAATTGGAAGGGACCTTGGAGGTCTTCTAGTCCAACCCCCTGCTTAGGCAGGAAACCTTATACCACTTCAGAAAAATGGTTGTCCAATCTCTTCTTAAAACCTTCCAGTGTTACACCTTTCACAGTTTCTGGAGGCAAATTGTTCCACTGATTAATTGTCCTCACTGTCCGGAAATTTCTCCTTAATTCTAGGTTGCTTCTCTCCTTGATGAGTTTCCACCCATTGCTTCTTGTCCTGCCTTCAGGAGCTTTGGAGAATAGCTTGACTCCCTCTTCATTTTATTTATTTATTTATTTGTTCCTTTATTTATTTATTTATTTATTTATTTGTCAATCACTTACAAGATAATAGGTATAAGTATAAACATGTAAGAATACAGGAAATAGATACAAATAAATGGGGACAATAGGACAGGGACAATAGGCACGTTGGTCTACTTATGCACGCCCCTTACAGACCTCTTGGGAATGGGGTGAGGTCAATAGTGGATAGTTTGAGGTTAAAGTTTTGGGAGTTAGAGGATGTAACAACAGAGCCAGGTAGTGCATTCCAGGCATTGACAAACTCGGTTGCTGAAATCGTACTTCCTGCAATCAAGTTTGGAGCGGTTAACATTGAGTTTGTATCTGTTGTGTGCTTCTTGTATTGTTGTGGTTGAAGGTGAAGTAGTCATTGATGGGGAGGACATTGTAGCAGATAATTTTGTGGCAGCCCCATAGATATTGGAACACTGCTATCATGTCACCCCTAGTAGTTCTATTCATCAGATTGTAGACGTTTCATTACCCAACGAGGTAACACCATCAGAGTTAAGAATGCAATGGGGTTTGCAGGGAGGAGGAGGAGGAGGAGGAGGAGGAGGAGGACTGTAAAGTCCTTGGTCCTCTCTGAGCTTAGTTTGTTTAGCATCATCACATTCCAGTTTATGTTTCCAATGTTTACACTCCAGTATGCTAATACCAACTTTCCAAAGACTTGGCAAACATCTTAACCCGGCTCAATCTGTTTATTTTTGGAGCGCAGACAAAGTCAGCCAGATGCTGTCATTGCCTGAATCTTTGGGGTTGGGTGGGGGGGGGGGGAGAGGATATTTTGTAATCTTCAGGACCACCCCTTCGATCCCATCCCCTTCACACCCTTTTACAATTCCACCCACCCCAAACCCTCTGAGTTTCCTCCCCACCTGCCATCAATCTCTCCATTCACGCTCCCATCCACGAATAGGTGACAGAACAGCATTTTTTTTTGTTTCAGTGGCTGCTGGGGGATCTAACAAAACAGCAATTATTGCTTTCCAGCTGTCAAGTCTGTAATTTGCTACATACAGATGTTGTAGGGCTGCTGCTTGCTTTTTTTTTTTTTCTGAGCAGCCTTCCAGAAAAAGGTGCTGCTGCCCTGGGCAAGAGAGTGTGAAAAATCCCACCAGAGGACTGAGTGGCTATAAGGCCGAGGATACGGATGACTTTTGCAATCATCTCTATTAATTATAACTCTGCAGGCTGGAAAATGCAACATTTGTCTTGCAGCTGCCCTGAAGTTTTCGTTTCCTGGGAGAGAGAGGTCTGCCCCCTTGAATGTTTTATAAAGCCTTTGTAAGACCATCCTTGGAATATTGCATCCAATTTGGGTCGCCGCATTGTATAAAAAAAGATGTTGAGATTTTGGAAAGAGTGTGGTGAAGAGCAACGAAGATGATTAGGGGCCTGGAGGCTAAAACATACAAAGAACGGTTGCAGGAAGTGGGCATGTCTAGTTAAATAAAAAGAGGGACTAAGTAGTAGAATAGAATAGAATAACAGAGTTGGAAGGGACCTTGGAGGTCTTCTAGTCCAACCCCCTGCTTAGGCAGGAAACTACACCACTTCAGACAAATAGTTATCCAACCTTTTTTTATAAAACTTCCAGTGTTGGAACAAGTTGTTTCACTGATTAATTGTTCTCACAGTCAGGGAATTTCTCCTTAGTTCTAAGTTGCTTTTCTCTTGATTAGTTTTCATCTGTTGCTTCTTGTCCTGCCCTCGGGTGTTTTGGAGAATAGCTTGGCTCCCTCTTCTTTGGGGCAGCCCCTGAGATATTGGAGCACTGCTATCAATACAATATCAATACAAGAGCACACAATAGATACAAACTCAAGGTAAACCACAACAGACTTGATTGCAGGAAATACGACTTCAGCAACAGAGTGGTCAATGCCTGGAACTCACTACCTGATTCTGTGGTTTCTTCCCCAAACCTCCAAAACTTTAACCTTACAAATTTTAACTCCCATTCTTAGGCCCACATGGTCCACCCTAGCTGGGCGGCCACGGATCTATCTGGGGACGGACTCGATTTTTGCAGCCCAGAAATGTAGTCAAAGAAGGATTGATCTTGAAGGAAGCAGGATTGTCAGAGGGTGGTGGTGAGATTGCAGTCAAATCTCCACCTGAAGTTATTTTTAAATGTGTGGAACATCTTATGGCCACCAGTGTGGCTTTTTAAAAACTTTCTGTTGAGGATAAAGGAAGGAAGGAATTGTAGAAAGTTAGCACCAACCCTTCCTAGAAGAATGAAATATTTTAGGAAATATTAAAAAGGAAGAATAAAATATTTCCCCTAAAAGAGAAATAAAAATCTTAAAGGAAACAGAAATCCAGAAACCCAGTTCCCTGCACCCAGCAGATATTTTGATGCACATTAAGAGAGGCCAGCCTATTTAGAAGACAAAAGGAAAATCAAAAAGATTCTGAGAGTTGATGGTCTATATTTCTTCTCTGTGGTCGATATGAACATATTCTGACAATTGATGGTCTATATTTCTTCTCTACGGTCTATATGAACAATTGTGAGAGTTGGTGGCCTATATTTTTTCTCGAAACATTTTTGAAAGCAGTGCAATTCAAGGCTGGGATTGTGGGGAGGTTTGTCATGAAGTTAAATTTATTGACTGTCTCTAATGACGTTTTGATCATGGAAACCTGCTGGGGAGTGGACTAACCAAAGCGGGTTTCTGATTCAAATGAAGGTTGCAAATGGTCTGACTGATTTTTAATCGTTTCCTTCTTAGCCACGGGAAAACAAATTGAATCCGACAGAGTTTTTCTTGCCTTCCACCTGCCGTGAACTTTATCCAGGGGATTTGAGATTTGATGAGGCCTGATTTAATTTAGAGGTGCTGAATGCCTCTCCTCTTCCAACAACCTTTTAATCATGTCTCAGGGAAAGTGTCACAAAAGTACCACAAGGAAGGCAACCAGGCACCCTGTCGAAATGCTTCCTGCTTTGTGCTGCCTTTTGTTATATAACTGGGTATTAATCTTTGCTTTACGGTTGAACAATTGAAATGAGGATTCATACACCCGGTCTAAATTGTAAGGAAGGCAAAATGCCCGCTGCCAATGCAACAACTGCTGTTGTGGTTCTTCATAGTGTTTGACCCGCTCGGTTGGCATTGGGCTTGTGTAGTTTCACACGGGGTAAATATCGATGTATGAGGCAACAAGAGGTTTATGCATCAGCCCAGTGCTTGTTGGGGCAAAGCCAGCTGCCTTCCAGATGGGATTAGAACTCACCATTTCCTGGTGATTGCTGCAAAGTCACCCAGCCACCTCTCATGCCTAAGGTCAGACTAGAACTCACCGTCTCCTAATAAATGTCCCAAAGTCACCCACCTGGTTTTCATGCCTAAGATGGAACTAGAATTCACCATCTCCTGGTGATTGGCCCAAAGCACCCAGCCAGCTTTCATGCCTAAAGTGGGACCAGGGGTAACAACCGGTTCGGTGATCATGTGCTTTGCGTGTGCTCTGCATTTTAAAAAGCTCTAATACTTACCTTCTACTGCAGTCGCTGTGATTAAAACAGCTGAGGCACGGCTGATTCAAATCTGCCGCGTGATTCAGCTATGCTCTAAACAAAGGAAATAAAGCACAGGAAATAGCAGGAGTGGGTAGGCAGGTCTACATGCTCATCGCAGAGAACCTTTGGAGCAAGGGGTTCGACCGAACCAGTCCGAATCGGTAGAATCCCACCCCTGGGTGGGACTAGAACTCACTGTCACCTAGTGATTGGTCCAAAGTCACCCAGTCAGCTTTCATGCCTAAGGCGGGACTAGAACTCACTGTCTCCTGGTGATTGGCCCAAAGTCACTCAGCCAACTTTCGTGCCTAAGGCAGGACTAGAACTCCCAGTCTCCTGGTGAACAGGGTTGCCATCTGGCCATTTTTCCCTGCCAAATTCGAGAAATCTGGCCGTATTTCTATCTGCTTGGCCGTGAAAAAAGTGATGTCTCCGGCCAAATTTATTTGGCCAGAAATTTGGCCATACGAAAGTTGCTTGGCCGTGAAATCGGCCCGATGGCAACCCAGCCACTCTCCTTCCCTCGCGCATGCGCGTCACCATGAGCAAAAGGAGGACAAGCGCGTCCTCTGGCGCTCTTCTTCCCTCACGCATGCGCGTCACCATGAGCAAAAGGAGGACAAGCGTGTCCTCTCAGTTCCCCAACATGCCCGCTTCCTCTCAACTCCCGTCACATACCCCTTTGGGACCTTGGCGCCTGGCCAGGCCCCCTTCCCGCCTGTGACCTGAACAGGGGCGGCTCCTCCTCCATCAACACCACACCCATTCCTATTATGGCTCGTTCCAACGCCACGCCCCTCAGCTTCTCCACCCATCCCGGGCTCTCCTTCCCTCGCGCATGCGCGTCACCATGAGCAAAAGGAGGACAAGCGCGTCCTCTGGCGCTCTCCTTCCCTCGCGCATGCGCGTCACCATGAGCAAAAAATAATTTGGCCGAATTTGGCTGTATTTTGACTTGAGTTTGGCCACAGAGCCAAATTGGGATCTGGCAACCCTGCTGGTGAATAGCCCAGGTCACCTAGCCGGCTTTCATGTGTAAAGAAGAACCAGAACTCACAGTCTTCTGAGGAGTGGCCCAAAGTCACCCACCCCACTTTCATGGCTCCGGTGGAACTAGAACTCATCATCTCCTGGTGTTGGGCCCAGCCTGAAACTGAGTCATATGGTTGGTTTAATATCCTGTTCCTGCAACTGTTCATTGTATGTTTTAGCCTCCAGTCCCCTAATCGTCTTCGTTGCTCTTTCTAGAGTCTCAACATCTTTTTTCTATCAGGGCAACCAAAACTGAATGCAGTATTCCAAGTGTGGCCTTACCAAGGTATTATAAAGTGGTGTTAACACCTTAAGACTCCGAGCTGTTGTACTGCATCCTCTTCAGCAGGAAAATCAATGCAATATTAAAAAATATTAAAGAGATAAAACAGATTTAAGCTGCTTGGTATCATGTGTGTGTGTGTGCACACATGATGATTCAGAATGATTTAAAGACCCTGCCGATACATTCCTTACAAGCCAGAATGCTGAAAATTACAAACAATGATTTTTTTTTTTTTACAATGCACAAGAGAGATAAAATCCAGTCGTTTGGAACTATGAAAGCCCCTTGCACAAAACAGCTCTTTAAATTGCTGTATTTGTCTCCTGAGCTGGAAACATAATCCTTAATTCCCAACGAGTTAACTATACTGCTTGTTTGTTTGCTTGTTTAATTAATTAATTTTTATGCCATCCACCTTCCCTATAAGGCGACTATGGGCAGCATATAGTTTATAAAAAGACCAATAGAAAAATAAGTCATCTTGTTTACTTCCTCTTTCACCCCTTTTGGTGGCCGAGGGTATCAAGGGAAAAATAAGTAAAATATTAAAACTCTGCAAATTAAAATTTTAAAACGATACTGAAACCAGGCCTTAGGGATAGAAGGCAGGGGGGTGGATCTTCTTATGATGTCAACCCTCTCCAGAGGTGAGCATCCCCTCTCAGGCCCCAAATCAACTGGCAGAACCCTTCCAAAAAGCTGACTAAGTTTTGATCACCTGAGCATGAGGCTGCTTCAAAGGCCGTGTGAAAAATGGTCATAAGCAGGGGTGGGCTTCAGCCGGTTGACGCCAGTTCGGCTGAACCAGATGTTAATTTTACATCTGGTTTGGCGAACTGGGTGTTTCTACTACTGGCTGGCCCTGCCCACCCCACGCAGCCCCTCCAAGGAGTCCCCACATGGCCTGTTTTCAATCACAGGTAAGTGGAGGGCCTGTGAGGAGGCACAGGGAGGGTGAAAAATGAGCCTCCCAAAAGTTCCAGGAAAGAGCCTCCGTAGCCGGGAAGGGTGAAAAACAGGCTTCCCAGAAATTCCAGGAGGCCGGAAATGGGCCCATTTTTGGCCTCTAGAGAGACTCCGGAACCCGGGGAAGGCAAAAACGCGCCCCCTGTGGTCCGTTTTTGTTCCCAGGGTGATGCAGGGAGGCTTACTAGGTCAAAAACGGTGGTGCGGGGCGGTACAGCGTGTCCCCCTGTGTCCCGTTTTCCCTCCCAGGGTGGTGCAGGAGGCCAACTAGGCCACGCCTACCATGGCCACACCCACCCAGCACCCAGGCAGAGAACCGGTAGCTAAATTATTGGAAGCCCACTCTGGGTCATAAGTCACTTTTTCACTCCCGTTGTAACTTTGAACGCTCACTAAATGTTATCATTCAAGGACTACCTGTATTATTCTGTCATTCCCTGTGTTTTTATCTGTGTGTGGCTCAAGAAGTATAATCATTTAATAAAGAAATAAAAATGCTTTACAATGCTTTCTTTCCCAGGAAAACTCCACCAAGTATACGATGCAAAACTGCATTGATGGCACATCCGCTTCTCATCCAAGAATCTCTGCCAGCATTCTTCTTTCCATGGACAATACCATTATAATTTCCATTTGCTTCTGGAGTTAAATTAGATAATAATTTAATTTCGAATTAAATTATACAATGTTCTAGTTTTGAGGGGGTTTTTTTGTTTGTTTGTTTGCCCTGCTGCTGAATATGAGAACAGAGCTGCAGGCATCCTGTGGGTGTTAGTTAAATATTATGTATTATGGTGATAACAGTTGCAGAATCTAAATTCTATTGCATTTTCAGACTATTAGGCTAGTTTCGGGCAATGGGTTTTTATTTTTGCGGTACTTGAAAATACGAGGGCCAGAGTTGAAGGCCTCAAAGACAATTCGGCAGTTTTATAATTGAGATTAAAGAGGATTTCATTCATTGAAGAATGTTCCTTTCACACATTGGACTATTCAATTTAGGCTTAGAATAACTTTATTGTCACTTTGAATGTACACTAATCAGCATACATTTGTGGGAAGCCATCCCCCCTCCTTCTAGAAGAATGAAGTATTTTGAGGAATATTAAAAAGGACAGATTATTATATTTTCCCAAAAGGAAGAAATATCCATCTGGTTCAGTTCCAAGCATGGAGGCTGATGGGAAAGACCAGGGGTGGGATTCTACCAGTTCGCACCTATTCACTAGAACTGGTTGTTAACATTCTAAGCAGTTCAGAGAATTGGTTGTTAGAAGAAATTACTGGCCTAGTCCTGTAAGGAAGGCAGGAAGGAAACATTCTGGTGTTGCTTACAGAAACTGCCTCTCCGTTAACCCTTATTACATTCTTGGCAGGACTAGACTTCCTGTCTCTGGAACTTCTCTGGAGTTTTTTCCCCTTCCTTTGCTGGTACTTTGCTTGTATGGAGTAACCATTCAAAGTTACAATGGCACTGAAAAAAGTGACTTAGGACCATTTTTCACACTTACGACTGTTGCAGCATCCCCACAGTCATGAGAGGCCAGGCGAGGAGATGCATACCTCGATGTGAGTGATATTGAGTTGGCCGCACCCAGCCAATAACATGACCACCAAACCATGTCCACCCAGTTACATGACTACCTCAGCCATGCCCACCACCTAAGCTATGCCCACAGAACCGGTTGTTAAAAATTTTGAACTACCCCTGGGAGAAATGGTTTATTGATGAACAGGACCACATGGCTTTGAGGTCCTGGGCAGCTGGCCACATGGAGTGGAGAATGAGGGTTATTTATACCTTCTCTTGAGCCTTGCTCTTGAGCTTCCTGTTCCTGTGCAAGAAATGTATTCTATTGGCTGTTGTAGGGGGTCATATGCAAATCCTATTTCTTCCAACACATTAAAATGAAATTTCATTGGAGTGGTACGATAGCCTAGAGGTGGAGCTCTTGCCTCACAATTAGGAGGCTGTGAGTTCAATCCTAGGTAGAGGCAGATATTTCTCTCTCTCTGGGCTCAATGACAATATATCTACTGAACAAAGTTCCGCATTGGTGACAGGAAGGGAATCCGGCCAGTAAATACTCCACTAGCTCCATTCAGTGGCCCAGACTCTACCATACAAGGAATTATGGGGTCATTAAAAATGATGATTAGAATGAAAATTCATTGCATACAGCCCTCAAAAGGTCACCACCTCCAATATACCCTACATAAACATGACAAAATAAATAAATACATAAATACAAAATTATGCATATGCCCACATATATTACCCACATATATTACCCACATGTATTTGTTTAATAATAGCAGTAATCCAATACATTGCATTATTTTAATGATCAATTTTACACGGCTTGTTTTAGTAGCCATTCTTGTTTTAAAATGTCTCTGCGTCAACTGAATTTAAATGTAATTCTCTAAAAGTATCTCAGATTAAATTAACCAAGAAAATATTATTTAGCTTCTGAGTTCTTTCCCAAATGCCTTTAAAAGAACTTTAGGTTATAACCCGGATCCAAGCTAACTGGTCTTCCATCTTAGGTTTTAAGAGATAATAATGGTTATGAAAGGGAGGAAGAAAGAATATTTCTAGGAAATAGCATTCTTTGATCTATTAAGAAAAACAAATGTTCCACTGAACGGAATCAGGCACTTTTAGCGAAGTTGAATGTGAGAAGGAACATTGCAAATCAATAATGGTGTCAGCCATAATTTGCAAGAATCTGACGGGGACATGAGCTTACTTTATAGAAAATTATTCAACAAATAAACTGTAAAATAAATCACAGATCAGGAAAGTTCAGTTCAGGGTACAGGAGAACTGTTCAGCTTTTCTCCCTCGAGTTAGGACCATGTATAAAGTTAGTACCCACCCCTCTCCTAGAAGACTGAAATATTTTCAGAAATATTAAGAAGGCAGAGAATTATATTTCCCTGGATGAGAAATGGAGAAATGTGTTTTTTAGAAGGAGAAAGCAGCCCCCACATTCCTTAATAGCCCACAGCAGATGTCAGCACTTAAGAGATAGAGAGATAGCTGTATTCATAAGCAAATTCCCTGCAGCAAGATCTGAACAAAGGTAAGGTTAGTCCTCAGCTACAATAGGAAATGATGAACAAGCCCCTTCATTGCATCAGTCCAAACTTCAACCAAACTTAGCTCAGATAAACATGACCCCTACATAGCCCCATGGGAGTCCGACAGCAGCCAATAGAAGACATGTTGTTCTTGCACAGGAACAAGAAGCTCAAGTTCAAAGCCCAAGAGAAGGTATAAAATTCCCTCACTCTCAACTCCATGTGGTCAGCTGCCCAGAATCACACATGGTTGGTGGTTCTGCTACATCAATAAACCATCTTTCCAATCAGCCTCCAGCCTCCATTTTGTCTCCAGTGCCTTTCTCCTGGCTTGGAACTGATGCAGATGGATATTTCTTCCAACAACGACAACCAGGATTTCAGTTGCTAAGCAAGGTAGTTGTTAAGTGAGCAATGCCTGATTTTAGGACCCCCTTTTTAACCATTTGTTTATCTCTAGTTATTATTAATAATTATTAATTATCTCTAGTTAAAGTCTAACATATGTTTACTCCCTCTCTCTAATCCTCCTTTAGATTAGTGACTTTATTTACCTGAGTTGTATTTGCTTGGAAACATTCTTTATCTGAGGTTTGCCATCCGAGATTGGAACATTCCTGCAATTACAACTCTACATGTAATGGTATAGGGTCTTCTGCCAGAGCAGGGGATTGCACTAGAAGACTTCCAAGGTCGCTTCCAACTCTATTATTCTGTGCTCAGTGTCAGAAAATTTCTCCTTACTTCTTGGTTGCATCTCTTCTGATAAAGGTAAAGATAAAAACAATGGCTACCAACCTGCCTTCCATCGTACATTCTGCACAAGTCAAAAAGAGAGCTGTGAAAATATTTACAGACCCCTCACATCCCGGACACAAACTGTTTCAACTCCTTCCCCCAAAACGATGCTATAGAGCACTGCACACCAGAACAACTAGACACAAGGACAGTTTTTTCCCCGAAAGCCATCACTCTGCTAAACAAATAATTCCCTCGACACTGTTCAACTATTTACAAAAATGTACACTACTATTACTGTTAACCTTCTCATCACTCCTTGTCACCCATTCCCTCCCACTTGTGATTGTAGGACTGTAACTTTGTCTCTTGTATCCTTACAATTTATATTGACTGTTTCCAAGTATGATTTGATTGCTTATTTGTACCCTATGACTATCATGAAGTGTTGTACCTAATGATTATTGACTCTTGATGCATGTATATTTTCTTTTATATTCACTGAGAACATTTGCACCAAGACAAATTCCTTGTGTGTCCAATCACACTTGGCCAATCTAATTCTAATTCTAGTTTCCATTCATTGCTTCTTGTCCTGTCTTCAGGTGCTTTGGAGAATAAGTCAAGGGCCTTTTCTTCATGAGATCCCAACAAATATTGGAAAACAGCTATCATGTCACCCATAACCTTTCTCTTCTTTAGGCTAAACATCCCTAGTTCCCTTGGGTATTCATTGTACAATTTAGCCTCCTGACCTCTGATAATCTTTGTAGCTCTTTTCTGCATTCTTTCTAAGGTCTCTTCCTCTTGTTTGTCCAATGATGATGACTTCCCCTGTATTTGATTTATATAGCAAGGGTCTTCCAACTTGGAAAGAATTCCTGAGCTAACATGACTGGAGGAGGAATTCTGGGAGTTGAAGTCCACAAGTCTTAAAGCTGTCAAGTTTGAAGATCCCTGATTTATAGCGTTGTCTAAAATCATCTCGCCATCTCTGTACTGATGTAATGTTAATGAGACTTTACACTGGCTTAACCATTATTTTGGAGATGCCATAAACAGGTTATGAATCTCTAATGAGGAAGAACATGCAGATGGCCTCAACAAGTCCACATTATCCCGGTAATAATGGGAGGCCAGATGGCCCTCTGAAAACCAGGAGCCCTAAAATCCCCCAAGTACATTCTTGATTAGTCTAATTTCCTCCAACAAGCAAAGGCCAAGGAGTCTTGCTTGGTTCAGCTGCCTCTTGATTAATCGTTCTTACTTTCAGGAAATTTCTCCTTATTTCTCAGTTGCTGATGAGTTTCCATTCATGGCTTCTTGTTCCACCTTCAGGTTGTTGGAAGAAATATCCATCTGATCCCGTTCCAATCTGGGAGAAAGGCACTGGAGACAACATGGAGGCATGGATTGGAAATAGGGAAATAATTTATTAATGAAGCAGAACTACCAACCACATGTGGTTCTGGGCAGCTGGATGCATGGAGTTGAGAATTAGGGTTATTTATGTCTTCTCTTGGGCTTTGAACTTGAGCTTCTTGTTCCTGTGCAAGAACATGTGTTCTATTGGTTGTTCAGACTCCCATAGCACCATATAGGTGTTATGTAGGGGTCATAGCTGGCTCTATAGGTTATCTGAGCTCCCAAGTTTGGTTGAAGTTTCTGAGGATATAATGAAGGGGCCTTGGGCAATTCCTATTGTGGCTGAGGGCTAATCCTAACTTTGTTGATGTCAACCCTGAAACTGGCCTGACCGATTGGATCTTGAGTGAGGGTGTTTGCTTATGAATAGAGCTATCTATCTCTTTATCTCTTAAGTGCTGACATCTGCTGAGGGCTATTAAGAAAGGTGAGGGTTGCTTTCTATCTCCAAGAGCATATTTCTCCCCTTAGGGAAATATAATATTCTGTCTTTTCAATACCTAAAATGTTTCATTCTTCTAGGAGAGGGATGGGTGCTAACCTTCTACAAGGTGCTTTGGAGAATGGGTTGTCCCCCTCTTCTCTGGATCTCTTTCTGGACATCTACAGAAGCCATTTTGTCATGCCCCTGTCTGAATCTGATTCAGAGGGGGAGGCCGAGCAGCTGACAGGGAGTGGGAGTGTGGCTGTGGAAGAAACTGGGGAAGGGCACAGTCCGGCTGGGCAGAGCAGGGGAGAGGTAGAGCAAGGGAGAGGGAATTCGGAGGAAGATCAAGGCCCATCCCCTCTTCATCCTGGGGCACGCAGGGAGGAACAGAGAAGGGAGCAACCTGAATTGCGTAGCTTATGTGGGAGGAAAGGGCCCTGATTCCCTTCATTAACCGCAGCGGGGGACACAGTATTTAAAAAGGGAAGCTGCATGCAGCAGACTGTTGTGAGCAAATCGTGCATTTATCTGGTATCGTTGAGGCTTATCTGGGTTCCTGGCGTTTTCCCAACTGCGTGTATATTGGTTGTACTTTCAAGTCTGCAATTCCTTCTCCTGCCCTGTTATGTTAATTACTGTAGCATGGTTTGTTTGGATTTTTAGTCACAGTCTGTATGTACTTTGGTTTGGACTGAATTTTCTCCACTTAAAGGCTGTTCCTGGGAGAGTTTTTCTCCAGCTGAAGGTAACCTGGACATTGGGGGCAACGTTGGAGATAATAAAGCAAGTCTTCTTGCTTATTGGACTGTGTTGCCCCGGATCATCACACATTTTTCTATTGATGCGCTTCTGATCAAAAAGAGCATCTTCGTGGATGTTTAGTTGATCCCACCCTGTTGACTTTCAATAAGCTGTTAAAAACTGAGTTATTTCAGAGAGTGTTTAAGGATTTTATCCGTCTCATCAATTTTTATGTATGTTGACTCTGCTGTATTGTCTTCATTTTTGTTCTATTTTATTACACCGCGGAAATTTTACTGCCTTTTTAATGGATGCCTTATAAAGATTGCGATGCAATAAATAAATTGCTAGGTTTTGTGGGATTAAGCCCCCTGCTTCTGGCACTGTGGCAAAAAAAGGAGATACATTATCAAGAAGTGTTAGCACCACTTTATAAGGCCTTGGTAAGGCCACACTTGGAATACTGCATTCAGTTTTGATCACTGCAATATTAAAAAAAGATAGCAATAGAAATTAGACTTTTAAACTGCTTCACGGTGCTTTTACAGCCTTCTCTAAGTGGTTTACAAAGTCTTATTGCCCCCAACAATCTGGGTTCTCATTTTACCCACCTTGGAAGGATGGGAGGCTGAGTCAATCTTGAGCCTAGTGGGATTCGAACTGCCAAATTACAGGCAGCCAGAAGCCAGCAGAAGTAGCCTGTAGTACTGCACTCTAGCCACCGTGCTGATGGGCTGTCTGCTGAAATACAGCAAGGTCATACACATACACTTGAAAGTAAATCAGGAAGCCTGTAATTGTGGAGTCTGTCTGGCAAGAACAAAGAATTCTTATCCACAGGAAATATGCATGTGTAAATCTTGTAACAATCCTGGCTAATTAGAAAGCTGATAAAAGTAACAGACAATTTGCAGACTTCAGCTAAAAGTTAGGAACAGAGATAGCCTGCAGCAAATCAAATATGTATTGGATAACTCCTAGGGCATTCATTAGCCAAGGCTTAGGAATAGGGACAGCTAGAAACCAATAGAACACATGGTAGAATTATTACTAAAATGTTTATTAGATAATATTTCTTCTAATCTTGCCTTGTTTGAACTTCTCCTTTAGTGAAAATGTATAAAACGTACTCAATCCTTTGTACTTAGCTCTTGGCATTTTGACCAGGAGCCCTTTTCCTTGGAGTACTCCAATAAAAAGCAAGCAGAAAGCCTGCACCTCGTGTCTGGTGTCCATCATTGGCTTCGGCACCAGGCTCAGACCCAAACTGGGGACAACAGTACCAGCGTGTGATTCTTATGATGTTGAGACTCTGGAAACAGTGCAGAGAATAGCAGCAAAGATGATAAGGAGACTGGAGGCTAAAACACATGAAGAACGGTTGCTGGAATTGGGTATAACTAGTTTAATGAAAAAAAAGGACTGGGAGAGACATGATAGCAGTCTTCCAATATTTGAGGGGTTGCCCCCAAAGAGGAGGGCGGTCAAACTATCCTCCAAAGCACCTGAGGGTAGGATAAGAAGCAAAGGATGGAAACTAATCAAGGAGAGAAGCAACCTGGAATTAAGGAGAAACTTCCTCAAAGTGAGGACAATTAACCAGGGGAACAGCCTGCCACCAGAAATTCTGGGTGCTCCATTTGTTGTCCCCCAAACTGGGCTCTTGCTTTGTTCTAAGTCGATAAGTCACCGGATACAAGGTGTGATACAATATACTTTTCTCTTGGTACCAAGACGTGAGGACCACAGCTCAAAATCTAACCAGGGGCCTCAATGAGAATCTTACAGCAATTTCATAGTCAAAGGATGGTCTCATTCAGCCCTTTGCCCTTCCCTTAATAATGCATACAAAACAGATAATATTGATTGGTTATTTGGATCTCAGCCCCTTACCTAGCTAAATGTTGCATCCCCTGTGTTTCACCCCAGGTCACGGGTATCATGCAAAGTGTCCTTGTTTCATCTGCCAGCGATGTGGTTTTTGGGGGTTTTTTCGTATAAGCAAGCTATTCTTGTTCCTAATATCCTGGCTAGTGGTTTAATGTGTTAACTTCTGCTTCGCTAAGAATGTGCGGTTCCAACCCCTTTCCTATTGCAGAACAGCTCAAGGTAGCTCCCCCCAATCCCCGCGACCCCCCTCTTTCCGTAAAAGCAGTTTTAAGTCTTGGTCTGAGACAGCACCCCCACTCCCCCGTGGACCCTCCCCCTTCCCCGTCCTTCTGTAGAGAGGGCCAGGAAGAAGCAAGGCTGCTTAAGGCAAAGAAATGAAGACAAGAGAAAATGTTTTTGTCAGAATTCATATTCCTTACTCTCATGTCCATTCCATCCATACCGGGGTCCTATCTCCACATATGACCCTTTCTCGGACCCACAGGGCCTCCTCTGTACGTACCATTCCGTCGTCTGATCCTTCACATCACTGGAGGTTTTTAAGAAGAGATTGGACAGCCACTTGTCTGAAATGGTATAGGAGTTTCCTGCCTGAGCCGTGTTGGATTAGAAGACCCCCGCAAGGACCCTTCTAACTCTAGTAGTCTGTTATTCATCATCTCCCACTCTAAGACAATGTAAAAAAAAAAAAAACATTTTAAAAGTTGGTACAAGCCTTTGTTCTAACCTTAACTTTTTAAATTGCGATAAATCTTTCATGAAAAAAAAACCACTTATGGGGATGTTAATTAGGTTAAAGAAGGTTACTGTCTGCTTCGAAAAGGTCTTTCTTTTTTTTTTAAATTATTAATCAAAGGAATTTTGACTGAAAGTTGACAGACTTGGAGACCATTAGTGCTAATGACAGAAGATGACGTCTGGCAGAAAGCGCTCAGAATTCACGGAAAATAACTTGCTGGGATTTCTGTTCCGTCTTAACTACAATAGTCTCCAACTTGCAAACCACAACTGGGCCCCAGATTTCCGTTGCTAAGCGGGATAGTTGTTAAGTGGTTTTTGCCCCGTTTGATGACCTTTCCTGCCACTGCCGCTAAGTGAATCCTTGCCTTTGTTAAGTTAGTAACACGGTTGTTATATGAATCTGGCTTCTCCTGGGATACTGCGACCATCACAGACACCTGCTAGTTGCCAAGAGCCTGAATTTTGACTATTTGCTGCAACAGTTGTAAGTATGAAAACAGTCATAAGTCACTTTTTTCAGTGCCGTTGTAACTTCAGATGGTCGCTAAATGAGTGGTTGCAAGTCAAGGACTAGCTGTACTTTGACCTGACCCCAGAAATCAGTTGGGGACTCCTGTAAACCTTTTAACTTTCCTCCAGACAGATGTACATACACATATACATACACTTAAAATTACACATACACATACACTTAAAATTACACATACACATACACATATACATACACTTAAAATTACACATACACATACACATATACATACACATACACTTAAAATTACACATACACATACACTTAAAATTACACATACACATGCACATACATATACATATACATACACATATACATACACTTAAAATTACACATACACATGCACATACCTATACCTATACATATATACACTTACACCAGTGGTGGGATTCAACATTTTTTTACTACTGGTTCTATGGGCGTGGCTTGGTGGGCATGGTAGGGGAAGGATAGTGTCAAATCCCCATTTCCTCCCCACCCCACTGACCTGCTTTCCAGCTCTGTTCTCCTGTGCAGAATCAGCTTCATGCAGGTCATGCAAATATGTCGCTCCTAATGAATTCTTTGAAGTTTCTAAAAGTTTGGCTCAAGGCTCATGATTTAACTAGGGCGATCGCTGGAAACCTGACAGTAACCTAGCTTGCGTTCTGAGAGCAGCATACTTACCAATTGTTTTGTTTCTCTCCCGCAAAAAGGAAAATGGAATATGCTCTCCTGTGGGTGCTGTTTCAGGATTTCCTCTCATTAAAAGGCGTTTCAATTATCAAGCTTTAACAAGGAAACCTCCCTGGTCCCCAAAGGAAATGCACAGACCAGATTGAGTTTAGCTTCCAAGGTGTTTCATCAATTTTTGTCATTTCAGAGACCAGCAAGGATGCTGAAGAGGCGGTAGAAACAGGAAGCTGTGTAATTGTTTCGTTTCTACCCAAGTTGGAAATTAAACCGATAAAACATGAGCTCTTCGTGTTCTTCTAAACTGTGTTTCCTCTTGGGGCTTGTAGACAGTGGCTTCTGTGTCAGGAGCTATTGGTGTGTTTTTAATATTCTTTCACTCAAAAGGCCCCTGGATTGGCTGAAATTGCCACTCGGGATCCAAAAGACCTTAATATCTTAACCAAAGAAAGCAGGAAAGAGAACAGTGAAGGTGGAGTGGACAGAAGGTTGCGCCATTAGACTTTTAACTCCGCCACTGCAAAGAGGATTTAGAAATGATTCAACTCCGTAATTGGGAGCAATGAAGGCTAGGAGGGAAGTGAGGGCCAAGCTATATGTTGCATTCATTTATAACAGGGGTGTCAAACTGGATTTCTTCCAAGGCTGGATCAGCATTGCAGATCTCCTCCGTGGGCAGGCAGGGAGGGTGGCGAGGAACAGGAAGGGTCAGGGGAATGTGAGGGCACCCTGCTGGTCAAAACGGGGTGTGGGGGATCCACGCACGGCCCCCTCTGCCCCGTTTTCAGCCTGAATGGCCTCCTGTAGTACTGTGCCAGCTAAAACGAGCCAAAAACAGGCTGAAAAGGGGCCAAAAACGGGCCCTGGGGGGCCTTTGTGTGGCCTATTTTTGGCCGGCAGAGTGTTGCTGGAGGCCAGGAAGGCTGAAATCCGGCCCATAGTTTGACACCTCTGATTTATAGCAATGTTTCTCTGGTTCAGCAAATTTAAGCTATAGGGACTGCAACTCCCCAAAGTCCCCAGCCAGCACGGTTGCCTGGGGAATTCTGGGAGTTGAGAGATCCATACAGCTTAAACCGATAAAAAGGTAATCAGAGTCGGAAGGGACCTTGTAGGTCATCTAGTCCAACCCCCCTCCCAAGCGGGAGACCCTACACCATTTCTGACAAATGGCAGTCCAATCTCTTCTTGAAAGTCTCGAGTGATGAAGCTCCCACAACTTCTGAAGGCAACTTCTGTTCCACGGGTTGATTGTTCTCACTGTCAGAAAGCTTCTCCTTATTTCCAGGTTGAATCTCTCCTTGTTCAGTTTCCATCCATTATTCTTTGTCTGGCCTTCGGATGCTTTAGAAAATAGCTTGACCCCTTCCTCCTCCTCTCTGGGGCAGCCCCTCAAATATTGGAAGACCGCTATCATGTCTCCCCTGGTCCTTTTCTTCCCTAGATCAGCCAAATCCAGTTCCTGTAACTGTTCTTCATATGTTTTAGCCTCCAGTCCCCTAACCATCCTGGTTGCTCTTCTCTGTACTTTTTCTAGAGTCTCAACATCTTTTTTATAATGTGGTGAGCAAAACTGGATGCAGTACTCGTCTTACTAAGCCCCCCTCACCTCTCTCTCCCTCCCTCCCTCTCTCTCTCTCTTCCATGTTTTTAGCTTGGTAATTTTCCAAAGTGAAGTCTGTTCTTAAAATCAACCAGGAGGAAAATAGTATATGTTTTTTTTTCAGGATTATTTTAAGCTACTGTTTTTGTTTTCATGAGATATCTTTCCAGTCCCAGACCTTGCAAACATCTGGGAACCACAGTTGCCAAAACATCCATTTATGAGTGTGATGATATCAGACAATCCTTAATACTTTTCAGGAGGAAAGTTGTTACTGTATCTTCGCCAGTCTCTTTGAAAGAAAAACTCATTTTGTGAAGATAAATATTTGGAAGTGACTGGCTTAATAAAGGTTCTCGGAAGATATTTAATCTCTGACACTTGTATATTCACCACATAGGCCCCATCTGCAATCATCCAAATGGTGTCATATCTAAGAAAGTCATATTTAACTTATTTCTTGAATTTATAGCTGTCCTTGTTCCATGGTTTGGGTCACGTAATGGGCATTCGTTTTCTTTATTATTATTTTTTTATTAGCCTGCCAGGCATCCAAAGCTCTTCATAAATTATACCTAGCACAAGAGAAGTAAGAAAATAGTTTCAGGGCATTGTTGAAGGCCTTTTGTTGTTGTTGTTGTTGTTGTTGTTGTTGTTGTTGTTGTTGTTGTTATTGTTGTTAAATAACAGTTTGTGTGCTACATTGCTATAATTCTTTTGATACTGTGCGAAAGTCCTAAATTGGGAAATGTTAGAAAGGGAGAAGGGAGGAATATCAGAGGTTTAAAGGAAAAAGGAAAAAAATAGAAATATTGGTCTTAAAAATATCCTTCCTTCCTTCCTTTCTTCCTTCCTTCCTTCCTTCCTTCCTTCCTCTTCCTTCCTTCCTTCCTTCCTTCCTTCCTTCCTTCCTTCCTTCCTTCCTTCCTTCCTTCCTCTTCTCATTCTCTTTCCTTTCCTTCGTCTCATTTTCTTTCCTTTCCTTCTTCTCATCTCTTTCCTTCTCTCTCCTTCCTACTTCTTTCACTTCCTTCCTCCTCTTTCCTCTTTCTTTCCTCCTCCTCCTCCTTTCCTTTCTTCCTTCTACTTCTCCTTCCTTCCTTCTCTCTCTCCTTCTTTCTTCTCTCACATTCCTTCCTCTCCTTCCCTCCCTTCTTTCTTTTCTCTTCCTTCTTCTCATCTCCTTCCTTCTTTCCTCTCCCTCCCTCCCTCCCTCCCTCAAAGCCATTCAAACTCATGACAACCTCTACTTATGCCCAAGATTTGAAGTTTCAGCCTCTGCTCCCCACAATTTGTGATCGCAACTAAATTTATAGTGGTTTGGGTAACCATGGTTATCTGACAGAGATCCTACATAAAATAATTAGGTTAGAAAAAAGTATAAAAAGGAATTTACACCAAAGTTTTTTTAGTTGAGTTAAGATGACAGATCATTTCTCTCTTATTTGGTCAGCACAGAATCAATAGCCAGGTTTTTCAGACTCTCGGCGGCACAAACATGTTAGCAATTTGATCTGCTAATGTGTGCTGCGCCATCTATTTTTGTAATCTTTTGTTCTGCTTTTAGCAACACCCTTTTCTAACCCACATTTTATTTTAAAAAAAAAGAGAAATAGTCCCTTTTGTCTCATTCAGACAGTACAATTAAGCTGGTGTTGGAAGAAATATCCACCTGCATCAGTTCCAAGCCAGGAGAAAGGCATTGGAGACAAAATGGAGGCTGGAGGCTGATTGGAAAGATGGTTTATTGATGTAGCAGAACCACCAACCATGTGTGATTCTGGGCAGCTGACCACATGGAGTTGAGATTCGGGGGTATTTATACCTTCTCTTGGGCTTTGCAATTGAGCTTCCTGTTCCTGTGGAATAACATGTATTCTGTTGGCTGTTGTCAGACTCCCGTGGGGCCATTTACGAATCCTAGGCGTTTGTCTGAGCTAAGTTTGGTTGAAGTTTCGGCTGCTGAGGTAATGGAATGAAAGCTTGTGTTGGGCAAATCCTATGTGGCTGAGGGCTAATCCTACCTTTGTTCAGACCTTGCTGCAGGGAATTTTCGCCTATGAATAGAGCTACCTAGACCTTAATATATAGCACCACCACTAGATGGATTCACAACTGGCTGACAAACCATACTCAATGAGTAGTCCTTAATGGATCTAAGTCTACATGGAGGGAAGTAAGCAGTGAGGTGCCACAAGGTTCTGTCTTAGGCCCAGTCATCACTTGAGGCTTTCAAGAAGAGATTGGACTGCCATTTGTCAGAAATGGTGTAGGGTCTCCTGCTTGGGTGCGAGGGGTGTTAGATTAGATGACCTACAAGGTCCCTTCTGATTATCTGTTATCTGTTATCAATAAGCTCTTTATCTCTTAAGGCCTGACATCTGCTGAGGGCTATTAAGAAAGATGGGGGCTGCGTTCCAATAGCATATTTCTCCATTTCTCATCCAGGGAAATATAATATTCTGCCTTTTTAATAGTTCCCAAAATATTTCGTTCTTCTAGGAGAGGGTTGGGTGCTAACTTTCTACACTGGTTATAGAAATTGCCCACTGTGTGGCTTCACACAATATGTTCAATAACCGTAAACTAAATGAGTCGTGCTTGCAGGCTAAGGCACAAACTCCCAATCATGGTTCAAGCACTCTTCAAGCTTTAACCAAACTGCATTCCAACACAGCCTGATCAGAAGATAAATTCTGGGCAAAAAGAGACATGTTGCAGACAAATTTGACAGAGAAGAAGCTAAAAATATCTCCAATGACAGATAAATTTGGAGCTTAGCGAACGTGATTCATATTAAGGTATTTTTCAATGTGGAACAAATCCTCACATTTGAGAGGCTATCACTTCATCAGCGGCAGCTTCTTCTCGAAAATAAACGGAACCTAATTTATATACTTGAATAAACCTAATTCTAAAATCATGCCCGCCGGTTTTCTAGCATCTCACTTGAAGTAGTACAGTTGAAATGTTCGGCAAAATATTTGCATGCTTATTTGGCAAGCTTGTTATTCGTTGCTTTAAGCCCAATAAAAACCAGGCTATTTCTTCTCATTTTTGAATGAGGAGTAAAGGATGGAAGGAAGAACATGGATATTGTATAATTCCCCATTCCCTTCCATTCAATTCAGTCTGATTCTCAGAGAACAGTCCCTGCAGTTTTCTTTGGCAAGATATTTTCAGAAACGATTTGCTATTGTCTCCTTGCTAGGGCTGAGCAAAAGGGGCTGGCTCAAGAGCACCCATCTCATTTTGTGCCCAAGGTGGGACTAGAACTCACAGCATTCTGATCAAAATTCCAATCAGAGGTGGTATTCAGCCGGTTCTGACCAGTTCTAGAGAACTGGTAGCAGAAATTTTGAGTAGTTCGGAGAACTGGCAAATACCGCCTCTGACTGGCCCCGCCCCCATCTATTCTCTGCCTCCCATTGAGTCCCAGCTGATTGGCTGGGTCTTCTTTTGTTGCCCTGCATAGGAGAACAGAGCTGGAAAGCAGGTTAGTGGGGTGGGGAGGGAATGGGATTTTGCAGTAACCTTCCCCCAGGAGTGGAAAGAGAATGGAGATTTTACAGTATCCTTCCCCTGTCACACTCCCCAAGCCACGCCCACCAAGCCACACCCACAGAACCAGTAGTAAAAATTTTTGAATCCTACCACTGATTCCAATGTTTGGTAATAGAGTCAGAGTAATGATTTAAGAGCTGACCAGCTGGTACGGCGATGTAATACTGAGAATGAGTTAGCAAGGTTTTTGGGCTGATATCACTTTAAGAGCCTGCAATTTAAAAAGAGGCTCTGTTGGGGACCTCTTTCTCTCTCTCTCCATGGGTGCTTCTGTGCTGTAATTGCTGATTGCTGTTTGTTTGAGGTCTGACGAACGTACGTCTATGTATATATTCTTTGTGGATAAAACCACTTTTTAAAATACAAACCTGTTTACTACTTGCTCCTGGGATGTCTCACAAAGTCACATTGTGCACACTCTGACAAGAGTCATGTATTTATGATGTTTGCAGTGTCCTGTGATCATAGGATCACCTTTTGTGACCTTCCAACAAGCAAAGTTAATGGGGAAGCCAGATTCACCGTTACTAACTAACTTAATTTGCATAAGTTGTAAGTCATGATTCACTTAACAACTGTGGCAAGAAAGGTCATAAAATGGGGCAAAATTCACTTGACACTATCAAATATATGTGTCCCAGAATAACATTACAGGATCAAATCTGGGTCAGTCACCAGGACTAGAGGTTTATAGGTAGTCCTCAACTTACAATGGTTCATTTAGTGACTGTTCAAAGTTACAACGGCACTGAAAAAAAGTTACTTATGACCTTTTTTTCACACTTACGGCCATTATAGCATCCCCATTTACATTAGGATGCTTGACAACCGGTTTGTATTTATAGTAGTTGCTTCGTCCTCGAGTTACGTGATTCCCTTTTGCGACTATCTGAGCAAAATCCATGGTGAAGCCAGATTCATTTAACAACCCTATTACTAATTTAACAACTGCTAGGACTTACTTAACAAATGTGGCCAGAAAAGTTGTACAGTGGGACAAAACTCACTTAATAAATTTCTCTCTTTGCAACATAAATTCTGGGCTCAATCATGGTTGCAAGTTGAGGACTCCCTGTATTTTCCAAGCTTTTGGACTTGCGCTGGAGCCCATCCTTAGGGAACGTCCCTCTAGCAGAGTGTACTCCCTGGACTATCCTGTGTGTGATATTTATATGGTGCGTGTTTTTGCGTGGCTTTTTAGTTGTTGATTGGGGTGTTTATGGCTGAGTTTTTAAGAAGAGATTGGACTCCCCCTGTTTTTCCCACAACAACAATCCTGCAAGGTGGGTTGGGCTTAGAGAGACCAAGGTCACCCAACTCACTTTTATGATTAAGCAGGATTTGAACTCATAGTCTCCCGGTTTTTAGCCTGGTGCCTTAACCATCAGACTAAATCTGTCTGTCTAACCAACCATCCATTCATCTGTCTGTCTGTCTGTCTATCCATCCACTCCCCCATCCATCCATCCACCCATCCATCCATTTTTTAGCTACATTATATCTCTGCCTGCCTGCCTTCCTCCCTCTCCATTCATCCATCCATCTCTATCTATCATCTATCTACCTACCCATCCATCTATAGTATATCTGTTTGTCTGTCTATCTGTCTGTGTCCATCCATCTGTCCATACAACTTCAGCAACAGAGTGCTCAATGTCTGGAATACTCTACCTGACTCTGTGGTTTCTTCCCCAAACCCCAAAAACTTTAACCTTAGACTTTCTACTATTGACCTCACCCCTTTCCTAAGAGGTCTGTAGGGGGCGTGCATAAGCGCACCAATGTGCCTACCGTCCCTGTCCTATTGTTTCTTTTATTTTTTATTTTTCTTATATGTATCCATGTATTCATAACTATGTTTTTACTTATACCTATTATGTTGTAAGCAATTGACAAACCAAATACATAAAAAAAATCCATCCATCCATCCATCCGTCTGTCTGTCTGTCCATCTGTTCATCTGTCCGTCCATCCATCCATCCATCCATCCTCCTTCTGTCTGTCCATTCATCCATCCCTCTCTCCCTCCCTCCCTCCCTCCATCTTTTAGCTACATCTCTACCTACCTACCTACCTATATCTATCATCTATTTATCATCTATCTTCTAACTATCCATCACCTGTCTATCAACATAAATGCTCATATATACACACACACACACACAAAATCACAGAGAATCACACACACGTGCTAGTAAGTACCACCAGACAATAACCAGGAGTTAGGAGCACGATATTCCCATTGCCTTTTTTTTTTACAAAAAAACCCAGTTATGCAGACTGCCTGTCTCCCTATTCAATGGTCAGACAGCAAATTATATATAATTTGTGGGCTGAACTGTTGAAAAAAAAAAAGCAGACAGTCCTGTCTCAAAACTGGGCCGAGGTTGGGCAGAGCCACCAGCTCCCTGAAATATGGCATTCTCCAGCCTCTAAATGCCTCTTTTCCCCCAGCTAGGCTCTCTGCTGCTAGCTATCAACCGAATGATTTACAGAGGTTGATCGGGGCGTATTTTTCACCTTCAGGCTGTGAGTCTGATGTTAAAGCAGAGAATCAAATTAACCCATTTTTATTGCCTCTTAAAAGTCTGCCTGAAATGATTTTGCATGTACAACTTGACAAATTACACACGGGAGCATTCGTCCTATCGGAAGAGAAGGAACAAATTGGACTAATCCGGAAGATTTCATCAAGAGGAAAGGAGGGTTTCCAGCCAAAAGCACATTTCGACATGTTGTATAATCAGAGGTTGACCCCCAAACCAGCAATTTGCATCCCCACCAATTGAGACAGGAGAGCTATCATCAGCCTGCGCCTTAGTGGAACGATTCCAGAAATTTAATTAGATCTGGAGGAAGCATCGACCATGGCATCTGCAGCCAGAGGATGGGGGTGGAGTGGGGGTTTGGGATGGTGGTGGTGGGGGTGAGATAAAGGTGTATGTGATGTGCATACAGGTAGTCCTTGACTTATTACCACAATTGAGGCCAAAATTTATCTCGCTAAGAGAAACATTGGTCTAAGCAAGTTCTGCCCTGCTTTATGACTTTTCTTGCCACTGTTATCAAATGAATCACTGCAGTTGCTAAGTTAGTAACCTGGTTGTAAAGTGAATCTGGATTCCCCTCGTGGACTTGGCTTGTCAGAAGGTCGCAAAAATGGGTCGCATGACCCCAGAAGCTGTGACGGTCATAAACGTGAACTGGTTGCCAAGCGTCTGAATTTTGATCGCGTCGAGATGCTACAACGGTCGTAAGTGTGAAAAATGCTCATAAGCCACATTTTTCAGTGACGAGTAACTTCATACGGTCACTAAATGAACTGCTGTAAGTTGAGGGTTGCCTGGATAGAAGGGCTCAGTCGCAAAGTTGTGGCCACCATCTTCAATATTTTTTTAAAAAAATATTTATTTTATTTTATGATTTTATTTATTAGAAAGGAATAGAATAGAATAGAATAGAGTAGAGTAGAATAGAATAGAATAGAATAGAATAGAATAGAATAGAATAGAATAGAATAGAATAGAATAGAATTCTTTATTGGCCAAGTTTGATTGGACACACAAGGAATTTGTCTTGGTGCAAAGTTTTACCCCACTTGTCTTGCTTTTATAAATAAATCGAGGCAGTGAATATACTTAATATGGCTTCCTCCTCCTATTTTCCCCAAACAATAACCCTGTGAGGTAGGATGGGCTGAGAGAGAGAGAGAGGGACTGACCCAAAGTCACCAGGCGGGTTTTCAAGGTGGGACTAGAACTCACTGTATCCTGGTCTTTGGCCCAAAATCACCCAGTTAATTTTCTTGCCTAAGGCGGGGCTAAAACTCACCATCTCCTGATGATTGGCCCAAGTCACCCAAGGCGGGACTATTCAGTGGTACCAACAAACTACTCCTAAAACTAAAAACTTATGGTATCTCTGGTCACCTTCATAACTGGATAGAAGCATTCCTGTCAAACAGACAATAAATGGTCAAAATTGGGAGTGTCCTATCAAATTCTGTACCTGTCAACAGTGATGTCCCCCAAGGCAGTGTTCTTGGACCAGCCCTCTTCATACTCTACATAAATGACCTCTGTGATTATATTAAGAGCAACTGCGTCCTCCTCGCTGACGATTAAAGCTATTCAACACCACAGACAATACTGCTACCCTTCAAAAAGACCTTGACTATGTATCAGAATGCTCAAACAAATGGCAACTTCAAATCTCAACAAATAAATGCTCTGTCCTACATATTGGCAAAAAAAAAATCAGAAAATAAAAAAATACAAGCTGAATAGTCAAGACCTTGTTGATGATCCAAACTCTCTCAAGGATCTTGGAGTACTCATCTCAAATGACCTAAATGCTAGAGCCCACTGTAACTACCAAAAAGGCATTAAGAATTGTTAACCTAATCTTACATAGCTTTTTCTCTGGTAATATTACACTAATAACTAGAGCATACAAAACATTTGTAGACCAATACTTGAATACAGCTGATCAGTCTGGAACCCACATTACGTATCTAATATTAATACAGTTGAGAAAGTCCAGAAATATTTCACAAGAAGAGTTCTCCACTCCTCTATTTGTTGCAGAATACCTTATGCTGCCAGACTCAAAATTCTAGACCTAGAAAACCTAGAACTACACCGCCTTTGGTCTGATCTAAGTACAGTATATAAAATTATATATTGCAATGTCCTACCTGTCAATGAATACTTCAGCTTCAGCCATAACAATACGAGAGCACAGAAATATTGAATGAAAAGGGTGAACTTAAATCTATACAAAAATTAGAGGAACAAGGTATAAAGATGAAATGGTTTTCATATGGGCAAATACATTCAAGGTATGACAAAGACTCTAAAACAGAAGGTTTCTATGATAAATCAACTGATTTAGATAAGATTTTGACAGGTACTGATGAAAAGGCGATTAAAAAATTGTATGGATATTTATTAGAAATTAAACTAGAAGAAGAACAAGTTAAAGAAACAATGATTGCTTGGGGGAAGAATTTTGGATATGGGATCGATTTAGAGAAATGGCAAAAATTGTGGTCTCAAAATTATAAAATGACAATGTCAACAGCATATAAAGAAAATTTGTATAAGATGTTTTACAGGTGGCATTTTCCCCCAACAAGAATAGCAAGAATGTTCAAGAACAAATCTGAAAAATGTTGGAAATGTCATCAGATACTTGGCTCATATTACCATATGTGGTGGACTTGTGCGGATGCTAAAAAATATTGGACTAAAATCCACTCGTGGTTGGAAAAAATGACAAAAAAGATTTGATATATAGATTTGAAACCAGAGATATTTTTATTGGGAATTTTACCTGAAATATATAATAAAGAGTTGAAATACCTGAATGTAAATGTATTAACAGCGGCTAGGATTGTATTTGCTAAAAATTGGAAAAATGAGAAAATACCATCACAGGAGGAAATCATTAAGAAAATATTGGAATGTGCTGAAATGAGTAGATTGACATTTGAAATCAGAGAACATGATGATAAACAATTTTATAAAATTGGGGATCTATTGTATCAATGATTAGACAATAAAACATGGTAATGAAATAAATAGCTTCTTAGAAAAAAATAAATATATAAAGAGGTATTCTTTTCTTATTATATCTACAAAATGATTGTAGGATAGATTTGAGATGATAATATGAACTGTCATAAAACAATTTAAGTTAAATATGTTTATTTGGTAAAACATGAATGAATAAAAGTTTAGTCAAAAGATTAACAATGATATTAAAGTATTTAATACTTGATTGAAAATATGAGAATATATACAATGTAATTGTAATTGAAGACTATGAAATGGAAGCACAAAACAATTTGTAAACCAACCAGCACACTGTATGAATATATAGGGAAGATGGCTTATGTTTTTATGTTTTGTTTGTCTATGTTCGTTTTAAAAACCAATAAAAATTAAAAAAAAACACAATACAAGAGCACACAATAGATACAAACTCAAGGTTAACTGCACCAAACTTGATTGCAGGAAATACAACTTCAGCAACAGAGGGGTCAATGTCTGGAATACTCTACCTGACTCTGTGGTTTCTTCCCCAAACCCCAAAAACTTTAACCTTAGACTGTCTACTATTGACCTCACCCCTTTCCTAAGAGGTTTGTAGGGGACGTGTGTAAGCGCACCAACGTGCCTACCGTCCCTGTCCTATTGTTTCTTTTTATTTTTCTTATATCTATCCATTTCATGTACTCATAACTATGTCTATACTTATACCTGTAATCTTATCATCGCTTGACAAAATAAATAAATAAAATAAAATAGAACTCACAATCTAGTTTCTAGGCCAGCACCTAAACCTTTATGCCAAATTCCTCTTTGTCAACAGTTGATAAAATGGATGGAACTTGCAGAGATGGCTCCATTAACCTCTTTGATTAGAGGAAAAAAAAACAAGTCGACATTTATGGCTGATTGGAACATTCTTAGAGACTTTTAGCACAAAGTAGGAAAAAAGTTTATCTTCATTGCTGCATTTCTATCCAAGTACTCACAACTCTGCAGTTGATTGCAAGTTTCCCAAGTGAGCATTCTTTGCAAATTTTAAGGCAAATATATTAAATCTGGATTGCTCAGATTTAACTTAAACACTCTTGGTTGATGTATAGGATTAGTCAATACAGATTGGGGAAGTTTAAAATAAAGTTTCAACTGAATTTCATTCCTGTCTCAAGATATATTGCTCAACGTATACCTGCAGTTCTGCAAAACTTAACTTTGTCTTTATTCAGAGGACAAAATACAGTTCCTGGTTTTACTTGGCAATCAGTGAGTCAAAAAACAATAATGCCTGTATTTTGCCAACACTTGGCAAAAATTATAGCCTGAATTTATACCCAAGTAATAACAGTGCAAATAAACACATTACTGGAGACATCGAAATGTCTCCACTCGCATCTATCTATTCAATTGGAATCGTTTAAATACCATCCTGTTATGAAAAAGTCAGAACTACCCAAAACTTTTATAGAAGAATTTGACTGGAAAACATTCTACCAGTAATGGTGAACCGATTGTTGTCCACAGTTCAGGTCTGATCCTGGTGCTGAGGCCAACCAAGGATGCCAATCACGAGATGCAGATGTGGAAAGACATATCCATCTGATTCAGTTCAAAGCTGGGAGAAAGACACTGGAAACATGGAGGGTGATTGGATGGTTTATTGATGAAGCAGAACTACATGGGTTTGTGGTTCTCAGCAGCTGACAAAATGGAGTTGAGAGTAGTGGGGTTTTACACCTTCTCTGGGCTTTGCGCTTGAGCTTCCTGTTCCTGTGCAAGAACATGTATTCTATTGGCTGTTGTAGAGGTCATAGCTGGCTCTATAGGCAAAAGAGGAAATGCAAATCCTAGGTCCGTGATGGTGAACCTATGGCACACGGGCCAGAGGTGACACACAGAGCCCTCTCTGTGGGCACGTGTACCATTGCCAGCTGCCTTCGGGTTTCTGGTGTGCTAGTCTCCGTAAATGCCGGAGCACCAGAAACCCAAAGACCAGTTGGTCGGTGTGCATGTGCACACCGACCAGCCAGTATTTGCATGTGCTGGAGTGCCAGAAACTGAGAAACAGCTGGTCTTCAGTTTCTGGCGCTCCAGTGCGCACAAAGCTGGTCTTTGGGTTTCTGGTGATCTGACACATGTGAAGACCAGCTGGTGCATCACGCACATGCATGCCAGCCAGCTGGTCTTCACTTTCCAGCACTCCAGCACGCACACGCACACTCGTGCACGCACACATGCACCCACATGTTCTGGTTTGGGCACTTGGTGCCGAAAAGGTTTGCTATCACTGTCCCAGGTGTTTGCCTGAGCTAAGTTTGGTTGAAGTTTGGACTGCTCTGGTGTGATGCAATGAAGGGCCTTGTGTTCTGAAATGGTACTGGGCAATTCCTATTGTGGCTTAATGGCTTTGTCCTGGTTTGGATCTTGAGTGAGGGCTAATCCTATCACTCTGCCTTTGTTCAGACTTTGCTGCAGGGAGTTTCAAAATATCCCGTCTTGAATGGATTACCAAATCTGCATTTCTGAAAGCTGGCCTCCTCAGTTTCTGCTTGGGGACTATTAAGAAAGACCGAGTCTGCTTCCTGCCTCTAAAAAAAGCCGTACTTCTCCATTTCTCATTTAGGGAAATTTAATATTCTGCCTTTTTAAAAATATTTCCCAAAATATTTCATTCTTCTGGGGGGGGAGGGGAGATTCCCACATAAATTTTCTCCCTCTTTTTTTTTTTTTTTTTTGAGGCACTCCCAGAAAAGGGTCCTAGCCAAAATGTCAAGGAACCTTGAAGAAATCTTTATACGTTTTCACTAAAGAAGGCAGCATAAGGTGGGATACATAAGCAATATCATCTAATAAACATTTTAGTAATGATCTAACCACTATTCTATTAGTCTCTAGCTGTCCCCCTTCCTAATGTCAACTCATAAAACATTTTGTACACACATTTTATAGTTGACAACAGAAAGAAGTAGGGGGAGTTTCAAAGAGCAGGCAACAGTGTGGAATTGAAAAGAGATTCCATTCATATTTTCTTCAAAGACTGATTAGATGACTGAAGCTTCTGCCCCAAAAAATCTAATTGGAGAGCATGATTGATGACTCTTAGCTATGGATGTATTTTTTTCATTGGATGATACACCGAGAGGGGTGGGAGGAAAAGCAGGATCAAGGGTGACAGTGAATTACATATCTCGGAGTTGGCTATGCCCAGATTAGTATCGGACATAGAATGTTACCTTCAAATAAATCCTCTTTAGTTTTGGAAGTGGGGAGTAACTGCCAGGAACCGTGACATCTAAGCCTTATCTAATGAATGCTTCAGGAGTTATCTAATATACATTTCTATTTGCTCCAGTCCAGGCCATCTCTTCCTAATTTCTAGCTGAGGTCTACAAGATGTCTAACTATTTTGTTACTTTTATCAGCTTTCTAACAGCACATAATTGTTACACAGGCATATTCCTTGTGAATAAAGATGATTAAGAGAATGGAGGCTAAAACGTATGATGAACAGTTGCAGGAACTGGGCATGGCTAGTCTAATGAAGAGAAGGACCATGGGAGACAGGATAACAGTCTTACGATATTTGAGGGGTCTGCCACAGAGAGGAGGGGATCAAGCTATTTTCCAAAGCACCTGTAGGGAGGAATAATGGATGGAAGCTGATCAAGGGGAGATTTAACCTGAAAATAAGGAGAAATTTCCTGACAGTGAGAACAATCAACCAATGAAACAGAAGTTGCCTTCAGAAGTTGTGGGAGCTTCATCACTTGAGACTTTCAAGAAGAGAATGAACAGTCATCTGTCAGAAATGGCATACGGTCTCCTGCTTGGGTGGGTGGGGATTGGGCTAGATGATCTACAAGGTCCCTTCCAATTCTGTTGTTCTCATAATCTGTCACTTTTTTTCAGTGCCATTGTAACTTCAAATGGTCACTAAATGAATGATTGTAGATCGAAGATTACTTGTAGATGCAAAAATGAACATTCTGGAAGAATTACATATCTCTAGAACTTAGGGGAATTATCTTTGTATAGCCTTATTTAAACAGGTTCCATGATCAAACAGAAAGCAATAAAATTAGGATTGGAAAAATAGGATATTGAATGAAAGGGACTTTTCAGTTTTTTACTGACTCGCACCTCCATGTTTATGTTTATAAGTTCGAAACTTGCTTCCAAATTTAAAAAGAAAGTTTTTTTATGGGGATCATAAATTGGTTGGGAAGGAAACTAATCCTCTTCCCAAGGCTTTATAAGGCTTTATAAGTTTTTCTGTAAGTAAAGTGCATTTTGTGAGATAATTTAAGGAAGACCGATCGTGATTCTAAACTGAATTGCTATAAGCACTAGTACAATGCTATAAATGCCAAAAGAGCAATGAATTTGGAAGTTCTTAAGTAAATAAACATTGTTTAAATTAACTGAGATGGACCATTTATGTATTTTGGCTCAAAACAGTCTACTTAAACTTGAATTTTAGATACCTCATCCTTTGAAAATTCTCCCAAGGTTGTATTTGTTTATTTTTTAAAAACCCTAAGGTCTTTTTCTCTTTTCTGACTGGAGGAAAAAAATTAGGATTCTTATTTTTCACTTTTATTCTATTCACATTTAATTAGAATGTTTATAGGAATTACCCAACACCCTTTAAGAACACAAGCCCCTTCATTGCATCACCCCAAACTTCAACCAAACTTAGCTCAGACAAACTCCTAGGGTTTGTACTATGCCTATAGAGCCAGCTATGAACCCTACATAACCCCTACATGGCCCCATGGGAGTCTGGCAACAGCCAATAGAATACATGTTCTTGCACAGGAACAGGAAGCTCAAGTGCAAAGTCCAAGAGACCTCACTCTCAACTCCATGCGGTCAGCTGCCCAGAATCATGTGCTTGGTGGTTCTGCTTCAGAATTAAACCATCTTTCCAGTCAGCCTCCATGTTTCCAGTGTTTTTCTCCTGTCTTGGAACTGAACCAGATGGATATTTCTTCCCACAGAAGGAAAGAAGGAAGGAAGGAAGGAAGGAAGGAAGGAAGGAAGGAAGGAAGGAA
>NW_020769316.1:2227879-2244367 GCF_900518735.1 Pseudonaja textilis | reverse complement strand
AAGGAAGGAAGGAAGGAAGGAAGGAAGGAAGGAAGGAAGGAAGGAAGGGAGGGAGGGAGGGAGGGACAAGCCAAAGATCTGATTTCTTTTCCTCCAATTCAGAGAACATCTGAAGGACAAAGTCTTATATTTCCACTCACAGTTCCAAGAGATGAGTATTGTCTGCAGAGGCAGAAATGTGAGCTGCACAATGAGAAGACTATGTTTTGAATTCTACCTTTACTCTTCTAGTGCCGAATCTCCTAGTTCCTGGAAATACATTGAAAAGATTAGAACGTTTTCAGGTGCAATCAAGTAATAACTGCCGTGAAATTATCATAATGCCCACAGACGCAAAGATGAGGCATTTCTCCCAAGATACCGGAACGGTGGTAAAAATGATGAAAACATGCTGAGAAGGTTACATTGCCTTCTTTGATCAGAGACATTTCTGACACCTGTCCTGGAAATTGAGATCTGATCTATCTATCTATCTATCTATCTATCTATCTATCTATCTATCTATCTATCTATCTATCTATCTATCCACTCCCCACCCCCTTCTCTCTCTCTCTCATGGCTGTTCCTGCCAACATCGCTTGCTATCCAAGGTTGTTGAGTGACCGAGGTGTGCTCAACTTTGCAGCCATTTTTGACCTGGTTGTTAAGCAAATTGTCAAGTCAATTGCATGGTTGTTAAGTGAATCTAGCTACCCTCATTGACTTTGCTTGTTGGAAGTTGGCTGGGAAGGTCACAAATGGCGAATAACATGACCCTGGGACAGAGCAACTATCATAAATACATGCCGGCTGCCAAGTCTCCAAATTTGGATTAAAGGATGGTGGGGAATGCTGCAACAGTCCTTAGCGTGCGGAGTCTGGTTGTAAGCCACTTTTTTCAGGGGCAATTAAAACTTTGAATGGTGATTAATGGAATGGTTGCAGATTGAGGAGTACCTCTAAACCATGTTGAGTTGGTAAGCTGGGAAAACCAAGCTGTTCTGACCGAGGCTCCCCAAAATCACAAAGCAGGCTCCTCATCCCAACAACACCCTTTTTATTTAGGCTAATGGGAATTCCTCTCATTCCCCATTCCAGCAAAGTCCCGGCCAACAGTCTTTCAAGAGATTTCACACCTTTATCAGGCTTGGAGAGTTGCCAGGCCAATAACTTCCAAACACCACGCTATAGCAGACAATACTTGGCATGGAGTCAGGAACAGATCTTCACCCTAATGAATTGAACGAATTGTCTCCTGCAAAACCCCACTCCTCTTTTATTCCCTCTAGAAGAGGCCATTCACCGTTCACCTGTGGCTTTACTCCCGAGTCGATCCTTGCTCCTTAGCTGTTCCCTTCTACTGGCAGCTCTGTGCATGTGCACACTGGGAACAGGCTCCAGCTGTTCTTCTGCCCCACTGATGTCCGACTCAGAAGGCAGCTGATAACCGCCAGATGGCCCTGGCCCCATCTCTGCCTCCGACGCAGAGCCCTCGTCAGAGCCTTCCCCAGACTCCAGGACTGGCCCATGTTCCTTCCCAACCTCCTCACTGTCTGAATCTGCCACCAGCTCCTCTGGCCGCTGGTGGGCCACAACACAAGCTGGCTTGCATGACAGATGGGCACAGATCTGTGGTTGCCCTTAATAAAAACATTTGGTCTGTCTCTATCTGCATTCTTCTTTCTGTCACACTTGTTTATCTAAAAGTATATAGGTAGTCCTCAAACTTACAACCACAATTGATCCCAAAATTTCCATTGCTAAGCAAGACCATTGATAATTTTTATGACCTTTCTTGCCAGAGTTGCTAAGTGAATCAATGTAGCAGTTAAGTTAGTAACCCGATTGTTCAGCAAATCAGGCTTCCTCATTGACTTTGCTTGTCAGGAGGTCGCAAAAGGGGGATCACGTGACCCTGGGACCCTGCAACCATCATAAATATGAATGCGTAGCCAAGCGTCTGAATTGTGATCAGGTGACCATGTGTTGTGGCCCACCAGCGGCCAGCAGAGCTGGCGGCAGACTCAGACAGTGAAGAGCTTGGGGAGGAACAGTCCTGGAGTCTGGGGAAGGCTCTGACGAGGGCTCTGCATCGGAGGCAGAGATGGGGCCAGGACCGCCCGATAGTTATCAGCTGCTTTCAGAGTTGGGGATCAGTGGGGAAGAAGAATAGCTGGAGCCTGTTCCCAATGTGCGCATGCACAGAGCTGCCAGGAGAAGGGAACAGCTAAGGAACAAGGATCGACTCGGGAGTAAAGCCACAACTGTATTTTGTCCTCTGAATAAAGACAAAGTTAAGTTTTGCAGAACTGCAGGTATACGTTGAGCAATATATCTTGAGATAGGAATGAAATTCAGTTGAAACTTTATTTTGAACTTCTCCAATCTGTATCGACTAATCATATATGTTAGGGATACACCCTAGCAGAATCTGCACGGCAGTCAGGCAGGCAGGCAAAATATGTGAGATAAGCGTTTTTGTAGCTTACACTCAGTAAAACAGATACACTGTGCTAGTTAAATAGTTTATTCCAGTAAGAGTTATAGCATAGTCAAACAGTCCATATATCTATCATTAATTCAGTCCGTCCGGGGATTATTCAGTTGCAAAGTCCAGTGTCGAAAAAGAGAGGTCAGTAAACTTACAAATATCAGTCCAGTAATATATCTCCTTGCAGTAGAGATATGAAGAAGTCAAACCTTCTTTCTTCCTTCGACGTTCAGCAACTCAGCAGTAGGGAACACGCAGTTAGCAAACCATCAATCCATCAAACCAGCAATTGTCAGCAATCGTCAGGTTCTCTTGCTCCCTCTTATGGCGGTTCACAACCGCACCCAAAATTACATGCTTTGCAGTTTAAAGTGACACACATTTAAACGTATTATCATAGTTTATATATATAATTTTACCCAAACTACGTTAGGTAACCTTGTTATTCCTAACAATATACATCAACAAAAAGTGTTTAAGTTAAATCTGAGCAATCCAGATTTAATATATTTTCCTTAAAATTTACAAAGAATGCTCACTTGGGAAACTTGCAATCAACTGCAGAGTTATGACTACTTGGATAGAAATGCAGCAATGAAGATCAATTTTCTTCCTACTTTGTGCTAAAAGTCTCTAAGAATGTTCCAATCAGCCATAAATGTCGACTTGTTGGTTTTTTTTCTCTAATCAAAGAGGTTAATGGAGCCATCTCTGCAAGTTCCATCCATTTTACCAACTATTCCTCTGTTGACAAAGAGGAATTTGGCATAAAGGTTTAGGTGCAGGTCTAGAAACTAGATTGTGAGTTCTATTTTATTTTATTTATTTATTTTGTCAAGCGATGATAAGATTACAGGTATAAGTAGAGACATAGTTATGAGTACATGAGATAGATACTTATAAGAAAAAATAAAAAGAAACAATAGGACAGGGACGGTAGGCACGTTGGTGCGCTTACGCACGCCCCCTACAGATCTCTTAAGAAAGGGGTGAGGTCAATAGTAGACAGTCTAAAGTTAAAGTTTTTGGGGTTTGGGGAAGAAACCACAGAGTGAGGTAGAATATGCCACACAGTGGTGTTTGGAAGCTATCGGCCTGGCAACTCTCCATGCCTGATAAAAGGTCTGTAGTTGTGAAATCTCATGAAAGACTGTTTGCCAGAGAGGAATTCCCTTTAACCTAAATAAAAGGGGTTTTATCAGGACAAGGAGTCTGCTTCATGATTTTGGGAAGCCTGGATCAGAACAACACGGGGATGCTTCTGCAATGGTTGTACATTGAAAAATGACCATAAGTCACTTTTTTCAGCACTGCTGTAACTTCCAACGGTCACTAAACGAACTGTTGTAAGTCGAGGGTTACTTGCATAGGAAGAGATCTGGTCTTTATTTTAAGAACTTCTGCAAAAATCACAGAGGCTCGGAGAAAGGAGAAGCAGCTGCGAAAACAATGCTATTTGTGCATTAACAAGACGGGTTGAAATCCAGCAAAAATGCCCAAATCCTTAAGGGTACGACTATTTTTTTAAATTTTTTCTAACAAACTGCAGATCCACTGGGAGTAACTTCTGCAGCCATTCACGGTTCGATTCCCTGTTTCCCAAATTAGGGGGACAGAGCCAACTCATTGTGAAAGGGGCCTGCCTTGTTCCGTCTCTTCTAATCCTAATGACTCCAAACTGTCCTATGGGAAACGCTTGCTAAAGAATCCTGCTTGCTGCCAAATACACCCAGGCGTAAAACAAATTTTCTGAATTTCTTTGACAATCAAACGAGACAGGAATAAACAGAGTTGCTGCAATGTTGATTGAAGTTAAGGGTGTTTTCCAGCAATAACACTAAATAATGATATATAAAAAAAAGCTGCAAGCATTTTAAGCTTTAAAGAGGACAGATAAAGAAGAATTTGGAGAATACAGCGTTAGATCATTATTCATTTCTCTCCTCTCTCCCCCTCTCTTGCTCTCTCCCTCCCCCTCCCCCTCTCTCCCTTCTCTCTCCCTCTCTTCATCCCTTCCTCCCTCTCTCTCCCTCCCTCCCTCTCCCCACTTCTCCCTCCCTCCCTATCCCTATCTCTCCCTCCATCTCTTTCTCTCTCTCTCTCACCTTCTCTCCCTATCCCTCTCTTCCTATCTTTTTCTCTCTCCCTCCCTCTCTCCCTCTCTCCCTCTCTCTCTTTCCCTCTTTCCCTCTCTCCCCCTCTCCCTCTCCCTCTTTCCTATCTTTTTCTCTCTCCCTCTCTCTCTCTCCACTTCTCCTTCCCTCTCTCCCCTCTCTCCCCCTCTCCCTATCCCTCTCTCTTCTTCTCTCTTCCTCTGTCCCTATCTGTCCCTCCCTCTCTCTCCCCCTCCCTCTCTTTCCCTCCCTCCCCCTCTCTCTTTCTCCTTCCCTTTCTCTCCCTCCCTCTTTCTCCCCTCTTCTCTCTCCCTCTCTTTCTCCCAACGTATTAGGCCCTGGGATTCGTTTAGTGAGTTTTTAAAGTGACAATAGCATTGAAAAAGCGCCTTATGAAAAAGTGCACTGAAAAAGAGTCTTATGACCCCTTTTTTCAGACATACGGCCATTGCAGCCTCCCCATGGTCACATGATCAAAATTCAAGCTCTTCACAACTGACTCCTATTTATGATGGTTGGGGTATCCCTGGGTAACGTGATACCCTTTTTGCAATCTTCTGTCAACAGATTCTCCTAACAACCATATTGCTAACTGAACAACTGTATTGATTCACTTAATAACTGTGGCAAGAAGAAAGGTCATAAAATGGGGAAAATTCATTTAACAACTGTCTTGCTTAGCAGCATAAATTTGGGGCTCAATTGTGGTCATAATTCAGGGAGTAGCTACACACAAATTTTATTACACAAATGTTTCTTTGGATAAGGATATCTGAAATGTGTGCATCTTTCCTTAATAAGATACACATTTATATGGTTCTTACCTTGAGCTTCAGTTTCTTTCTTGGGATTTTTTTTTATCATTCAGTTCTTTCTTTTCATTGATTTCTATTTTTTGCTGTCTTGTTTATATTTATTTTTTTTCTTTTTTTAAAGGAGAAACTCTGGTCTCTCGGGAGAAAGATTTTAATGTAATTGTTTGGTGGCTTAGAGGTGAATTGTTTCAACACCTATTTCCCACACCTCTCAAAACACATTTCAATCTCTTCCAAAAAGGAAAATGGCCAGGCCTGATAATGGAATATCATAATAACCAGAGGCAAAGTCGTTGGACTGCAGATAAAATGATTTTTCAGAAGAAATTCAGAAGGTCTTCATGATACGTACTTCTGAACATAAATCTGGCTTTTATTTTCTTGGAAAGAATCCATCCCATTATTTTCTCTGGCGTTCAGCCCAAACATTTTAATTTTACGGAATATTTTTTTTCTGCAAATTGCAAATAGAGACATAGAAAAAAAAAAAACTTTGGCTAAACAGACCCCATTTTCTTTATCGTTCTGCCTCATTATTTGTGTTTGGAGAATGACTTGTAAGTGATCTTTATTCCATTTATTCTTTAATGTATTACTTAATGAAGTTTTTTTGATCGATTAACTGCTTCGGCCGCTAAAGTAATTTTAAAATGGATGTGGGTGTCTATGAAGATCTTCAGTCATCCAGGTCATGATTTTCCCAAAGGGGGATTTTCAAGAGGTATTTTTTCTGTATTTTTCCTTCAAAATGTTTCACTTCTCGTGCAAGAAGCATGAGATCAATCAAAATCAAGTAGTCCAGTGCGGTAGCCTGAGGCTCAGAATCAGGAGGCTGTGAGTTCAATCCTAGGTAGAGGCTAATATTTCGAATAGACTCTCCTGCTTGAGCAGAGGGGTTGGAATAGATGAATTCCAAGGTCCCTTCCAACAGTGTTGTTGTAAGTGAGGTACTACTATCACTCTGTAAAGCCTTAGTAAGACCACACCTAAAGTACTGCATGCAGTTTCAGTCACCACACTATTAAAAAAAAGAGGTTGAGGCTCTAGAAAAAGTACAGAGAAGAGCAACCAGGATAATGAGGGGACTGGAGGCTCAAACATACGATGAATGGTTGCAGGAACTGGGCCTGGCTAGTCTAGGGAAGAGAAGGACCAGGGGAGACATGATAGCAGTCTTCCAATATTTGAGGGGCTGCCCCAGAGAGGAGAAAAGGGTCAAGCTATTTTCCAAAGGACCCAAAGGCCAGACAAGGAATAATGGATGGAAACTGCACAAGGAGAGACTCAACCTGGAAATAAGGAGGAATTTTCTGACAGGGAAAACAATCAACCAATGGAACAGAAGTTGCCCTCAGAACTTGTGGGAGCTTCATCACTGGAAGCTTTCAAAAAGAGACTGGACTGCCATTTGTCAGAAATGGTGTAGGGTCTCCTGCTTGGGTGGGGGGTTGAACTAGATGATCTCTTCTTGAAAGCCTCCAGTGATGAAGCTCTCACAACTTCTGAGGGCAACCTCTGTTTCATTGGTTGATTGTTCTCACTGTCAGAAAGTTTTTCCTTATTTCCAGGTTGAATCTCTCCGTGTTCAGTTTCCATCCATTATTTGTCTGGCCTACAGGCGCTTTGCAAAATAGCTTGACCCCTTCCTCCTCCTCTCTGGCAGCCCCTCAAATATTGGAAGACCTCTATTATGTCTCCCCTGGTCCTTCTCTTCACTAGACTAGCCAAGCCCAGTTCCTGTAACCGTTCTTCATATGTTTGAGCCTCCAGTCCCCTAATCATCCTGGTTGCTCTTCTCTGCACTTTTTCCAGAGACTCAACATCTTTTTTGTAATGTGGTGACCAAACTGGATGCAGTACTCTAGGTGTGGTCTTACTAAGGCTTCATAGAGTGCTATTAGTACCTCCCTTGATCTTGATTGTATCCCTTTGTTAATGCAATTTAGGATTGCATTAGCTTTTTTGGCTGCTGCTGCACACGGCTGGCTCCTATTTAGCTGGTTGTCCACTAAGACTCCAAGATCCCTCTCCCAGTTACTGCTCTTGAGCCTGGTTTCACCCAGTCTATCTATATGGGTCCTTTGGGTTTTTCTTGCCTAAGTGTAGGACTTTACTTTACATTGAATTACATCCACCTGAAGGTCAGGACAACCTATTTGCAACCAATTTAGCTTGTCCTCTATCTACTAATGTTAGGGAGAAACCAGCATTATTGCAATATATTTATCAGTATTCACTTAGGAGGGATAATATATATGCCTCTTTGTGTGTGTGTTTGCTATTTTTAATGAACATTTCAATGCTTTGTGTAGATAGATAGATAGATAAATAGATAGATAGATAGATAGATAGATAGATAGATAGATAGATAGATAGACAGACAGATAGAGATGAATGAATGGATGGATGGATAGATAGATAGATAGACAGACAGATAGAGATGGATGGATGGATAGATAGATAGATAGATAGATAGATAGATAGATAGATAGATAGAGATGGATGGATGGATGGATAGATAGATAGATAGATAGATAGATAGATAGATAGATAGATAGAGATGGATGGATAGATAGATAGATAGATAGATAGATAGATAGAGATGGATAGATAGATAGATCGACAGACAGACAGACAGACAGACAGACAGACAGATATTTACTCAATCAGTGTTGGTGGAAATGTCCTTGAGGGGTCCTTTATCTGGGCAAGCCATTTATATTTCAACAGAGAGCACACCCCATTCTCTGTTAGCACTGATGATGCTACCTAGCTGGATAATGAAACGTCTGCAAGACAACCAAGTTCAGAGAGTCCAGGGACCCCACAGTAGTCGTTCTCCTCCTCCCCCCTCCCCCCTCGCCCCCCCCCCTCTAGCCCGGATGATATCACCTAGTTAGGTAGTCATTGTCCTTTCTCCTCCTCCCCCCTCCTCCTCCCACACCCCCCTCCCATCTAGCATGGATGATGTCACCTAGTTAGGTAACAAAACGCCTGCAAACCCAAATTCGCTTTAAGGCTATGTGGTTCACTTAACAATCTCAATGATTTGCTGAACAACCATGGCAAAACGGTTGTCACAATTGGACAGTGCTCACCTAGCAACTCTGGGAGCAACCATGGGAAATGCTGTCCCTCACTGTGGTCCTAAATCCAGAGCTACCTGTACCGAATTTCCTTCTGTTCAAACAAGATGGAAAGTACATTAGCATGCTGTGCAGATAAGAATGTTAAGTTTGGAATTAATCTGGTGGAGTGTGCTATGTAAACAAAGCCAGTGTGTGCGGTGTTATTTTATCTGAGTTTCTGAACTGTGGATAATGCAGTATTATATCAATATACTTAAGAGCTTTCCTGAGCTATAATTTTGCGCCTTTAATCCAAGCCAGTTAATATGCTAACAGGGGAACAGTACAGAGGGATGTGGTTGGAATTAGTTGCCTTAAAAATCACAGGTAGTTCTCAACTTACGACCACAATTGACCCCAAAATTTCTGTTGTAAGCAAAACATTTTCAAGTGAAGGTTGCCCCATTTCATGGCCGCAGTTGTTAAATGAATCACCACAGTAGTTGTTAAGTGAGTAACAGAGTTGTTAAGTGAATTTGGCTTCCCCTTGCTTGTCGTAAGGTGACACATGACCCGGGGACACCACAACCATCATAACTATGAACCAGTTGCCAAACACCTGAATTTTGATCACATGGCCACGGGGATGCTGCAACAGTCATTAAGTGTGAAAATGGTTGTAAGTCACTTGGTTCAGTGCCATTGTACCTTTGAACGGTCGCTAAGTGAACTGTTGTAAGTCGAGGACTACCTGAATAGCCCCATGCCTTCAATTGAAGTACTTCACATTCTTATTTGCACAGCATGCTAACGTGGTTTCAACCTATGACCACAATGAAGCCAAAAATTTTTGCTGCTAGTTTTGAGAGTTTTGTTCCATTTTGCAATCTTTCTGGCTACAGTTGTTAAGTGAATCACTTCAGTTGTTAAATTTGCAACATGTCAACTCATAAAATATTTCTCTGGTCTTTTTAGAGTTGCCAACAGAAAGGGAGGGGGGAGCAGTGCAGCAGCTTGGAAACCAAAAGTGCACTCCATAAATGTTTTCAAAGATAATAACTAGGTGACTGAAGTTTCTGCCGCACAAAATTCCAACTGGAGATCATGATTGATGACTCTTGGCTATGGATGTGTCCCATTGGAGGATATGAATTACGATACACCCAGGAGGTGGGAGAAAAACCAGGGTCAAGGGTGACAATGAATTATGTGTCTCTGTTGTGGTTCGCTGGCAGCAATCAGGTGGACGTTCCCGAGAATCCTGTGCTGGGTTTGAGGGAGAGCAGGATGATTCATGGAAGAGAAGCACAGGCAACTCGGGAGGATGAATGCTAGTTAATGGCCCCTCGCTCTAGGGAATATAATTCTGGTTGCAAATGGCTTTTGCCTTTGCAAAAAGTTCAATGCAGTTAGCGTGATGATTACCGACTTTGATTTATTGGACTAATTGGCTGGAAGCCACCTGTTATCTACAAAGAGAGTTATTTGTGGAATAAAGCTGTCAAAAAGCTGGAACCCACTTCCTCACTAGTCCAACACATGAAAGCCACAGGTCATAGCATCAACTTCAAAGGCACCAAAACCCTAGCCACTATAGAAAACCCCAGCCACAGAATTATCAGAGAAGCCATAGAGATTGAAAAAAGACCTGAAAGCATGAATAGAAGAGATGATTCCACCAGACTGTCAATTATTTGGAAGCCTGCACTCTCAAACAAAAAAATCTCCACATCACAAGCCAGGCAAACACCTGGGCACAAACAGATCCCCCCTGATACCTCCAGCTCAAACACACCCCAACCAGGCACCCAGATGAAACCTAGCTTCCTAACAAATAATAGCTGTCCATTTACTCAGAGCCAAGCTGCACTAAAAGCCTCCAATACAGGAACACAATGTTGCCAGCCAATCAAGACACAAAAAGAGCCACAAAACAGACAGAAGATATTAGAAACACCAATCAAGCAGAACACAGCAAACTCCAAGACCAATAAACACAGACCAAGACTCACAACCAATCAGGATGAAGAAAAACCATTCTGGCACAGCAATAGGCTAGCCCCAAATTTAAAACTGAAACAACTGTAAAAGTGACTCACAGACGAACACAATACAGAAGCCTGATGATGGCAGATGAGATTCTGCTGAAACATTGCTACAACTTTAAAAGCACAATTACAATGATGTGGGAAAATACCCGAACAAAGCTGAATACCATACATGTAAGTACCTGCGAAAACTTAAGAAAACAAATATCAGACCTCTACGGGGAGGAAATAAACAGCCAGAACAAAACTTTTGAGAAGCTAGAAGTTAAAAGAGCAGGCATACTATGTGACCTCAAATTCCTACGCAGCTGCAGAGACAACAATGCAACACCAACTTGGTTCAAATTAAGATTTCATCACAGCACAGCATCTACTAAACGTATCCTGAAAAGAACTGAAATGGCTCTACTCAGGAACGAGCTCCACAGAAAGAGATTCCAACTGGATCAGTTAAACAAAGATTTGCTAGCACTACACCTGGAATTGAGCAGTAAAATACACCCTCTACTTTGGAATAAGATAAAACAACTTACAACTTGGAGAGCTGAAACTGAAACCACTTACAAAAATGACAAACTCTTGAAGAAACTAAAGAAATTAGAACATGACAAGAAAGCCCCCAACAACTCACAACAACACCTGAAACAATTAGTGTATAACGTTTCCAACAGAGAACTCACCAAAACAGAAACAAATGTCCTAACCAAAGGATTTAATTATGCTAACTGTGTTGAGAGAGAGAAATACCTGCTGCTACCTAGGATCAAACTCACAGCCTCCTGATTGTGAGGCAAGAGTTCCACCTCTAGGCTACTGCACCACTCATTTTCTGGAAATATATTTATTTGTATAAAACTACAAGTTCGTGTCAGTGTCTAGGGCTTCGTTTGGATACCGACAGCGCAATTCCCTGATATTTATTATTAATTCCCGTCTTTGTGCAAAGATCTTATTTTTTCCCTTTTTTATGCTGGTTGTCCTGAATTAGAAGCTTCTTCGCTCAACAAATTTGCATGATCAGGACATTCAAATCTGGATAAACTTTTCCTGCTCTTCCTGAGAAATCTCTTTTATCCACAATTTTGCTTTTTTTTTAGTTCTTTCCTCCCACGGTTCTTCTCTTCCGCTGCTTACCTAATCTCTCTCTCATTCGCCTACACATGACAGACTTCATTGTCTCCTTTTCTCTCCAACCTCTATTATATTTGCGTCTTATTTTCTTTTATTATTAAAAAGTCTGATTCCATAAAGAACAAAGCTCAGACTCAAGAATCACTCCTGTGGTTTCATTATGTTCTTCACCCAATCTTATATCAACACAAAGGTGATCAAAAACAAAGAAGAAGGAGTCTGTCATGCCCTTGTCGGAATCTGATTCAGAGAGGGAGGCTGAGCAGCTGACAGCAAGCAGGAGTATGGCTCTGTTGGTTGTGGAGGAAACTGGGAAAGGACAAAGTCCAGCTGGGCATAGCAGGGGAGAGAGAATTTGGAGGAAGACCCAGGCCCACCCCCTCTTCATCCTAGGGCATGTAGGGAGGAATGGAGAAGGAAGCAATGTGAGTTGCATGGCTTACGGGGGAGGAAAGGGCCCTGATTCCCTTCATTAGCCGCAGCTCAGAACACAGTGTTTAAAAAGTGAAGTTGCACACAGCAAGCCGTTGAGAGCAAATAGTAAATTATCTGGTATCGTCAAGGCTTATCTGGGTTCCTGGCGTCTTCCCAGCTGTGTGTGTTTTGCTGGCCTTTCAAGTCTGCAATTCCTTCTCCTGCCCTATCAAATTAAGTACAGCAGTGTTGTTTGTGGGGTTTTTTATTTAATTTGTATGTACTTTGTTTTTGGACTGAATTTCCTCCATTTAAAGACTGTTCTTGGGAGAGTTTTTTTCTCCAGCTGAAGGTAACCTGGACATTAGTGGCAAAGTTGGAGGTACTAAAGGGACTCTTCTTACTTATGTGACTGTGTTGCCTTTGTGCCAGGGGTCATCACAGGGTCAACCTATTATCCAAAACACCTGAAGGCAGGACAAGAAGTAACAGATGGAAACTAATCAAGAAGAGACCCAAACTAGAACTAAGGAGAAATTTCCTGATGAGGAAGACAATTAATTGGTGGGGCAACTTGCCTCTAGATGTTGTAGATGATCCATCTGTGGGTCTTCAAGAATAGCAATAGTAATAGCACTTATATACCACTTTATAGTGCTTTACTGCCCTCTCTAAGCAGTTTACAGAATCAACCTATTGCCCCCAACAATCAAGGTCCTCATTTTACCCACCTCAGAAGGACGGAAGGCTGAGTCAACCTTGAGCCAGGTGAGATTCAATCTGCCAAATTGCAGGCCGCTGGCTGCAGCAGACGTAGCTTGTGGTACTGCACTCTAATCACTGCTCCACTGAGGCTGCTAGAGTTTGGACAGCCATTTGTCTGGAATGATGTACGATCTCCTGCTTGAGCAAAGGGTTGGACTAGAAGACCTCCAAGGTCCTTTCCAACCCTATTATTCTATCCTCTATGATTGTACAACCAGAATGTTCCTGAAGAGCGGGAGATGAAATGAAGACAACGTTCACAGAGGAAACCAAATAGGAAATTCGTGGGGGTCATAAAATGGCCGTCCTGTGCTCTACCGCAAGTTTGAGAAGACCACCAGCAGAAATACACCCCGCCCAAGAGTAGAGAATGTATGGAGCTGAGGGTTGAAATGTTAAGTTCTTCGTGTTCTCCAAGCGTGTTTTCCTGCCTATGTTTCATTACCAGGTTAAAAGACCACCCTCAGTGCAGAAAAGAGTGGAACTGAATATTAAATGCTCTGGGAGAGAAAAAAAATGTTCCAATACCCTGAGGAATATAATTAAGTTCAGAGAACACGTTGAACCCATATTAATTTCTCTATCTCGGGTCTCTATAAGGTGGGCAGGAACTAATTAAGCCACAACCACTTGTTTATCCAAGTTTTTTTTTAAAGTATTTTATTGTTTTTAATATTGCATGCTGCACTGAGATGGAGATTATGGAATTGGGTGGGTTTATAAATGCGATGAATGAATAAATAAATAAACAAACAAGCAAGCAAGCAAGCAAGCAAGCAAACAAACAAACAAATAAATAAATGTTCATTGCTAAATTTGGAACATCAGGACTTATTCCCCAAAGGCCAATTCCTAATGGCGCCAAGGCTTACATGTTCTTTCAACTGTGTTTTGTTGTAGAGAGCTAAAAGGTTATTCAGAAAAAGAAAAATCTGCCAGGTTAAGTATATATCAAAGTAGGTCAGGACAATTTATGCAAAAAAATAAAAAAAAGCTCAAAAAAAAAAGTCTTTTGAAATTGCCCTGGATGGTTTCTAAGGCAACCCCATAATCAATGGTCATAGCAGGTCTAAGAAAAAAACCAAAATTAGAAGCCACCGTGAGACTGCAAAGTTTAAGAAGCGATGGAGCAGGTTTTACTCAGGGATGTCCCAAAGGTGTTTTTTTCAAGTGATATCTGGATTTCCTTTGTTTTTTTCTTGAAGATGTTTCACATTTAGAATAGAATAGAATAGAATAACAGAGTTGGAAGGGACCTTGGAGGTCTTCTAGTCTAGCCCCCTGCCTAGGCAGAAAACTCTACACCACTTCAGACAAATGGCTATCCAACATCTTAAAAAAAAAAAAAAAACTTCCAGTGTTGGAGCATTCACAACTTCTGGAGGCAAGTTGTTCCACTGGTTAATTGTTCTCACTGTCAGGAAATTTCTCCGGAGTTCCAGGTTGCTTCTCTCCTTGATTAGTTTTCATCCCTTGTTTCTTGCCCTGCCTTCAGGTGCTTTGGAGAGTGGCTTGACTCCCTCTTCTTTTGGGGCAGCCCCTCAAATACCGGAACCTTGCTGTCATGTCTCCCCTAGTCCTTCTTTTCATTAGACTAGACCTACCCAGTTCCTGCAACCGTTCTTCATATGTTTTAGCCTCCAGTCCCCTAATCATCTTTTCATCCAAGAAGCTTCTTTGGTTCTGAGTGAATGGTGGAGGATGTATATATTCCTTGCAGTCATCTGGTCATTAGTACTCTCTCTGAGAGTCGTTGAGGCCACTTGGAGGTTTTTCTGTGCCCTCAGGGTCACCTGAGTAGTGCAAATGGGCGTGGAGCCTTCTTGGAACTGCTCGAGGATTACACCTCTCTGTCATACATCCATTGAAGGGTGCATGCAATATTAAAACAGGGCTCACGTAATATATCATCATCTTTTACCGACCCCATAATCCCTTGCGGGGTGGAGTCTGGGCAACTAAATGGAGCTAGCAGGGTGTTTGATGGCCGGATGCCCTTCTTGTCGCCGATGCGGAGTTTTGTTCAGCAGATTATATTCTCATTGTGCCCAAAGAGAGAAATAGCCGCCTCTACCTAGGATTGAACTCATAGCCTCCTGATTGTGAGGCGAGAGCTCCACGTCTAGGCCACTAGGGCTTACATAATATATCCCTCCTCCCCCTCAAAAATTAATTCCCCTTACTTTATTGTTAAAAAGTAAGACCACACAGTTCTTTAGATTTGAAGATACTGAAATGTTTTGAAAGGCATGAATACAATGGAAGGGCACTTATTAGGCTGAGACAAGCATTGTGGGCGTGTTCTTAACTTCCCTCTGTAGCCGTAGCACAATCCTGAGAAAAGACGGACAGCGGGAGCTACATTTATGGCCTTCGTGTAGGCCAAGAACCTTCTTATTCTTCCAATGTGAAGACCTGTGCAACCGTAATAGAAGGCTGATCTGTGGGGGGTCCTTGGTGCTCTCTGAGCTGGGTTGTTTTCTTGCAGACATTTCACCACCCAACTGGGTAACATCATCAGTGCTAGGAGGGAGTGAGATTTGCAGAGAGGAGGAGGAGGAGGAGGAGGAGGGGGGGAGGAGGAGGAGGAAGACCGTGGTGCAATCTGAGCTTGGTTGTTTTCTTGCAGACATTTCATTACCCAACTGGGTAACATCATCAGTGCTAGGAAGGAGTGAGATTTGCAGAGAGGAGGAGGAGAAGGAGGAAGAGGAAGAGGAGGAGGGGAAGGGGGAGGAGGAGGAAGAGGGAGAGGAGGAGGAGGGGGGAGGAGGGGGAGAAAGAGGAGGAGGAGGAGGTCTTTGGTGTTCTCTGAGCTTGGTTGATTTCTTGCAAACATTTCATTACCCAACAAGGTAATATCATCAGGGCTATTATGTAGCTCTCCGCATGCTCTATGAAGCCACACCAGAGGCAAACCCCTGGGTATCTTCTTCTGGGATAGATTGACAACCCCCGCCCCTTCTTTGTGGCAGCCCCTAAATGTTTCCTAAAGCCATTGGAGAGCTCCCAACACAATAGCACTCTGTGCTGCTCTTACAACTAATTTGAGGATTTGGACTTGCATGGGCCAGCTCTTCAGCTGAAGACTCTATCGATCATCAGTTTGGTGGACAAATTAACTGACTCTCTGCCACCGCCCATCCACTCCAGCTTTGCCCACTTCTTCATTAGGCAAAGGCAGCTGGTGTACAGTCAGCAACAGGCAGGCGAAATCTCTGCGTCGGAACCCTCCCTTGGAAAATGCTCCTAACCATGTGCAGAGTTTTGCGACTTGGCAATCTGCCCAAGGAGCAACTGTTTACGCGGCCTCTGCTACACCAAGGCTGCAGCTTAAATGATCTTATTATCATTCTTTTAACAGGAAATACTTTCCGCGACAGTATTTCCATGGAAGTCTGTCTGTCTCTCTCTCACACACACACACAATCCAAACTATCTACCATCAATCAATCAATCTATATCATCTATTTATTCCTCTCTCTCTCTATCCTATCATCCACCCATAATTCTTTGTCTGTCTATGCCATTTCCTTGTTCTTTCTTTTCCTTCCTTCTTTCTTTCTCTCCTTCATTCCTTCCCTCCCTTCTTCTCACCCTTCCTTTCTTTTTCTGTTTTTCCTTCCTTCCTTCCTTCCTTCCTTCCTTCCTTCCTTCCTTCCT